>CM057342.1:287724954-288175129 GCA_030015575.1 Agapanthus africanus
CCTAGCCCGCTTTTTCTCCGATGAAGCCGACGCTAGAGCCCAAGATACGATTTGGATAGCGAGGGGACTTCATCACGGAGCCTAGGAGGTGGAGGACCGGATCTACAAAGGTTGTAGCCCCTTCCCTTTAGCTATATTTCCGTTTGCTTGCTTGCATCGCCTAGTTTTTCTAGTTAACGATCCGTATTAGGGTTTGTAGGCACTTGTAAAATTTGAATTAGCCATGCTTGATCACTTGTGAGACTTCATTAGTGTGCCTAGGAACCCTACAGTGGTATCAGAGCCTAGTTAGAGCCTTAGGCGATGCGTAGACGGAGTTAGAAGTCCGATCGACCCAAAACCCCGACTTTAAAATGCTCTCTGGACAATTCTGTAAAATGTGGATTTTTGTGAATTAAAAATATGCAGAAAAATCAGCAGGTATTTCTAAGAATTACTGTGAAATTCGTGAGCATGATTCCTCTAGTGTGCGGCGGAACCGCGGCACAAGCATGGCTTGTGCGGCGGTTCCGCAGCCAAGTTGTCCCATCATCTGTTTAAATTTTCACAGTAACTCCAAGTTTTTAGTGCTGGTTTTCCTGGGAATTTTTAATATTTTTTCAAGAGTTGAAATTTCTGGGTTGTATTGGGGCCTCGCTGTATCGATCGGATTGTCTAATTTTGTCAGTGTGTTTTTCCGGGTAATTTTAGAATATGTTAAAAAGTTCGACCGATATAAATACCCAATTTTTCCCCTGTCGGGAAATTTCCAAGTGTTGGATTTTTCCGTAGTTTAACGACGTTCTAAGTAGTGCAAGTAACACGATGGACCCTCTAGAAGACAACAAACCTTAACTCGATTATGTGACCGTCTTGAACTGCCCTATGAACCTTCGGGTTTGGGGCAGTACGGCGTGTCACATGTGAGGCGTTGGCTTGACCCTTCTACGGCTGGACCGTTGGTACTGAGGCACGAACTGAATGTTGTTAGACTTATTTCATGTGTTGAGCTGTTTCGGGAAAACTTGGGTGTTCGAATGTTCAATCGGAAAGTTTAACATTTTCTGTTTATCCGGAATGTGATACAACAATTGGAATTCACAAAAGTTATGTGATAACTGAATGAATGTTATAAACATAGCACTTTAGTCTCACTTGATCGGTTGCCACGGAATTTTGATGTGATCAAAAGTCTGTCGCAATCACGTAGCGTACGTGGATACTCGCCGGGTAAACTTAATAGACAGCCTCACTCCATAGCCCCGACCAAGTGACTGTAGGAGAACCCCGTCGCCGAAAGCATCCGTTCGGGTGCTCGCGGTAGCGGTGTTCCGCCTTGGTGCACTTCGTCGACGGTATCGGGGGTGCGACCGTCTACTAAAGTTTGCGACAAGCATTCGATCAAAATGTCGGGAATCTTGTTGAATTGCCCGACTTGATATTGAAAAGTGTTTTCGATAATGAGACTAAAATGCGGGGTTTATAATTGTTAGGCATGCGATGTCTAAATAATTTATTTGGTCAGGCATGCGATGTCTGAGGTGGTTGCGGATTCCAACTGTTGTAGTTTTACACTTTCTTTTCTGTGACCGTAAGTGTAATATGTGATATCGCCGGTTTCGTTGCTATATGTCAACGACAACTAGGATGCGCGTATTTACTTACGTTGATGACATGTGATGTTATGTGTTGCTGGATATGTTATATTGGATCGTAAGGATGTCACAAGAGAATTTTCCCCTTGTGGATCCTAAGTGCGTTTTCTCTTGTGGATCGTAAGGATCTCACAAGAGAATTTTCCCCTTACGAGTCGAGCGGACTCGTAAATGGTTTCTCCTCCTCATCGATATGCGACTTTAGAGAACGTGGCCCATGGACAGTATACAAGATTCAATTTAGACTTACTTGTAGGGCTATAATGCTTAGGAAATTGGTTGATATCCCCGTCGCCTAAGGCTTTTGACCTTCATGAGCCGTGAGGGTTTCATAAAGATATTTTTCCCTACGAGTCGAGACGAGTCGAGAGAATCTCGTAGGTGTATTCTAACGTGAAATATAGATAACCCCCCCTTTTTTGATAGAGGTCCGTTAGGTTTGCGGTACTAGGTTTAGGTCCATCGTACTGTCACTTTGGCTGATGTATTCCTCGATATGCAGTCCCTTAGGTTGCTGCTCGAGTAATCCCGCGACTGTCGTGTCTCTGCCCTTCTGAGGCTGGACAAGATGTCTTCAAGTAATTTTCTTAGGTCATATTACCGTTGTAAGAACAAGTGTTAGGTATTTTCCATTGCGCTTTTTGAAAGGTTTGCCTAGCACCCTATGTATAGTTTTGAAGCATCACATGTCACAAAGTTTAAATTTTTATGGTGCTAAGCAAGCATACAATGGAATCGATCCTAGAAAATTAGGGTTTCGAAAGTTGAAGCCAATATCCAGGACTAGGGACTTTCCAGGATATGCTTATAGACTACAGATGTCCCACTAGTATGATCTCCATCATAATCAGAGTAGTCAAGCCGATATCCTCAGGGCTTTATCAGCATGTATGAATGAATAAAAGCATGATCAAATCAACATGTCAGATAAAGAAGAACCAGATAGCATACTATCATGTCGAGTAAGAATGCATACTGAATATATATACATGTATAGATACATCCACTATCATATAATGGCCTCTAGGGCATACATATATCCAACAATCTCCCACTTGCACTAAGGCCAGTTATTGGCGTATCTCATACCCAACATGTCAAAAAGTCGCTCATGCTGCGGCTGAGGGAGGGCCTTGGTGAATGGATCCGCGGCGTTATTCTTTGTGTCTACTCTCCTAATCTCGATCTCGCGACGATCTACAATCTCCCGGATCAAATGAAAACGCCTCAGGATGTGTTTGGACCGCTGATAGGATCTGGGCTCCTTGGCTAACGCCATAGCCCCATTATTATCACAATACAAAGGTATTGGATCAATAATGGTTGGAGCTACTCCTAGCTCCGAGACGAACTTCTTCATCCAGACGGCTTCCTTGGCGGCATCATTCATAGCAATGTACTCAGCTTCCATCGTAGAGTCTGCAACGGTATCCTGTTTGGAACTCTTCCAACTTACCGCCCCTTCGTTGAGGGTAAATACAAACCCAGAGATAGATTTGCTGTCGTCCTTATCGCTCTGGAAGCTCGAATCGGTAAAGGCCTCCATTTGGAGATCTGCATTACCATACACCAAGAACAATTCTTTAGTCCTTCGCAAGTACTTAAGAATGTTCTTCACGGCTGTCCAGTGGTTCTACCCTGGGTTGGATTGATACCTGCTTACAACACTAAGTGCATAAGCTACATCTGGGCGTGTACATAACATCGCATACATTATTGATCCTACTGCCGAAGCATAGGGTATAACGCTCATGCGAGCTCTCTCTTCATCAGTCTTTGGACAAGAATCCTTAGAGAGAGTGACCCCATGGCAAGCGGGTAAGGCACCCCGCTTGGAGTCTTCCATACTAAACCTTTTTAGGATGGTGTTGATATACCTGGTTTGGGACAATCCCAATAACTTTTTGGATCTATCCCTATAGATCCTTATGCCCAGGATGTATGTGGCATCACCCAGGTCCTTCATGGAAAACCTTAGTGATAAGAAAGATTTGACCGACTGTAGCATAGGAATATCATTTCCTATCAGAAGAATGTCATCCACGTACAATACGAGGAATGCGACAGCTCTTCCTACAGCCTTCTTATAAACACAAGGTTCATCTGGATTTTTGATGAAATCAAACTCTTTGATAACATCATCGAAACAGATGTTCCAACTCCGAGATGCCTGCTTTAACCCATATATGGATTTAAGCAATCTACATGCTTTCCCGCTGCTCCCACTGTCAATGAAGCCCTCTGGCTGATCCATATAAACGCATTCTTCTAAATCTCCATTTAGAAATACTGTTTTAACGTCCATCTGCCAGATTTCAAAGTCGTAGTGAGCAGCAATAGCAAGTAGGATCCGAATGGATTTAAGCATGGCTACGGGCGAAAAAGTTTCGTCATAGTCCAAACCTGGTCTTTGACGAAAGCCTTTCGCCACAAGTCTTGCCTTATAGGTCTCTACCTGCCCATCTACACCAATCTTTCTTTTAAAGATCCATTTGCACCCCACAGGTTTTACCCCAGGGGGTACAACGTCCAAAGTCCATACTTTGTTGGTGTACATAGACACCATTTCGGATCTCATGGCATCCAGCCACTTCACAGAGTCTTTACTCGTGATAGCTTGCTGAAAACTGGTAGGATCATCATCATCCATGATACAGTCTTCTCTGTCACCATCAATGAGGAAACCGTAGTACCTCTCCGGTGGGCGAGAAGTCCTACCAGACCTACGGAGTGGCCGAGGTTCTTCAGTTTCTGTTGCAACAGCCGGTTCAACCAAATCGTCATTTGTAGTTTGTGTCTCTAGAACCTCTTCTAGATCCACCACCTTGCCATCATCTTTATCTGTGAAAAACTCTTTTTCCAAGAATGTGGCATGTTGAGAAACAAACACTTTTTGTTCCTCTTTGTGGTAGAATAGATATCCATAAGAATTCTTTGGATATCCCACAAAGTTACACATGACTGATCGTGTCTCGAGTTTGTCCGGATTCTGCTTTTTAACATAGGCCGGGCAGCCCCAAATCTTAATTCTCTTAAGAGATGTCTCTTCCCATGCCATATCTCATATGGCGTGGTAGATACGGTTTTGGTTGGAACCCTGTTTAGCAGAAATGCAGCAGTCTCCAATGCATGCCCCCAAAACGAGACGGGTAACTCAGCGTCACTCATCATGGACCGGACCATATCTAATAGGGTCCTATTCCGTCGTTCTGACACACCGTTGTGCTGTGGTGTGTAAGGAGGAGTGAGCTGAGAGAGAATCCCATTCTCTTTTAGGAAGTTTGCAAATTCAGTACTGAGATACTCACCACCTCGATCTGATCGAAGCATCTTGATACTCAAGCCGGTTTGTTTTTCTACTTCTTGTTTATATTCAATGAATTTCTCGAAAGCTTCGGACTTGTGCTTTAATAAAAATACATGACCGAATCTTGAGAAATCGTCAGTGAATGTAACTAAGTATGGAAAACCGCCTCTAGCCTGTGTAGACATTGGCCCACATACATCACTATGTATGAGGCCTAGGAGCTCAGTAGCTCTTTCTCCGTGTCCAGTAAACGGAGTTTTGGTCATTTTACCCTTGATACAAGACTGGCAAGTCGCATAAGATTTATATTCAAAAGAGTTTAAATATCCATCTTTGTGTAACTTGTTTAGTCTTGTTTCGTTAATATGACCAAGTCTACAGTGCCAAAGAAAAGCTTCATTTAATTCTGAAAATTTTCTTTTATTAGTGTGTTGTATACTGAAAACTGTGTGTTGATTTAGGACATATATTCCGTTATTAAGCGTACCATACCCAACCAACATTTGATTCAGGTGAATGTTCATAACATTGTTCTGCAATACAAAATTATATCCTTCATTGTCCAACAAAGAAATAGATATTATATTACATAGCATACTTGGTACAAAATAATATGGATTCAAAACCAAAATACATCCAGATGGCAACCCCAAGTGATACTCTCCCACTGCGACTGTATGTACATTGGAACCATTTCCGATGCGGAGAGTATGCTCACCTGTCTTCAAAACTTTGCTATTTCTCAGCCCCTGCATAGAATTGCAAATGTGAGAACCTGAACCGGTATCCAATACCCAGGAAGCAGAGTTTATTGAAAAACAGTTTTCTGTTACAAACGCACCTGAAGCAGAAGCATCACCATGCTTCTTCTTGAGACTTAAGTACTCCGTGCAGTTGCGCTTCCAATGTCCTGTCTTGTGGCAATGAAAACATTCGCCTTTCCCCGAGTCTCCAGCTTTGGACTTTTCCTTTCCCTTCACCTTCTTAACTCCACCCTTAGGATTAGTGGGCTTCTTCTTTTTCTTTCCCTTGGCCTTAGCTTTTGGGCGAGAAGAGGAAGACTTTCCAATAGTCATAACGGGAGGTTTTGCTGACTTCATAGTGCTCTCTGCACTCCTTAACATATTAAGGAGTTCAGGGAGTTCCTTCTCCATGCCATGCATGTTGAAGTTCACTATGAATTGAGCAAAGGTGGAGGGGAGGGACTGCAGAATAATATCTATATATTGTTCATTGTCCATCGTCCATCCAAGGTCCTCAACCTCTTCTATAAGAGCTATCATCTTCAGAACATGGTCTCCTACCGGTGTGCCAGGGGCCATTCGCATCTGAAACAATTTCTTTGATGCTTCGTATCGCAATACGCGGGATTGCTCTCCATACAACTCTTTTGTATGGAGCAATATGGTTTGAATGTCCATATTCTCGTGCTGCTTTTGATGTGTATTGTCCATCGATGCAAGCGCGAGGCATTTGGCCATGGCACAATCAGCGTCCCATGTCTTGCGGACTTCTTTGTCCGCAACTGAGGATTTTGGACCTGGGACGGGCGGGGCTGAAGCCGTGAGGACATATGATACTTTATCATAAGTCAAGGCGATTTTCAGATTCCTCAGCCAGTCTTTATAATTGGTCCCATTCAGTTTGTTTTTATCTAGTAGAAACTTGAGTCCAGTCATGGGTATCTGCCATTAAGAGAGAGGAAAGAATGCACTCAGCGAAAGCTCTTGCATAGATCAGATTGGTTATTATCTTGTCTAATCGATGTTTCCCACTGCTTTTATCGAGTCTTTCTTTCAAACCTTAAAAAGAAAAACTAGCCAGGATTAATTACAGTCTACAACTTCGCTAACCGTTCAGCCAGGCCAGTGTCGGTACTTGAGGGAGGTTCCCCATGCTTTCGCACGGACCTAATTAGAGTAAACCTCATTTTCCCAGAGGCGGAGCCCCGTTAACACCTTTCTAGACACCTAATGAGTTAGCTAATTGTAAACTGTAAAACTCTCCTAGGAGCAATTATTGCCCACAGTGGGATCAGGATCCAACCATCACATGGAAGGTATGCAATCTCATTGCAAATTTTAACTATTGAAATTCCCGATGTGGTTTTTACTCCTAGTACTCGTGACCTTGGCTAAGGTCAACAAATCACGAGTACTAGTCAAGCTCAACCCGTCATTTCTTGATTAATTAGACCCGTTCACATGACCCTTGGCTAAGGTCAACAAAGTCATATGCCCGTCCTAATTAATCTGCATCATATGCATTTGTAGGAAGACATCACTTAGCTACCGTACACTACGCCTTGGCTAAGGTCAACAAACGTAGCACGAATACTAAGTACTCTACTTCCTAAAATGATGGAGGGTTGCGGATGATTTTTAAGAAAATCTTTAACGCTTTGAGCTTGATATCGTTGTAGAATCAAATGGTTTTCAAAAGGAGTGGCTTAAGCTCCGCAGTTTTGAAATATAGCTTTTTCATAAATAGCCGAGTGGTTTTCAAATCTGATTCTACAACATCTTTTTTAGGTTTATTTTCTTTACATTAATCACATTAATGTAATCCCATCATTTAAGTCCTTAAGCCAATCACAGAAAAGAAACGAAAATAACACGTACGCTTATGCCATCCGCATTCGCCGCAATGTTCCGTTATGCACCGTTAGGTTACTTAACTAACGGCATACCGGGACGGGACTAGCGCGGGTGTAAAACATAAGCAACGTCTACTATATATCATATATATAATATGTCATTCGTCTCAGATATCACAGAACACAGGCAGCAGAAAACTAGATATAAAGTGGGATATACTAGGACGTCCGTATTTAGTATTTAGCCAGAATAGAAAATACGGATTCCACAGTCGCGATGAATAGCCAAGCCCACACCCTGGACCCCTACGAGAGCGGCAAGTGACCCTACCAATTCTGGAGTTTTGGAGACCCGGTCTCGACTCCTCGAGATGGCCTCCCACTGAAACCCAGAACCCGGTCACCTGTGCTCCCCCCTTGGGTCCATCCTAATGCGGAAAAGTAAATAATATACAACACTGGTGACACAACCTCAACCCGGAAGTGCCCCAAATAAAAGAATATTACATTACATTTGAATTTACATGAATGAAAATATAAAAATCTCATCTCACATCAAAACCCCCGGCTATTCAATCGCGACAATCCTGCACATCATATCTTAGCAACACATAATATCTCATATCATCAACGTAAGTAAGTATGCATACCCCAATTGTCGTTGATGTATAGCAACGAAACCGGCGATATCAAACATACTACACTTACGGTCACAGAAAAGAAAGTGTAAAACTACAATATTTGGAATCTACATTCTCTTTAGACATCATAAATGCGAATATCACATATTTCGTATTTCATGCCTAAACTATATGAATTCTACATATTGTATCACATTCCAGATAAACAGACAGTATTAAAGTTTTCGAACGAACGATCAAGTATCCAAGATTCACTAAAGCTCAACACTTGAGCAGGGTTCAAAAATCCGGAGTGTGACACAGTAGTAGCGGTCCAGCCGTAGAAGGGTCAAGCCAACGCCTCACATGTGGCACGCCGTACTGCCCCAAACCCTAAGGTTCAAAGGGCAGTTCAAGACGGTCACATAATCGAGTTAAGGTTTGTTGTCTTCTAGAGGGTCCACCACAAAAAGACTTGCACGTATCTCCAAAGTATTTAAACCCCGTGATAGTGAGCAAATGATACTCGTTCAAACACTTCAATACTTTCTAATTTACCCGGAAAAGCAACGAAATGAAAATTCCGATCGAATCTACGCGTCCAAAACCATCTCCAGAAAATACAATACTATATTCAGATTAAACATACCTAAAACACTGTACAAGCAGTATTATGAATTACTGTGGAAAAATGAAGAAATGAACTCTCTGTATGGCCGCGGAATCGCGGCCTAAGCAAGTAATTGCCGCGGTTCCGCGGCCATATGTACGGATCATTTGTTCGTTTTTCACAGTATTCCATATAATTTCCTGCTCTGTTTTTTAAGTATTTTTAATTCTGAAGAATGTCAGATTTTAAAATTTGTCCAGAGAGGGTCTTAAAATGTCGTATTTTTGTCCGATCGGGATTTTTACTTCGTAAAAGCGTCGCCTAATGTTCTAGGTCGGCTCTGATACCAATGAAAGGTTTGCCTAGCACCCTATGTATAGTTTTGAAGCATCACATGTTACAAAGTTTAAATTTTTATGGTGCTAAGCAAGCATACAAAGGAATCGATCCTAGAAAATTAGGGTTTCGAAAGTTGAAGCCAATAAAAACTAGGGTTTCGAGACTACAACCTTTGTAGCTCCCTTTCGCTAGACTCTTTGGCCTCTTGGGTGTTGGAAGAAGGGCCTCTTGAAGTCTTCTCGCGTCCACGACGATCCATCCGGAGTTCCTCGTCCAAGCTCGCAACTTCGATTATCAAGATGAGAAACTAAGAGAACACTCTAAACAAGTTGGCTAACCTTGTGTAGAATGATGTTGTGGCTATGATTCTCACTTCAAAAACCTTTCTTGATGTGTGTTTTACTCACTAAAAAAAACTAGAGAGCAAAAGGAAGAAGGAGGAGGAAGATGATGGCTTTTGTTTTTAACAAGAGTAGAAAATGATAACTCTCATGAAGGAAATAGAAAATATATGTATATATATTTTTTAATCCTCATCTCAAACCATGGTTAGATGATGGAGACATTATTTAACTTGAGTTTAAAACACAAAGAGAAGGATAACTCATGGTTAGAAGTAGGTGAGCATGGTTAGGTTTAAAGAAGAATGTAGAAGCAAGCAAGAATTATCCTTTTCTTTTCTATTTTGTTTTAAACATAAAATCAAATAATAATCCATCCATTTATCCATGGTGTGAGTCTTATATTGCCACCATTTCTATGTGTAAACAACCATGATAGATGGTGTATGTATGTATGTATGTATGCACATCCATATGTGCATGAAACTAGTAAGATAGAAAGAAAAACATACATGCATGCATACACCCATCACATACAAGAAAAAAGGTTTTAAGTGAGAAAACTAATGGTTAAATGATAAATAAACACTTGATTTATCAATCTGGCCATATCACATATGACCCTACCAGAAGCAAGCCGCCCGATCAGTGTACGGTATCATATACGCGCATTTTAATCGGGTCCATGCGCATATCGCATACGCGCACCACAACGTTTCGCCTGGACTAGGTAACTCCTGTGTGGGACTCTAAGACTCGTCAATACGCCGGCAGTGGGTGATGATCATATCAAGCACCCCCAAGCTGCAAGCGGTCAGCTAAACGTAACGGCCACCCGGGTATTGAGCGATCAGAAGAAAACAAGCGAACCTGCTACAACTCCCGTCGAGTCAACCGGCAACACTACCGTACAGTCCGGTCTCTTCGTCAGATATGCTGCATATCGAGCCTAGGGATGGTCACGTCGACCCTAATAACTCAATAAGTCGTGCCGGTGAATGGTCTATAACAGATCGAGAAACTACTGATAACACTTATCAGCAAATCTCAGCAGCCCTGGCCAGGGACTTACTGATATAACCAGTCGGGCACAACACAGCATCAACTCCCAATACCGGGAAAGACGAAACCCCTCCTATCGCTCATTGCCTTCATGTGTCTCGGGACTGTACCCAACGGCCACCTGTTTGCACGACTCAGTAGAGCCGTGGTAGGGTGGCAATCAAAGTACAGTGGGAGAGCACACAAGACTCTATGACGATCTCGGGTCTACAGACTAACCTGTACCAGTGTCACCTGAGAACTGCTGTCCGACGATAGATATAATTCCATATAGGAGTTCTCGGTGAGTCCGTCCAGTGTACCCAGTCACCACTGAGCACCCGTATATGATCTTGATATCAAACATCGATGAATGTGGGAACATCCATCGCCCATCGTATGGGTCTAGTATCATGTACGCTAGTCTACTCTGGTATATCAATGCCCCATCTCGATATACCTACGACTAGGGACTTTCCAGGATATGCTTATAGACTACAGATGTCCCACTAGTATGATCTCCATCATAATCAGAGTAGTCAAGCCGATATCCTCAGGGCTTTATCAGCATGTATGAATGAATAAAAGCATGATCAAATCAACATGTCAGATAAAGAAGAACCAGATAGCATACTATCATGTCGAGCAAGAATGCATACTGAATATATATACATGTATAGATACATCCACTATCATATAATGGCCTCTAGGGCATACATATATCCAACAATCTCCCACTTGCACTAAGGCCAGTTATTGGCGTATCTCATACCCAACATGTCAAAAAGTCGCTCATGCTGCGGCTGAGGGAGGGCCTTGGTGAATGGATCCGCGGCATTATTCTTTGTGTCTACTCTCCTAATCTCGATCTCGCGGCGATCTACAATCTCCCGGATCAAATGAAAACGCCTCAGGATGTGTTTAGACCGCTGATAGGATCTGGGCTCCTTGGCTAACGCCATAGCCCCATTATTATCACAATACAAAGGTATTGGATCAATAATGGTTGGAGCTACTCCTAGCTCCGAGACGAACTTCTTCATCCAGACGGCTTCCTTGGCGGCATCATTCGCAGCAATGTACTCAGCTTCCATCGTAGAGTCTGCAACGGTATCCTGTTTGGAACTCTTCCAACTTACCGCCCCTCCGTTGAGGGTAAATACAAACCCAGAGATAGATTTGCTGTCGTCCTTATCGCTCTGGAAGCTCGAATCGGTAAAGGCCTCCATTTGGAGATCTGCATTACCATACACCAAGAACAATTCTTTAGTCCTTCGCAAGTACTTAAGAATGTTCTTCATGGCTGTCCAGTGGTTCTACCCTGGGTTGGATTGATACCTGCTTACAACACTAAGTGCATAAGCCACATCTGAGCGTGTACATAACATCGCATACATTATTGATCCTACTGCCGAAGCATAGGGTATAACGCTCATGCGAGCTCTCTCTTCATCAGTCTTTGGACAAGAATCCTTAGAGAGAGTGACCCCATGGCAAGCGGGTAAGGCACCCCGCTTGGAGTCTTCCATACTAAACCTTTTTAGGATGGTGTTGATGTACCTGGTTTGGGACAATCCCAATAACTTTTTGGATCTATCCCTATAGATCCTTATGCCCAGGATGTATGTGGCATCACCCAGGTCCTTCATGGAGAACCTTAGTGATAAGAAAGATTTGACCGACTGTAGCATAGGAATATCATTTCCTATCAGAAGAATGTCATCCACGTACAATACGAGGAATCCGACAGCTCTTCCTACAGCCTTCTTATAAACACAAGGTTCATCTGGATTTTTGATGAAATCAAACTCTTTGATAACATCATCGAAACAGATGTTCCAACTCCGAGATGCCTGCTTTAACCCATATATGGATTTAAGCAATCTACATGCTTTCCCGCTGCTCCCACTGTCAATGAAGCCTTCTGGCTGATCCATATAAACGCATTCTTCTAAATATCCATTTAGAAATGCTGTTTTAACGTCCATCTGCCAGATTTCATAGTCGTAGTGAGCAGCAATAGCAAGTAGGATCCGAATGGATTTAAGCATGGCTACGGGCGAAAAAGTTTCGTCATAGTCCAAACCTGGTCTTTGACGAAAGCCTTTCGCCACAAGTCTTGCCTTATAGGTCTCTACCTGCCCATCTACACCAATCTTTCTTTTAAAGATCCATTTGCACCCTACAGGTTTTACCCCAGGGGGTACAACGTCCAAAGTCCATACTTTGTTGGTGTACATAGACTCCATTTCGGATCTCATGGCATCCAGCCACTTCACAGAGTCTTTACTCGTGATAGCTTGCTGAAAACTGGTAAGATCATCATCATCCATGATACAGTCTTCTCTGTCACCATCAATGAGGAAACCGTAGTACCTCTCCGGTGGGCGAGAAGTCCTACCAGACCTACGGAGTGGCCGAGGTTCTTCAGTTTCTGTTGCAACAGCCGGTTCAACCAAATCGTCATTTGTAGTTTGTGTCTCTAGAACCTCTTCTAGATCCACCACCTTGCCATCATCTTTATCTGTGAAAAACTCTTTTTCCAAGAATGTGGCATGTTGAGAAATAAACACTTTTTGTTCCTCTTTGTGGTAGAATAGATATCCATAAGAATTCTTTGGATATCCCACAAAGTTACACATGACTGATCGTGTCTCGAGTTTGTCCGGATTCTGCTTTTTAACATAGGCCGGGCAGCCCCAAATCTTAATTCTCTTAAGAGATGTCTCTTCCCATGCCATATCTCATATGGCGTGGTAGATACGGTTTTGGTTGGAACCCTGTTTAGCAGAAATGCAGCAGTCTCCAATGCATGCCCCCAAAACGAGACGGGTAACTCAGCGTCACTCATCATGGACCGGACCATATCTAATAGGGTCCTATTCCGTCGTTCTGACACACCGTTGTGCTGTGGTGTGTAAGGAGGAGTGAGCTGAGAGAGAATCCCATTCTCTTTTAGGAAGTTTGCAAATTCAGTACTGAGATACTCACCACCTCGATCTGATCGAAGCATCTTGATACTCAAGCCGGTTTGTTTTTCTACTTCTTGTTTATATTCAATGAATTTCTCGAAAGCTTCGGACTTGTGCTTTAATAAAAATACATGACCGAATCTTGAGAAATCGTCAGTGAATGTAACTAAGTATGGAAAACCGCCTCTAGCCTGTGTAGACATTGGCCCACATACATCACTATGTATGAGGCCTAGGAGCTCAGTAGCTCTTTCTCCGTGTCCAGTAAACGGAGTTTTGGTCATTTTACCCTTGATACAAGACTGGCAAGTCGCATAAGATTTATATTCAAAAGAGTTTAAATATCCATCTTTGTGTAACTTGTTTAGTCTTGTTTCGTTAATATGACCAAGTCTACAGTGCCAAAGAAAAGCTTCATTTAATTCTGAAAATTTTCTTTTATTAGTGTGTTGTATACTGAAAACTGTGTGTTGATTTAGGACATATATTCCGTTATTAAGCGTACCATACCCAACCAACATTTGATTCAGGTGAATGTTCATAACATTGTTCTGCAATACAAAATTATATCCTTCATTGTCCAACAAAGAAACAGATATTATATTACATAGCATACTTGGTACAAAATAATATGGATTCAAAACCAAAATACATCCAGATGGCAACCCCAAGTGATACTCTCCCACTGCGACTGTATGTACATTGGAACCATTTCCGACGCGGAGAGTATGCTCACCTGTCTTCAAAACTTTGCTATTTCTCAGCCCCTGCATAGAATTGCAAATGTGAGAACCTGAACCGGTATCCAATACCCAGGAAGCAGAGTTTATTGAAAAACAGTTTTCTGTTACAAACGCACCTGAAGCAGAAGCATCACCATGCTTCTTCTTGAGACTTAAGTACTCCGTGCAGTTGCGCTTCCAATATCCTGTCTTGTGGCAATGAAAACATTCGCCTTTCCCCGAGTCTCCAGCTTTGGACTTTTCCTTTCCCTTCACCTTCTTAACTCCACCCTTAGGATTAGTGGGCTTCTTCTTTTTCTTTCCCTTGGCCTTAGCTTTTGGGCGAGAAGAGGAAGACTTTCCAATAGTCATAACGGGAGTTTTTGCTGACTTCATAGTGCTCTCTGCACTCCTTAACATATTAAGGAGTTCAGGGAGTTCCTTCTCCATGCCATGCATGTTGAAGTTCACTATGAATTGAGCAAAGGTGGAGGGGAGGGACTGCAGAATAATATCTATATATTGTTCATTGTCCATCGTCCATCCAAGGTCCTCAAGCTCTTCTATAAGAGCTATCATCTTCAGAACATGGTCTCCTACCGGTGTGCCAGGGGCCATTCGCATCTGAAACAATTTCTTTGATGCTTCGTATCGCAATACGCGGGATTGCTCTCCATACAACTCTTTTGTATGGAGCAATATGGTTTGAATGTCAATATTCTCGTGCTGCTTTTGATGTGTATTGTCCATCGATGCAAGCGCGAGGCATTTGGCCATGGCACAATCAGCGTCCCATGTCTTGCGGACTTCTTTGTCCGCAACTGAGGATTTTGGACCTGGGACGGGCGGGGCTGAAGCCGTGAGGACATATGATACTTTATCATAAGTCAAGGCGATTTTCAGATTCCTCAGCCAGTCTTTATAATTGGTCCCATTTAGTTTGTTTTTATCTAGTAGAAACTTGAGTCCAGTCATGGGTATCTGCCATTAAGAGAGAGAAAAGAATACACTCAGCGAAAGCTCTTGCATAGATCAGATTGGTTATTATCTTGTCTAACGATGTTTCCCACTGCTTTTATCGAGTCTTTCTTTCAAACCTTAAAAAGAAAAACTAGCCAGGATTAATTACAGTCTACAACTTCGCTAACCGTTCAGCCAGGCCAGTGTCGGTACTTGAGGGAGGTTCCCCATGCTTTTGCACGGACCTAATTAGAGTAAACCTCATTTTCCCAGAGGCAGAGCCCCGTTAACACCTTTCTAGACACCTAATGAGTTAGCTAATTGTAAACTGTAAAACTCTCCTAGGAGCAATTATTGCCCACAGTGGGATCGGGATCCAACCATCACATGGAAGATATGCAATCTCATTGCAAATTTCAAATATTGAAATTCCCGATGTGGTTTTTACCCCTAGTACTCGTGACCTTGGCTAAGATCAACAAATCACGAGTACTAGTCAAGCTCAACCCGTCATTTCTTGATTTATTAGACCCGTTCACATGACCCTTGGCTAAGGTCAACAAAGTCATATGCCCGTCCTAATTAATCTGCATCATATGCATTTGTAGGAAGACATCACTTAGCTACCGTACACTACGCCTTGGCTAAGGTCAACAAACGTAGCACGAATACTAAGTACTCTACTTCCTAAAATGACGGAGGGTTGCGGATGATTTTTAAGAAAATCTTTAACGCTTTGAGCTTGATATCGTTGTAGAATCAAATGGTTTTCAAAAGGAGTGGCTTAAGCTCCGCAGTTTTGAAATATAGCTTTTTCATAAATAGCCGAGTGGTTTTCAAATCTGATTCTACAACATCTTTTTTAGGTTTATTTTCTTTACATTAATCACATTAATGTAATCCCATCATTTAAGTCCTTAAGCCAATCACAGAAAAGAAACGAAAATAACACGTACGCTTATGCCATCCGCATTCGCCGCAATGTTCCGTTATGCACCGTTAGGTTACTTAACTAACGGCATACCGGGATGGGACTAGCGCGGGTGTAAAACATAAGCAACGTCTACTATATATCATATATATAATATGTCATTCGTCTCAGATATCACAGAACACAGGCAGCAGAAAACTAGATATAAAGTGGGATATACTAGGACGTCCGTATTTAGTATTTAGCCAGAATAGAAAATACGGATTCCACAGTCGCGATGAATAGCCAAGCCCACACCCTGGACCCCTACGAGAGCGGCAAGTGACCCTACCAATTCTGGAGTTTTGGAGACCCGGTCTCGACTCCTCGAGATGGCCTCCCACTGAAACCCAGAACCCGGTCACCTGTGCTCCCCTCCTTGGGTCCATCCTAATACGGAAAAGTAAATAATATACAACACTGGTGACACAACCTCAACCCGGAAGTGCCCCAAATAAAAGAATATTACATTACATTTGAATTTACATGAATGAAAATATAAAAATCTCATCTCACATCAAAACCCCCGGCTATTCAATCGCGACAATCCTGCACATCATATCTCAGCAACACATAATATCTCATATCATCAACGTAAGTAAGTATGCATACCCCAATTGTCGTTGATGTATAGCAACGAAACCGGCGATATCAAACATACTACACTTACGGTCACAGAAAAGAAAGTGTAAAACTACAATATTTGGAATCTACATTCTCTTTAGACATCATAAATGCGAAATATCACATATTTCGTATTTCATGCCTAAACTATATGAATTCCACATATTGTATCACATTCCAGATAAACAGACAGTATTAAAGTTTTCGAACGAACGATCAAGTATCCAAGATTCACTAAAGCTCAACACTTGAGCAGGGTTCAAAAATCCGGAGTGTGACACAGTAGTAGCGGTCCAGCCGTAGAAGGGTCAAGCCAACGCCTCACATGTGGCACGCCGTACTGCCCCAAACCCTAAGGTTCAAAGGGCAGTTCAAGACGGTCACATAATCGAGTTAAGGTTTGTTGTCTTCTAGAGGGTCCACCACAAAAAGACTTGCACGTATCTCCAAAGTATTTAAACCCCGTGAATAGTGAGCAAATGATACTCGTTCAAACACTTCAATACTTTCTAATTTACCCGGAAAAGCAACGAAATGAAAATTCCGATCGAATCTACGCGTCCAAAACCATCTCCAGAAAATACAATACTATATTCAGATTAAACATACCTAAAACACTGTACAAGCAGTATTATGAATTACTGTGGAAAAATTAAGAAATGAACTCTCTGTACGGCCGCGGAATCGCGGCCTAAGCAAGTAATTGCCGCGGTTCCGCGGCCATATGTACGGATCATTTGTTCGTTTTTCACAGTATTCCATATAATTTCCTGCTCTGTTTTTTAAGTATTTTTAATTCTGAAGAATGTCAGATTTTAAAATTTGTCCAGAGAGGGTCTTAAAATGTCGTATTTTTGTCCGATCGAGATTTTTACTTCGTAAAAGCGTCGCCTAATGTTCTAGGTCGGCTCTGATACCAATGAAAGGTTTGCCTAGCACCCTATGTATAGTTTTGAAGCATCACATGTCACAAAGTTTAAATTTTTATGGTGCTAAGCAAGCATACAAAGGAATCGATCCTAGAAAATTAGGGTTTCGAAAGTTGAAGCCAATAAAAACTAGGGTTTCGAGACTACAACCTTTGTAGCTCCCTTTCGCTAGACTCTTTGGCCTCTTGGGTGTTGGAAGAAGGGCCTCTTGAAGTCTTCTCGCGTCCACGACGATCCACCCGGAGTTCCTCGTCCAAGCTCGCAACTTCGATTATCAAGATGAGAAACTAAGAGAACACTCTAAACAAGTTGGCTAACCTTGTGTAGAATGATGTTGTGGCTATGATTCTCACTTCAAAAACCTTTCTTGATGTGTGTTTTACTCACTAAAAAAAACTAGAGAGCAAAAGGAAGAAGGAGGAGGAAGATGATGGCTTTTGTTTTTAACAAGAGTAGAAAATGATAACTCTCATGAAGGAAATAGAAAATATATGTATATATATTTTTTAATCCTCATCTCAAACCATGGTTAGATGATGGAGACATTATTTAACTTGAGTTTAAAACACAAAGAGAAGGATAACTCATGGTTAGAAGTAGGTGAGCATGGTTAGGTTTAAAGAAGAATGTAGAAGCAAGCAAGAATTATCCTTTTCTTTTCTATTTTGTTTTAAACATAAAATCAAATAATAATCCATCCATTTATCCATGGTGTGAGTCTTATATTGCCACCATTTCTATGTGTAAACAACCATGATAGATGGTGTATGTATGTATGTATGTATGCACATCCATATGTGCATGAAACTAGTAAGATAGAAAGAAAAACATACATGCATGCATACACCCATCACATACAAGAAAAAAGGTTTTAAGTGAGAAAACTAATGGTTAAATGATAAATCAACACTTGATTTATCAATCCGGCCATATCACATATGACCCTACCAAAAGCAAGCCGCCCGATCAATGTACGGTATCATATACGCGCATTTTAATCGGGTCCATGCGCATATCGCATACGCGCACCACAACGTTTCGCCTGGACTAGGTAACTCCTGTGTGGGACTCTAAGACTCGTCAATACGCCGGCAGTGGGTGATGATCATATCAAGCACCCCCAAGCTGCAAGCGGTCAGCTAAACGTAACGGCCACCCGGGTATTGAGCGATCAGAAGAAAACAAGCGAACCTGCTACAACTCCCGTCGAGTCAACCGGCAACACTACCGTACAGTCCGGTCTCTTCGTCAGATATGCTGCATATCGAGCCTAGGGATGGTCACGTCGACCCTAATAACTCAATAAGTCGTGCCGGTGAATGGTCTATAACAGATCGAGAAACTACTGATAACACTTATCAGCAAATCTCAGCAGCCCTGGCCAGGGACTTACTGATATAACTAGTCGGGCACAACACATCATCAACTCCCAATACCGGGAAAGACGAAACCCCTCCTATCGCTCATTGCCTTCATGTGTCTCGGGACTGTACCCAACGGCCACCTGTTTGCACGACTCAGTAGAGCCGTGGTAGGGTAGCAATCAAAGTACAGTGGGAGAGCACACAAGACTCTATGACGATCTCGGGTCTACAGACTAACCTGTACCAGTGTCACCTGAGAACTGCTATCCGACGATAGATATAATTCCATATAGGAGTTCTCGGTGAGTCCGTCCAGTGTACCCAGTCACCACTGAGCACCCGTATATGATCTTGATGTCAAACATCGATGAATGTGGGAACATCCATCGCCCATCGTATGGGTCTAGTATCATGTACGCTAGTCTACTCTGGTATATCAATGCCCCGTCTCGATATACCTACAACTAGGGACTTTCCAGGATATGCTTATAGACTACAGATGTCCCACTAGTATGATCTCCATCATAATCAGAGTAGTCAAGCCGATATCCTCAGGGCTTTATCAGCATGTATGAATGAATAAAAGCATGATCAAATCAACATGTCAGATAAAGAAGAACTAGATAGCATACTATCATGTCGAGCAAGAATGCATACTGAATATATATACATGTATAGATACATCCACTATCATATAATGGCCTCTAGGGTATACATATATCCAACAATCTCCCACTTGCACTAAGGCCAGTTATTGGCGTATCTCATACCCAACATGTCAAAAAGTCGCTCATGCTGCGGCTGAGGGAGGGCCTTGGTGAATGGATCCGCGGCATTATTCTTTGTGTCTACTCTCCTAATCTCGATCTCGCGGCGATCTACAATCTCCCGGATCAAATGAAAACGCCTCAGGATGTGTTTCGACCGCTGATAGGATCTGGGCTCCTTGGCTAACGCCATAGCCCCATTATTATCACAATACAAAGGTATTGGATCAATAATGGTTGGAGCTACTCCTAGCTCCGAGACGAACTTCTTCATCCAGACGGCTTCCTTGGCGGCATCATTCGCAGCAATGTACTCAGCTTCCATCGTAGAGTCTGCAACGGTATCCTGTTTGGAACTCTTCCAACTTACCGCCCCTCCGTTGAGGGTAAATACAAACCCAGAGATAGATTTGCTGTCGTCCTTATCGCTCTGGAAGCTCGAATCGGTAAAGGCCTCCATTTGGAGATCTGCATTACCATACACCAAGAACAATTCTTTAGTCCTTCGCAAGTACTTAAGAATGTTCTTCATGGCTGTCCAGTGGTTCTACCCTGGGTTGGATTGATACCTGCTTACAACACTAAGTGCATAAGCTACATCTGAGCGTGTACATAACATCGCATACATTATTGATCCTACTGCCGAAGCATAGGGTATAACGCTCATGCGAGCTCTCTCTTCATCAGTCTTTGGACAAGAATCCTTAGAGAGAGTGACCCCATGGCAAGCGGGTAAGGCACCCCGCTTGGAGTCTTCCATACTAAACCTTTTTAGGATGGTGTTGATGTACCTGGTTTGGGACAATCCCAATAACTTTTTGGATCTATCCCTATAGATCCTTATGCCCAGGATGTATGTGGCATCACCCAGGTCCTTCATGGAGAACCTTAGTGATAAGAAAGATTTGACCGACTGTAGCATAGGAATATCATTTCCTATCAGAAGAATGTCATCCACGTACAATACGAGGAATCCGACAGCTCTTCCTACAGCCTTCTTATAAACACAAGGTTCATCTGGATTTTTGATGAAATCAAACTCTTTGATAACATCATCGAAACAGATGTTCCAACTCCGAGATGCCTGCTTTAACCCATATATGGATTTAAGCAATCTACATGCTTTCCCGCTGCTCCCACTGTCAATGAAGCCCTCTGGCTGATCCATATAAACGCATTCTTCTAAATATCCATTTAGAAATGCTGTTTTAACGTCCATCTGCCAGATTTCATAGTCGTAGTGAGCAGCAATAGCTAGTAGGATCCGAATGGATTTAAGCATGGCTACGGGCGAAAAAGTTTCGTCATAGTCCAAACCTGGTCTTTGACGAAAGCCTTTCGCCACAAGTCTTGCCTTATAGGTCTCTACCTGCCCATCTACACCAATCTTTCTTTTAAAGATCCATTTGCACCCTACAGGTTTTACCCCAGGGGGTACAACGTCCAAAGTCCATACTTTGTTGGTGTACATAGACTCCATTTCGGATCTCATGGCATCCAGCCACTTCACAGAGTCTTTACTCGTGATAGCTTGCTGAAAACTGGTAGGATCATCATCATCCATGATACAGTCTTCTCTGTCACCATCAATGAGGAAACCGTAGTACCTCTCCGGTGGGCGAGAAGTCCTACCAGACCTACGGAGTGGCCGAGGTTCTTCAGTTTCTGTTGCAACAGCCGGTTCAACCAAATCGTCATTTGTAGTTTGTGTCTCTAGAACCTCTTCTAGATCCACCACCTTGCCATCATCTTTATCTGTGAAAAACTCTTTTTCCAAGAATGTGGCATGTTGAGAAACAAACACTTTTTGTTCCTCTTTGTGGTAGAATAGATATCCATAAGAATTCTTTGGATATCCCACAAAGTTACACATGACTGATCGTGTCTCGAGTTTGTCCGGATTCTGCTTTTTAACATAGGCCGGGCAGCCCCAAATCTTAATTCTCTTAAGAGATGTCTCTTCCCATGCCATATCTCATATGGCGTGGTAGATACGGTTTTGGTTGGAACCCTGTTTAGCAGAAATGCAGCAGTCTCCAATACATGCCCCCAAAACGAGACGGGTAACTCAGCGTCACTCATCATGGACCGGACCATATCTAATAGGGTCCTATTCCGTTGTTCTGACACACCGTTGTGCTGTGGTGTGTAAGGAGGAGTGAGCTGAGAGAGAATCCCATTCTCTTTTAGGAAGTTTGCAAATTCTGTACTGAGATACTCACCACCTCGATCTGATCGAAGCATCTTGATACTCAAGCCGGTTTGTTTTTCTACTTCTTTTTTATATTCAATGAATTTCTCGAAAGCTTCGGACTTGTGCTTTAATAAAAATACATGACCGAATCTTGAGAAATCGTCAGTGAATGTAACAAAGTATGGAAAACCGCCTCTAGCCTGTGTAGACATTGGCCCACATACATCACTATGTATGAGGCCTAGGAGCTCAGTAGCTCTTTCTCCGTGTCCAGTAAACGGAGTTTTGGTCATTTTACCCTTGATACAAGACTGGCAAGTCGCATAAGATTTATATTCAAAAGAGTTTAAATATCCATCTTTGTGTAACTTGTTTAGTCTTGTTTCGTTAATATGACCAAGTCTACAGTGCCAAAGAAAAGCTTCATTTAATTCTGAAAATTTTCTTTTATTAGTGTGTTGTATACTGAAAACTGTGTGTTGATTTAGGACATATATTCCGTTATTAAGCGTACCATACCCAACCAACATTTGATTCAGGTGAATGTTCATAACATTGTTCTGCAATACAAAATTATATCCTTCATTGTCCAACAAAGAAACGGATATTATATTACATAGCATACTTGGTACAAAATAACATGGATTCAAAACCAAAATACATCCAGATGGCAACCCCAAGTGATACTCTCCCACTGCGACTGTATGTACATTGGAACCATTTCCAATGCGGAGAGTATGCTCACCTGTCTTCAAAACTTTGCTATTTCTCAGCCCCTGCATAGAATTGCAAATGTGAGAACCTGAACCGGTATCCAATACCCAGGAAGCATAGTTTATTGAAAAACAGTTTTCTGTTACAAACGCACCTGAAGCAGAAGCATCACCATGCTTCTTCTTGAGACTTAAGTACTCCGTGCAGTTGCGCTTCCAATATCCTGTCTTGTGGCAATGAAAACATTCGCCTTTCCCCGAGTCTCCAGCTTTGGACTTTTCCTTTCCCTTCACCTTCTTAACTCCACCCTTAGGATTAGTGGGCTTCTTCTTTTTCTTTCCCTTGGCCTTAGCTTTTGGGCGAGAAGAGGAAGACTTTCCAATAGTCATAACGGGAGTTTTTGCTGACTTCATAGTGCTCTCTGCACTCCTTAACATATTAAGGAGTTCAGGGAGTTCCTTCTCCATGCCATGCATGTTGAAGTTCACTATGAATTGAGCAAAGGTGGAGGGGAGGGACTGCAGAATAATATCTATATATTGTTCATTGTCCATCGTCCATCCAAGGTCCTCAAGCTCTTCTATAAGAGCTATCATCTTCAGAACATGGTCTCCTACCGGTGTGCTAGGGGCCATTCGCATCTGAAACAATTTCTTTGATGCTTCGTATCGCAATACGCGGGATTGCTCTCCATACAACTCTTTTGTATGGAGCAATATGGTTTGAATGTCAATATTCTCGTGCTGCTTTTGATGTGTATTGTCCATCGATGCAAGCGCGAGGCATTTGGCCATGGCACAATCAGCGTCCCATGTCTTGCGGACTTCTTTGTCCGCAACTGAGGATTTTGGACCTGGGACGGGCGGGGCTGAAGCTGTGAGGACATATGATACTTTATCATAAGTCAAGGCGATTTTCAGATTCCTCAGCCAGTCTTTATAATTGGTCCCATTCAGTTTGTTTTTATCTAGTAGAAACTTGAGTCCAGTCATGGGTATCTGCCATTAAGAGAGAGAAAAGAATACACTCAGCGAAAGCTGTTGCATAGATCAGATTGGTTATTATCTTGTCTAACGATGTTTCCCACTGCTTTTATCGAGTCTTTCTTTCAAACCTTAAAAAGAAAAACTAGCCAGGATTAATTACAGTCTACAACTTCGCTAACCGTTCAGCCAGGCCAGTGTCGGTACTTGAGGGAGGTTCCCCATGCATTTGCACGGACCTAATTAGAGTAAACCTCATTTTCCCAGAGGCAGAGCCCCGTTAACACCTTTCTAGACACCTAATGAGTTAGCTAATTGTAAACTGTAAAACTCTCCTAGGAGCAATTATTGCCCACAGTGGGATCGGGATCCAACCATCACATGGAAGATATGCAATCTCATTGCAAATTTCAAATATTGAAATTCCCGATGTGGTTTTTACCCCTAGTACTCGTGACCTTGGCTAAGATCAACAAATCACGAGTACTAGTCAAGCTCAACCCGTCATTTCTTGATTTATTAGACCCGTTCACATGACCCTTGGCTAAGGTCAACAAAGTCATATGCCCGTCCTAATTAATCTGCATCATATGCATTTGTAGGAAGACATCACTTAGCTACCGTACACTACGCCTTGGCTAAGGTCAACAAACGTAGCACGAATACTAAGTACTCTACTTCCTAAAATGACGGAGGGTTGCGGATGTGTTTTAAGAAAATCTTTAACGCTTTGAGCTTGATATCGTTGTAGAATCAAATGGTTTTCAAAAGGAGTGGCTTAAGCTCCGCAGTTTTGAAATATAGCTTTTTCATAAATAGCCGAGTGGTTTTCAAATCTGATTCTACAACATCTTTTTTAGGTTTATTTTCTTTACATTAATCACATTAATGTAATCCCATCATTTAAGTCCTTAAGCCAATCACAGAAAAGAAACGAAAATAACACGTACGCTTATGCCATCCGCATTCGCCGCAATGTTCCGTTATGCACCGTTAGGTTACTTAACTAACGGCATACCGGGACGGGACTAGCGCGGGTGTAAAACATAAGCAACGTCTACTATATATCATATATATAATATGTCATTCGTCTCAGATATCACAGAACACAGGCAGCAGAAAACTAGATATAAAGTGGGATATACTAGGACGTCCGTATTTAGTATTTAGCCAGAATAGAAAATACGGATTCCACAGTCGCGATGAATAGCCAAGCCCACACCCTGGACCCCTACGAGAGCGGCAAGTGACCCTACCAATTCTGGAGTTTTGGAGACCCGGTCTCGACTCCTCGAGATGGCCTCCCACTGAAACCCAGAACCCGGTCACCTGTGCTCCCCTCCTTGGGTCCATCCTAATACGGAAAAGTAAATAATATACAACACTGGTGACACAACCTCAACCCGGAAGTGCCCCAAATAAAAGAATATTACATTACATTTGAATTTACATGAATGAAAATATAAAAATCTCATCTCACATCAAAACCCCCGGCTATTCAATCGCGACAATCCTGCACATCATATCTCAGCAACACATAATATCTCATATCATCAACGTAAGTAAGTATGCATACCCCAATTGTCGTTGATGTATAGCAACGAAACCGGCGATATCAAACATACTACACTTACGGTCACAGAAAAGAAAGTGTAAAACTACAATATTTGGAATCTACATTCTCTTTAGACATCATAAATGCGAAATATCACATATTTCGTATTTCATGCCTAAACTATATGAATTCCACATATTGTATCACATTCCAGATAAACAGACAGTATTAAAGTTTTCGAACGAACGATCAAGTATCCAAGATTCACTAAAGCTCAACACTTGAGCAGGGTTCAAAAATCCGGAGTGTGACACAGTAGTAGCGGTCCAGCCGTAGAAGGGTCAAGCCAACGCCTCACATGTGGCACGCCGTACTGCCCCAAACCCTAAGGTTCAAAGGGCAGTTCAAGACGGTCACATAATCGAGTTAAGGTTTGTTGTCTTCTAGAGGGTCCACCACAAAAAGACTTGCACGTATCTCCAAAGTATTTAAACCCCGTGAATAGTGAGCAAATGATACTCGTTCAAACACTTCAATACTTTCTAATTTACCCGGAAAAGCAACGAAATGAAAATTCCGATCGAATCTACGCGTCCAAAACCATCTCCAGAAAATACAATACTATATTCAGATTAAACATACCTAAAACACTGTACAAGCAGTATTATGAATTACTGTGGAAAAATTAAGAAATGAACTCTCTGTACGGCCGCGGAATCGCGGCCTAAGCAAGTAATTGCCGCGGTTCCGCGGCCATATGTACGGATCATTTGTTCGTTTTTCACAGTATTCCATATAATTTCCTGCTCTGTTTTTTAAGTATTTTTAATTCTGAAGAATGTCAGATTTTAAAATTTGTCTAGAGAGGGTCTTAAAATGTCGTATTTTTGTCCGATCGGGATTTTTACTTCGTAAAAGCGTCGCCTAATGTTCTAGGTCGGCTCTGATACCAATGAAAGGTTTGCCTAGCACCCTATGTATAGTTTTGAAGCATCACATGTCACAAAGTTTAAATTTTTATGGTGCTAAGCAAGCATACAAAGGAATCGATCCTAGAAAATTAGGGTTTCGAAAGTTGAAGCCAATAAAAACTAGGGTTTCGAGACTACAACCTTTGTAGCTCCCTTTCGCTAGACTCTTTGGCCTCTTGGGTGTTGGAAGAAGGGCCTCTTGAAGTCTTCTCGCGTCCACGACGATCCACCCGGAGTTCCTCGTCCAAGCTCGCAACTTCGATTATCAAGATGAGAAACTAAGAGAACACTCTAAACAAGTTGGCTAACCTTGTGTAGAATGATGTTGTGGCTATGATTCTCACTTCAAAAACCTTTCTTGATGTGTGTTTTACTCACTAAAAAAAACTAGAGAGCAAAAGGAAGAAGGAGGAGGAAGATGATGGCTTTTGTTTTTAACAAGAGTAGAAAATGATAACTCTCATGAAGGAAATAGAAAATATATGTATATATATTTTTTAATCCTCATCTCAAACCATGGTTAGATGATGGAGACATTATTTAACTTGAGTTTAAAACACAAAGAGAAGGATAACTCATGGTTAGAAGTAGGTGAGCATGGTTAGGTTTAAAGAAGAATGTAGAAGCAAGCAAGAATTATCCTTTTCTTTTCTATTTTGTTTTAAACATAAAATCAAATAATAATCCATCCATTTATCCATGGTGTGAGTCTTATATTGCCACCATTTCCATGTGTAAACAACCATGATAGATGGTGTATGTATGTATGTATGTATGTATGCACATCCATATGTGCATGAAACTAGTAAGATAGAAAGAAAAACATACATGCATGCATACACCCATCACATACAAGAAAAAAGGTTTTAAGTGAGAAAACTAATGGTTAAATGATAAATCAACACTTGATTTATCAATCCGGCCATATCACATATGACCCTACCAAAAGCAAGCCGCCCGATCAATGTACGGTATCATATACGCGCATTTTAATCGGGTCCATGCGCATATCGCATACGCGCACCACAACGTTTCGCCTGGACTAGGTAACTCCTGTGTGGGACTCTAAGACTCGTCAATACGCCGGCAGTGGGTGATGATCATATCAAGCACCCCCAAGCCGCAAGCGGTCAGCTAAACGTAACGGCCACCCGGGTATTGAGCGATCAGAAGAAAACAAGCGAACCTGCTACAACTCCCGTCGAGTCAACCGGCAACACTACCGTACAGTCCGGTCTCTTCGTCAGATATGCTGCATATCGAGCCTAGGGATGGTCACGTCGACCCTAATAACTCAATAAGTCGTGCCGGTGAATGGTCTATAACAGATCGAGAAACTACTGATAACACTTATCAGCAAATCTCAGCAGCCCTGGCCAGGGACTTACTGATATAACCAGTCGGGCACAACACAGCATCAACTCCCAATACCGGGAGAGACGAAACCCCTCCTATCGCTCATTGCCTTCGTGTGTCTCGGGACTGTACCCAACGGCCACCTGTTTGCACGACTCAGTAGAGCCGTGGTAGGGTAGCAATCAAAGTACAGTGGGAGAGCACACAAGACTCTATGACGATCTCGGGTCTACAGACTAACCTGTACCAGTGTCACCTGAGAACTGCTATCCGACGATAGATATAATTCCATATAGGAGTTCTCGGTGAGTCCGTCCAGTGTACCCAGTCACCACTGAGCACCCGTATATGATCTTGATGTCAAACATCGATGAATGTGGGAACATCCATCGCCCATCGTATGGGTCTAGTATCATGTACGCTAGTCTACTCTGGTATATCAATGCCCCGTCTCGATATACCTACGACTAGGGACTTTCCAGGATATGCTTATAGACTACAGATGTCCCACTAGTATGATCTCCATCATAATCAGAGTAGTCAAGCCGATATCCTCAGGGCTTTATCAGCATGTATGAATGAATAAAAGCATGATCAAATCAACATGTCAGATAAAGAAGAACCAGATAGCATACTATCATGTCGAGCAAGAATGCATACTGAATATATATACATGTATAGATACATCCACTATCATATAATGGCCTCTAGGGCATACATATATCCAACACTTTTTACTTGAGATTAGGCTCAATTTGGAGCCCCGATGAGTCATAATGGCACCCTTCTAGGGTGGGATGATCTCCAACGGTCTTTAGACTTTGTATGTATCGCCGTAAAGACCTGAAGCTTGGAATATGCCGTCACTTCGTTTTTCTTTGATGATTTCGCGCCGATTCTTTGCTTAAGTAGGGTAGACATCCGTATGACCTCTATACTGTGTGTATTGCCATCGAGGTCGGGAGCTAGGGATATGCCATCACTCCAATTCTATTTGACCCTTGTGTCTTGGGTGACGTTGCGTCTGCATCCTGCTGGCATGAGAAGCACGTCGAGTTGATCTCTAGGCTGTAGATATTGCTATCGAGATCTAGAGCTAGGAATATACCATTGCTCCACTTTTATTTGACCCTTAGGTTTTTGTTGACATTGCGTCTGCATCCTTCCTGAATGAGAAGAATGTTGAGTTGGTCTCTTGGCTATAGATGTTGCCATCGAGATCTGGAGCTTGGAACATGCCATCACTCTGCTTTTATTTGACCCTTGGGTCTTCATTGACGTCACATATGCACTGAGAAGGAATGTCGAGCTGATCTCTAGGCTATAGATGTTGCCAATGAGATGTAGAGCTAGGAATATGCCATTGCTCCACTTTTGTTTGACCCTTGGGTCATTGTTGACGTCATGTCTACACCTTGCTGGAATGGGAAGGATGTAAAGTTGGTCTCTAGGCTGTAGATGTCGCCATTGAGATCTGGAGCAAGGATTTTGCCATTGCTCTGCTTATATTTGGCTCTTTGGAGCTTTGTTGACGTCACGTCTGCACCCTGTTGGAATGAGAAGAACGTCGAGCTGATTTCTAAGCTGTATCTGGCTCTCCCTTTGATGGAGCTTGTTAGGAAAACATGGTTCCCTTTCTTTCATTTGTGCCCATGGATTGTATGCAGGGGTCGGTGTGGACCTATTTGCATGGCAGAAAAGTTTCATTTTCATTTTTTAATTTCTTTTCGCGATGCTCTATCTTTTCAGTTTTTATGTCGCTATTGCCCAATCATTTCGGCTATTTATCGCGCTGCCCAATCATTTCGGCTGTTTTTGTATTTACTCGCTGCTTTTTATTATGAGTTGCCCGACCATTTCGGTTTTTTTTGAGTTGGGGATTTAAAATCTGATACCAATCTTAGCATTAGTATCGCTACCACTAGAATATTTCCAGGAGCAAATGATCATTTGCCATTGTTGATTTGGATAAAGATGGCTTAGCAAACAAGGTTAGGATCCTGTCGACTAAGGCTTTCTGGCTTTATGAGCCGTAAGGGTCTCATAAAGGTATTTCTCCCTACGAGTCGAGAGGATCTCGTAGGTTTATTTTCTCCTTAAGAGTCATGGGGATTCCTAAGTGCGTTTTCTTTTGTAAGTCGTAAGGATTTTACAAGAGTATTTTCTCCTTATAAGTCGAGAGGACTTACAAGTGTCGCTCACCATATGGGGACATTTCTCGTCATTGGTGGAATATGGTGGGAGAATATTTATTTATGCCCGTGGATTGTATACAAGGGTCAATATTGGACCGCCTATAGGACAGCGATGGCTTAGGAAACATGTTTAGATCTGTCGCCTAAGGCTTTTGAATTCTATGAGCCGTGAGGGTCTTATAGGAGGGAATTCTTCTTACGAGTCGTAAGGATCTCGTAATTGTATTTTCTTCTTAGAAATTGTGTGGATTTCTAAGTGTGTTGCTCCTTTGTGAGTTGTAAGAATCACACGCAGGTATTTTCTCCTCATGAGATCGAAAGGACTCTGCAAGTGTATTTTATTTTTTATTTTTTTACGAGATTGCGCCCTTCCGGGTTTTCACAAGCTCGCCGGTAATCCTGCTGTTTTTACTCACGGCGCCCTTTCAGGTTTTCATCCATACCTATTTCGCTAGTGGACGTACCATTTTTTTCTTTCTTTTTTTAACGAGTTTGCGCCCTTCCGTGTTTTCACAAGCTCGTCGGTAGCCCTGCTGTTTTTACTCACGGCGCCCTTTCGAGTTTTCATCCGTGCCCATTTCGCTTGTGGACATACCTTTTTTTAGTTTCGTCGCAGGTGACCCATCTGTTTGCCGGTGGGATTTGGGGGTGGTTTCATCGCTGGAGTAGCTATGTAGCCAGTGAGACTTGAGTTGCAACCTTCACCATTAGGACTTCGATTGCAATAGAGATCTCAAGGGAGCATATCGCCGTATTTGGGGCGATACACTAGTTTAGAGATGTTCCTGTCCATTATCGCTATTTTTGAGGTGACACGCCGTGTTTGAGAAGACGCACTAGTTTAGGGACGTTTCGGTCCAACATCGCCGTGTTTGGAGAGACGCGCTAGTTTAGGGACGTTTCAGTCCAGAATCAATTGGTCGGGGAGTTTCATAACTTATCCCTTCCAACGTTTGCTGGCCGAGACACTACTGCATGTCCTTTGTATGCATGGATACTTCATGCCTTAAGATATCTTCACCCTCTTGGACTGCTTATTTTACCATCGCAACAATCAGGTTGTTTTGCGGAAAATACCGGGCATTTTACACGGCACGTGCCCCGTGCTCATCAATGTCGCTTTTCGATACTGATAGAGCATCTTTTTCATATACGATGGAACGAGATATCACGTCATTCCTTCTGCCGAATCTTCCTCTTCCTTGGAAGAATGAACTTGACTTGGGGTTTTTTCTCCTCATCGTCTGATTTGGAGTGGGACATGGATTTCACATACCTTCCATGTTTTTTTGTTCTAGCGGTATATTCCACTTGATTGTAGGACCCGTTTGTAAATCTCTTAATATCCTTCCTGTTTTTTTTTTGAAAAAAGGACCATCTGGCGTAGAGATTATTCTGCCATTGTGCAATTTGCTCTCTGCATATATCCCGGGGGAGCGAGTGTTCGCACCCCAATCTTTCAAAGGGTAGAACCCATGCTGTCGCTGTTTTGACGATGGGTTGCTTCGGAGATGCTCATTCTTTGTTGAGCATTGGCGACAAACGCCACCTTGCCTTCTCTTTTCATACATCTTCATAAGATGAGGAAGAGTCTTGACCCATCTGATCCAATCGAGCCATTTTATCCATGAGTTCTTGGATGGTCGTCGGCTTGAAGAGGGCTATATATAGGAACACCTTTGAATTTGGGTCAACGGTGGCTATGAATATTCCCATGGCTGCAGCTTTGTTAATGCGTTGCTCGCATTTTGACCAGAGATTTTGCCATCGGGTAACATATTGAACCCATGGTTCATTCGGTTCAACCCTTTCGTTGACCAACAACGCCATGGTAGTGTGTTTATTTACATTAGTGAATCTCCGACAGAAGAGCATCTCAATTTGTTCGAAGGCGTTCACGGAGTTTGGTAGTTCCGCATACCATTCGAAGGCAATGCCTGCCAGACTGCTGACGAACTGTCGGAGGAGAGTATATCGTTTCCTCCAGTGTCGCCGCACATGGATTTAAAACGCATGATGTACTGGAGAGGATTCCTGGTTCCTTTGTATATGTAGAACGTAGGAAGTATATATTCTGGCTGGTACTGTATTTGATCGTACCAGGCTGGATATGGTCGACCAGTCTTGATTGACCTATTTGCAGCTTCACTGACATAGTGAGCTTTGATTTGCTGAGCGATATATGCGTCCAGCTTTGCTTTTAGGATCATTTCCTCCTCAGCCATTGATGGGGCTTGTAGAGGATATAAAATGTAATCCTTGTCTTTAAGGGTGACTACCGGCAGTTCATCTGCCAATGGTTCCGATAGGACCATCATGACAGCTATATTCTGGATCAGATGGGCCATTTGATTCATTTTAGCGGACATTTCTGCCGCTTCCTCATCTCTCTTTTTGAGAGCGCGCTTTAGGAAGTCAACATCTGATTCCTGCCCAGTTCTTTCTCCAGGCACGTCTTCAGGATTTGCCTTAGAGGATGGATTAGCGAGTGTTGCCGCCTGAGCAAGCATCATCTGTAACTTTGCACGCAGTTGAGCTTTTGTCGGAGACCGAGTATGCGGTCCGTGGCTAGTCTAAGTGTGACTTTCGTCTTTGGAGTTCACCATGTAGACCGTGTGAACTACTATACTACCAGGCTTAGGGAGTTTGGAGCTTTGACCCTCGGAGTTTGCCTCGGGCACTTAGGCTTTATCAAGCCTCTCTTTTTTGTCAGAAGCCGCTTTGGCTTTGAGAGGAATCATTGTATCAGGAACCGTCTTGGGTTGAGTCCCCTTATATTTGAAAGGAGATTTGCCAGAATTTAGCTGACGTTTAGGGGAAGAACCGCGGTTGACGACTGATTCCTTCACCTGCTTCCACACCTTATATATAGATGATGATAGATCTCTCGAAGAGCGAACCATTTTCTGCTCTCGTTGGATCTTCATGGGCTGTGGAGATTTCTTCAATATTACGGTGGGAGAATTTTGTCTGACCCTTTATAACAGTTCAAAATTGTTCCCGGTTGGAACAACAACATTCATCACTGGGGTTGAAACAGGACCATACGGAGAACTGTCCCCAGCTTGTTTTATTTGACGCCGATAGCGACGTCGATGATGTCTTGCGACCGGAATTTGAATAGCCTCAGGATTTTGCTGAGCCTTCCTCCTGTTTTCTTTGAGAGATTGAGTATTCTGCCCCCTGCGTCGACTTTGACCTCCCCCTGCGTCGACTTTGACCTTTGGAAGGTACCAGTTGTTTGGAGGCCAATTCCGTCGGCAAAGCAGAAGCTTGAGGAGCTAGCCTGTGGAAGACAGATTTCTTCTGGGCTTCCTCCTTCGGTGTTGAGGTACCGAGGATGGGAGGTGGGCATATCGAGCCAAAGAAAATCCCCTTCATTTCTTGAAGAGCTGAATTGCAGAGATTTGAGGCTGAAAGTGGCCCATACTTGACTCCATCAGATGTGACAGAGCTTAAGTTGCGGTGAGTGGAAGCAAACACCATTCTGGAAAGAGACGAAACACTGCCTCAGTATCTCATCACTTAAGGGAAACTACAGACATATATATACCGCGATAATTTGATCGCGGAAAAACAAGACACACGAAGTGTGGAGTGGAAAAAAGAAGAGGTCCTACTTGGCATGCCGAAATCTGTTTACCGCCAAAGACCGGACTGAGACGTTGGGACGTGTAGCCTGAATTTGGGGGCAGATACTATTTGGACTTATCCATCCACCTCTCCGAAGATACCAAGTTGATTTATGGCACTGTATATCGGAGGTTTGGATAGATGCGACCGATATAGCAGACTTTATTAGATTCCTCCTCATTTGTGAGGGGTTTTTGATTGTGGGGACACTCTTCCATGCAAGCGCAAGCCCCTACAGTTAATTACGTTACCACATTGCGATAACCACTTCCTCCTCCTCCATAACGTGACTTCGTGTTGTGTGTTTATTTTGTTTATTAAGGTGTCCCGTGGATTGTATACGGAGACTAGTTTTCGTCGTCGTACGTAGGGCGCAGATTAGTCCATATCCGTATATTTTAGATTTGGGTTTGGGTCAAGGATTTGCTTGACGGGGTTTACATTAGTAGCTTGGTTTGCCAATGGGAATGAACTTAGGACACATATATCATATTTGTGAGGTCCACTGGTTCATATGAAATTTGGGTTTGATCTAAGGATCGTTAGTCATATTTGAGACTAAGATCAACTTAAAAAATGGGCATACGGGCTCAAATATATTAGTTTAAGGACATCACGGTCCAACATTCTCTGTTTAGGAAGATTGTTAGTTTAAGAACGTTTCGGTCCATTATCGCCGTATTTGAGACGAATGTCTAGTTTAGGGACATCTCGGTCCATTATTGTAAAATTTCAGAAATATAAAATAATATTTTTGGAATTTAAATAATAAAATAATATATTTCATGAAAACTATTCGAGTACGAAATTGGGGTTTTCGTAAAATGGTATAATTAAATACTAATATTTGGATATTAATATGAATTATTAATTAAATAGGTACTTATTGGATTTGGATATTTTATAAATAATTATACAATTAATTATATCTATGTTTATATTAAACTTGATTAGTGCACTACTAATCATGATTAAGCCAAATCCACTTTTGTATTAACCATGGCTAGTGTACCATGACATATTGCATTTGATTCAAGCATGGCTTCTTAGTATTTGTTGATATTTGGTTTTTTTAAAGGAAAAGAGAAAAAGAAAAAGACAAAAAGAAAAGATATTTGTGTGAGTGGGGGAGAAAGGTGACCTGGAGGAGGACAAGGGGGCATGGGCAAGAGAGAGAAAGAGATAGAGAGAGAGAGAGAGAGAGAGAGGGTGTATGCAACCATGGCTCCCATTCCTTACTCTTCACATCATTCCATTTCTTCAACTCCATCTTTCTTCATCTCCTCCTTCCTCAATCTCACTACCTATGGGAATCATCTCCAAAACCTCATCAAAACCTATGGCTTTCTTCACAAAAAAATGACTACCACCTCATCCTATACCCTTTGGTGGGATCAAGTTAGAACTTTGAGCACTTTGGAGTATCTAGGGTTTTTCTTGAGTTGCTTCCAAGAGGTAAAACCTTCACCATCCTTCATATTATCAAGTTTCTTAACTTCCTAATTATGTTTAGTGTTCGATTAAGTTAGATTCGTGAATTTGGAAATTTCTAGAATGCTTTTAATAGATGATTTGAGTAGTAGAGATGCAATTGAGGTTTAGTTAGTGACCCCCAAGCTTTTAGTGATGATATTCTGGATAAACTTGAGACTATAACCCCAATACACGAACTTAGAATTTTCCCGATGTCGGTTTTTGACAGCTTGTGATTTTTATATAAAATCTGGTATCACTTGAGTGCTCTGAAAAATATGTTGCTATCACAGTGAGATGTGCAGGCCACAAAACATTTTCCCTAGAAACCCGAGTCCCTACCTCAATTTGTTAGCTGCAGATTTAATTTTCTAGGCTGCAAATTATGGCCTGACCTGGGAATTTTCGGTTGTTGTTTGATCCATAGATCCCTTAGCTGTATGTAGACCTACCCTATATGCAAAATGTTCTAATTTGACCTAGGGTAGAATCTGGGGGTGTTTTCCTATGGTGCTGATTTTGAATATCCGATTCGTGAAAACTTTGTTTTGGGATTTGAGTTTAGACTTGCTCGTTGGACGTTTGGATGTCAACACAGAGGGTTAATTGGTTGTTCTTGCATGCGTAGGCTTAGGTTCTAACTTATGAGCACTTCGTGTGCCGTATCGGTTTTCGGACTTGGTTTTAATATCATTATGATGTGTATTAATTTTAGGTACCTTCGCATGGAATTCCAAGACGACGAAGGAGATCAAGAAGTTCATCTACTTCGATTAAGCAAGGACATTTCAGGTGAGTAGATCTATATCTACGGGAAAAATCGGGTGGATGGCGTATAGCACCCCCGCAACCATAATAATGGAGAATCGATATATATAATATAATTTGGAGAAACCTATGCTATGAACTTACGGCTATGATTAAAAGATTTAGTATGAGATGACATGATAAAATGAGGATGTGAAGCGATATATATATATATATATATATATATATATATATATATATATATATATATGAAAAGAGGACAAGTACGGGATGATATATATTGATATGAGGATATGATGAAACAATATAACATGAACGGATATGCTTGATATGAGGATGTGAGGCGATGTGAATACATAATTACATAGACCAAGATATGTTATGAGATTGATGAGATATGATATGAGGTTGATAGAGATATGACATGAGATATTTATATATGTATGTATGTATATATGAGAATGAAAGATGATATGATGTACGGGACCATAAATCTGTACCCTTGTTTATGTATAGGGCGATAGATACTTATTCTGAGTTGATGACACCGTACGATGGATTATACCATACGTGATAGGATACCGGATGATTGATCCGCACTCTCGACTTGAGGATGATGTACGAGGATTACATTACATCTGATACTATGAGGCTGGATCGCCGACATATGGATTTGTCTTCATTCAGAGAATCATTGCTTCTAAACACCTTAGTGGATAATGGGTTATATTTGATTTATCCAGGGGTAGTTACATATCTTATTACTATTCATGTTATGCTGTATTATTCTCCGTAACATACGTACTATGATCCCAGCATTACCTGTATATGGCTTTGTCTACTAGTACACCTGCACTATTACCGATGATGTGCTTGTTACACTTACACAGATTTGCCGGCTCACACATCCATCAACGATAATTGTTATGCCACTTACACAGTAGAACTGCTATTTCACGGTATTATTATTAACTATAAAGTACAATCATTGTTCAGTAATTATCACATGCTATGCTTACATGATAATATTTGAGATGCTTACAGTACTGTTCGATGTTTACATATACTGTACTTTATGGTTACATGAATTGAGATACTGTTTTCATGAGATCTCTGGATTTGTGAACCGCGGTTATATTTCAAAGGAAATTATGATTTTTTTTAAAAACGTGGTTTCTCGTGATGTGATATTTCATATCCACCATGAGTTTTCTCGGTTCTGAGCTATGTGATACCCGATTCGAGGAGTGAGGAGGAACCGTCTGCGGGTACATAGTGGACCAGGTAAGGTACCCCGGGGGAAGAAGATTGTGGAGTGGACGATGAGCCTGGCAGGGGATGCATTACCTACCGGTGATAGTTGGGCTCAGCGGTTATCCAGAGGATACCGATCGGAGTCGTGAGATCAGATGGATATGAGGGCCGATCCGATGATGCGGTGCTTGAGATATGAAGATTTACATGTCGATACTGGACACGGGTTTCATGATGTTTCGAGTGTCGATGTTGGACACTCAGGTTTCATGATGTTGATGTGTCGTAGATGGAAACACATTGCTTGATACACATGCATACATGCATATATATTCAGATGACTATCATTACATACTGTTACTGGCACGACATTGTTGTTATACACATGTGCATACATGATCACCTTAGATACCATAGTATTACCTGATACAGTAGGACCTAGGGATCGTTGTTCATTCGATTTCTACCTGCTGATATTTTCGACTCAGGAGTTAGCAACTCACCCCTGTTGTGCCACAGTTTTCTTGCAAGTTCGACCACTTGGATCAGTAGCGGTATCGCTGGCATACAGCTTTCTTCAGAGTGTTTTGCTTTGGTAGGCGGGACACACATTTGGATCGTGACCATTCTTGTACCTATTATTTCTATTGTATCTAGTTAAAGCTCCATCAATCAGAAACTAGACTTGTATATTGGTAGACCTAGACACAAACTTGTATATTTACGAGACTTAGAGGGAGATGGGTGTATGTTCGTTACTTAAGCTGGATGATGTCTTGCTTTACTTATTATTTTTCTGTGTTTGATCTTCACCGTAGGGCGTCGTATATATGCATATTGCGTGGTTGTGATTCCGCCAATTGGCGAAGAGCTAGCTACCTCTTGGGGATGCCTATATTATTGCATGCATGTGGTTTTGGATCAAAATATACAAGGGAGTTGCTGCCCAAATTTAAAGGTTGAATTTTTTTCTCAAAGATGGATACAAACTATTGCATTTTCATATGATATAACTTATATTTTAAAGGGATGGTTTGAATTTCATTATACCGATATTTCAAAACTGCACCTCCACTATTTTCCGCAAAAAGGTTTAGATTTTTGGGCTTCGGCTTAGTTGAATTACGGCGGGGACCTGTAGACTTCACATAATTCTCGTGCCGGTCACGTGCCAATTCTGGGTCGTGACAAAGTTGGTATCAGAGCGTTAGGTTTAACCTTGGTTCGAGTTTAGGCTTGACCTTACGGAACTTAGACTTGACTAGTGGGGTTTAGGACCTGAGATTTCATCTCATAAGTTGACCTTGGTTGATGGAGTAGGTTGCTTGAGTAGAGTGACATACTGTGTGTATATTCCGCGGCATACATACGACACGTTGCTCCGCTTAAGTGACCTTAGGATGAACATTTCCTAAGATACTGTAAGTCGATGTCGCACACCCTACAGGGTTTGTGGGGAGGCGGAAATAGCGAACAATAATTTTGTAGCTAGCAACATCGACCTCAACCCCAGGATTGTATCGGAAACCTTAACTAGCAATACTAACAAAGGTTCTAATCTACTATGAATTGATTTATACCTTCATGTCTTCTTATCCTCTTCTTAAGCTCCTCGTATGTACGGATCGAGCTTGATAATTGGACTCCTCGTGTCGAAGAAGATCCACCCGAGAGTCTTTGGTTCAAGCTCTAACCTCTAGAATGAGGTAACTAAAGTACCCAGTTTGCTAATCTAGGTAGCTTAGGAGATGTAGAGAATGTTTATTGGATTATTTTATCTCATTAACCCGAGGTTTCTCAACTCATGAGAGTGTTTTGGGTTTGAGGAAGAAGAAAAGAGCAAAGGTGAAAAGAGAGTGTTGTGATGAGAATGACATGATGAATGGCTAAGTGTTGATTACTATGAATCATATAATTCAATAATAATAATATCAATAATACAACCATGCTTCAATAGTCATCAAAAGTGAATGAGCCACCCAAGTAGCCATGCTTCAATCATGTCCTTAATAACACCTCATTTCTCCACCTCATTATCCATTTAAATAAATGGATTAAACACAAATGAAGTGTCTTCTTGTAGAAGCACTCTTGTGAAATTACAAGAATACCCCTCACCTTATATACATACCCATATTCGTACCACGAATACCAAGAGATGAAATAATCCAATATTATAATACTAGAATGCGGCTTAATCATAAGCCCTCTAGTATTATCCGTCCGATCAAAAATACGTGTATCTAGTACACGTATATGATCGTAACCCTGCACATAAAACCATACGGCCTTTACATCATTTCGCCTGAACTAAGGAAACCCCTTGTGTGGGAATCTAAAGACTCGACAGTACGCTGGCAGTGGGTTTAACCACAAGCTCGTCAGTGGCATTAGCTGTACGTAACGGATACCCAGATATTTATCGAAAAGAAGGCCGATGTGCAAACTCGTCCAAGCTCCTACTGAGCCTATTCGTGACAATCTCCGTACAGTCTGTTCTATTCGTCTAAGAGTATTGCATGCCGGGTCAAGGGGGTAGAAAACGTCAGACCCCTAATAACCTGACAAGTCCTGCCGGTGTGGCTCAAGGCCATCCAAGAATCTACTGGTTCAACTACCATTAATTCTCAATCCGCCCTGGCCAGGGACTTATGGTGTTGACCAACCGATCACAGCGCGACATTAACTCCCTATACCGGGAGAGACGAGTCCCCAACACTCGCTCACTGCCTCCATGTGGCTTGGGACTGTACCCAACTAAAACCTGTTTGCACGACTCAGTAGAGCCGTGGTGGGGTAGTAATCAAAGCACAATGGGAACTCACATGAGACAAATTATGACCTCAGGTCAACAAACTATTTGTACTTATGTCACTAGAGAACTGCTATCTGATGCTAGGTATAATACCATCTAACCAGTCCTCGGCGTGTCCGTCCGGTGTACTTATCCCAGTGATCACCTATATACAATCTTAGGTGCAACTCACCACTGGCTGTGGGACCAATCCATCGCCACTCGTCAGGGTCTAGATATGTATACACTAGTGTACTCTGGAGTATCGATGCCACGGTCTCAATACTTCCATGACTAGGGACATTTTAAGGATGTGCTATAGACTACCCAGCTCCCACAAGTATGATTTCCATCACAACGCTGGTAGTTAAGCAAGGATCCTATGGGCTTTATCAACATGTATACAAGATATCAAATACTAAGTAAAACACATCACATGTTGAGATAAAGACAAACCAGATAGCATACTATCATATTAAGCAAGATTGTCCTATATATACATATCCCTAGCATCCTATACAATGAAGGCCTCTAGGGCATACATATCCAACAATCTCCCTGTTAGCTATAGTGCCCTTAAGTCCATTATTGGATCGCAGGCATGTGATTACAATGATTAAGGGATGACCTATACCGGTAGAACAGTTTTACTCGAGATGATAGTATGCTATCTAGTTTGTCTTTATCATCGTGTACATACTTCAGGTGAAATTACAGATCACTATTACATGTTGATAGAGCCCTTAGGATTCTTGCTTGACTACTAGCAGTATGATGGCGATCATATACATGGGAGCTGGGTGGTCTATAAGCACATCCTTAAAATATCCCTAGTCATGAGAGTTTCGAGACTGGACATCGATACTCCAAGAGTAGACTAGTGTATACTGATTGAGACCCCGACGAGCGGCGGTGGCCGGTCTAACAAGTCATTGGTGTCAGTTTGATCACCTAAGATGTATACAGGTGCTCATTGGGTTATGAGTACACCGGACGGACACGGCGGGAACATGTTAGTTAGTATTATACCTATTGTCAGATAGCAGTTCCCTGGTGACATATATACAAGTTAGTCTATCGACCTGAGATCGTCATTTGTCTCGTGTGAGTTCCCACTGTGCTTTGATTACTACCCTACCATGGCTCAAAGGAGTTATGCAAACAGGTTTTAGTTGGGTACAGTCCCGAGCCACATGGAGGCAGTGAGCGGATCATCGGGGGATTCGTCTCTCTCAGTATTGGGGGTTGATGTCGCAGAGTGCACATGTGGCCATCACCAGAAATCCTTGACCAAGGTAGTCGAGAATTACTGATTCGGATTAGTAGTTTCTCAGGTGGAGATGGGCTTCATACCGACACTAAATGTCGCGTTATTAGAGGTCTGACTTTATCCACCCTCTAGACTCGATATGCGATACTCATAAACGAACGGACCGGACTGTACGGATATTGTCACTATCAGGCTCAGTAGGGTTTCAGGATGAGTTTGCTCGTTGGCATCCCTTTCGCTCAATACCTGGGCAGCCGTTACGTATAGCTAGTGCTGCTGACGTGCTTGTGGTTAAAACCATTGCCAGCGTATTGACGAGAATTTAAAGTCCTACACAGAGGGTTTTCCTACTTCGGGCGAAATGATGCAGAGTCCGTATGGTTTTACGGCAGGGTTTGATCACGTACGTGTACTTGTACACGGATGATATTCGGATGGATAATACTAGTGGGCTTTGGTTTAAGCCGGATCCTAGTATTATATTTGTTGCATTATTTTTGTCTCTTTGTATTCGTATTCTTCGGAATAGGGATGCGGGTATGTATATACGGTTGAGGGGTATTCTTGTAATTTATTGCAAGATTACTTTTAGAAGATCACAACTCATCATGGTTTAGACCTTTTTGGATTAAAAGGTTATTGAGGTGTAGGATGAGGTGTTTATTGCATTTTTGTGGCATGGCTAATTAGTGACCCATGGTTACTATTCTAGCATGCTTAGGGTTTTTGTTTGTTGTGAGATTATATTGACTTGAGATATTTTTTGTTGACTAAGATATTTTGGTGACATGGACATTTATGTGATGACTTCATTATTTCTTATCATACTCACACAACAAATAAAAATACAAGCCATTATTCTTTTTCTCTCTCTCTCTCTCTTGAGTTGCTCTCAACACCTCATTCTCATGGCATCTTCCTCTTCCTCTAGCTCCACCCAAACCCTCTTATGTGTTGAGAATTCTTGAGTGTCTTGAGACAAATTAATCCTTCATCACTCTCTACTTCATCTAAGGTATCTAGAGTAGCGATCTAGGTGCCTTAGTTGCCTCAGATATGAGATTGGAGCTCGTTGTATAGACTCTCGGGTGGATCATCTTCGATGGAGGGAGACCGAAGATCAAGCTTGATCAAGGAAGCCCCTAGGAGCTTGGGATGATGGTTGAAGACCGAAGGACACGGATCTATTCGGTATAACCATTCTAAATCCTTTGCATGTTTTGTTATCTAGGGCTTATGGTTAGATCCAGGTAATTGGTTGTGGTAGCGTTAAGTTTTATAAATTTTTATTCCGCATTTGGTCACGGATTGATGGCCGGGGCGCTGCCCATAACCCAACATGGTATCAGAGACACTCCATAAGCCTTAGTTAACTCTTTACGATATCGTTTTTGTCGTGCAAAAACTGCCGACAAAAACAGTTCCGAAAATTGAAAGTTTGAGATGTTTGCACACCCTGCGGGCTCACGGTTTGAACTGAGAAGCCGCGGGGTGGTGTATGGGCACCCCATGGAACCCCAGGTGGGACCAAATGGCTTGGCCCACTCCCTAAGACCACCACAAGGTGGTCTTGGCGGTGGGGACCCGAAACTGCCCCATCTTGGGCAGTTTCGAGTCTGCGTCACCCTCTGACCACTTCGTGGTGGACTCGGGGGTGGGGTACCCCCTCTAGGCCCCCTGACTTGAAGTTAATTTCGTCCTCTAACTCCCCACGAAGGTTCGGGCGCGTTTCGTTTTGATTCAGACTTCCGAATTGGGTTTAAACAGTCATTTTTTGGAACTTTAGCTCACTGTTTTTTTCATGGTTTTGGAAATTGGTTTAGTTTGCTAATTGCATGTGAAATTCTAATGTCGTAGTTTTCAGTACATACATTACTATTTGCGACCGTGAATGTCATTAGAGCGGTACAACTCGTTTAATTGCTATGTCTTTTAGACGGGTTTGCGAACATGACATTCACGTTGATGTTCTGTGTTGTGCTGTGTTGTGGCTGGATCTTCGTGGTGGATAGCTTGGGTATAATGGTAGTACAGTTTGGATTTATTTGAACATTTGATATTATGGGGCGAGCATTCGACATGTGGACTGCCGTCACTGCCAGTTTGTATATTATTTGTTTGGGGCATGACCGGGTTGAGGTCGATGTCAGCGTTGTACATATTTTTCTTTTTTATACTACGATTACCCCGCGATGGAGTGCACGGATAGCCAGATTCTAGAGGGTAATGGGTCCGCATCTCATAGAGCTGAGATAGAGGGGGCCTCACTCTATAATTTGCGGGCTATTCGCCGCACTCGTAGGGGGTACAGGTTGACCCAAAGAGGGGTACTCAAGTTACCGAATTCCGTGAAGTGCAGGGTGGCCCATTCACTTTGATGAAGAGGGTTGCCTCACTTCTGGTTTTGGCGGGTAACTTTCCGCGCTCGTAGGGGTCTAGGTTTTAATTACACAGGCTATCCACACGACCAGGGGAACGTCGGGTTTCACTTGCGGCTCAAAGGAAACCCGGGGCTCCCAGATTATCAGTATTATTCTGTGATGCTTATCGCTTATCTGTGATGTTGCATATATCATGCCTGGAACGATTATTATATATTGTTATATATATACTAATAGATATTGTATATGTTCTACACCCGCGATAGTCCAGCCCCCGCTCTGTCGTTAGTTAAGTAACCTAACGGGTGATGACGGGGCCCAATGGCGAATGCGGATGGCATATACGTACATCATATTTTCGTTCTTTTCTAATATGATTAATTGATGGGACTGCGTTGATTCTGATCAATGCAAGGAAAACAGACCTATTCGATGTTGTTGGAATAATTTTCAAAAGCTGTTATTACAAGGACGTTTTCTTTTGTTTTGCACAGCGGTATTCGATTAAGAATATCCAGCACCTCATTCGACGAGGCAAGAGCCGATATCCCTTTACCGGGAGTGACCTCTTGGGCAGAAGTTTGAGTCAGGGTAATAACTTCACTATAGTCGATTGCTTTTTTGCTTTGCATCGAGGTATTCAGTTAGAATATCCTGCACCTCATTCCACGAGGAAAGAGCGGAGACCCCTTCACCGGGAGTGACCTCTTTAGCAAAAGTTTTCGCCACTATATATTTGTAAAGCTATCCGGTTCCTTCAAAGATATTAAGTTCAATACGTTAAATGTTTTTCGCCAAAAACCATTCGTAGCCTTCCATCATTTTAGATAGGTAGCACTTAGTATTCATGCTATGTTTGTTGACCTTCGTCAAGGCATAGTGTATGGTAGCTGTTTGTTACCTTTCTATTGCATAGATAGATGTGTTCATTTGGGACAGTCGTACAACCTTGTTGACTTTCGTCAAGGGCGAGTGCGAGTGGATTCAAATTAACCTGGACAATGACGGGTAGAACTTGACATGTGACTTATGATTTGTTGACCTTCGTCATGGTCATAAGAGCATGGGGTAGAAATCATATCTGGAATTTCAAACATACAGGTAACTTGCCAGGCATGTGCATACCTTCTGGAGTGTGATAACTAGAGTGGCTTCCATCAAGTTATCATACGATGATAGTTGGATCCCGATTCCCACCGATGAGTTGGTTTACTCATCGGGTGATTTTAGATGATCCCGACTAATTCTTCTTTTGGGTTTGGAGGAGAATTTGAGGATGCAGTAGGAGCCATCCTGATTAGATAAAGTGATTAACCATTCTGATCTAGGTTAGAGTGCACGCTGAGTGTTTCTTTTCTCTCTCTTTGGCAGTGACCATGGTCCGAACCTAGACTAAAACTCATGAACCAAGTTAACTGAACCTTCTTAAAATACACTGGCTTTTGGATTGTTTGAGTTGCATACTTCATTGCCACTCCTACTTTTACCCTTTGCTTTTCTCCGGAACATTCCATATCACTACGAAGAACCATATTTATTGGATAAGACCATCGTATAGTTACATACGAACTCGAAGAAACTTGTTTCAGATTCGAGAATGATTTCCGGTTCTGGAGAAATTGAATAGGATTATTCAGTTGTCTTTTCCTTTTACCTTCTCTCAGGTTGTGAGGGCTCCTAGGATTAGGAGAGGGTACACCTATTGCGCTTATTGGATAGTCTTCTTCCAAACCATAGGCAAGTGCCGAAAGGTGGGGAAGGAAGAAAACCATTTAGCCTAAGTGTGGTGTACAGAAGGTAATAAGTAAAGATAAATTAAGGGATTAGAAAGAGGGCAAAGTAAATTGCGACTGGTATCAATCATGAAGAAACCGCGTATATCATCGCCACTCCTACTTCACCTTTGAATTTCTCCCGAATACCCCGTATCACAACGAAGATCTGCATTTATTGGATAATCCATCGTATAGTTATATACTTACTCGAAGGAACTTGTTCCAGTTCAAGGATGGATTCTGGTTCAGGAGAAATAGAATAAGGATTATTCAGTTGTCTTTTATCTTTACCTTCTCTCAGATTGCGAGGGCTCCTAAGATCAGGAGAGTACACCTATTACGCTTATTGGACAGTCTTCTTCCAAACCATAGGCTGGTGCCGAACGGTAGGGAAGGAAGAAAACCATTTAGCCTAAGGGTGGTGTACAGAAGGTAATGAGTAAGACAAGTAAAGGATTTTGGAGAGATGGCAAGCAAAAATTCAGTCACGGTCATGAATCTGGATAATGGAAGAGGCATTACTAAGAATACCCGGCTACCTCTTCGAAACATTTTCATGTTTCAGTTTCACTGTGAGTTGTTAATTGAAAACTGATTTCCCAATTAGATTCTTACTCCATGGTATGTATTTACCAGATTTGATTCTCACATCTGTATGGTTTACAGATGATGAGTGGGAGTAAGTTATTGTGAATTAGGTGATTATATCCTCATTATATCAGAATTCATTATAATTGGTGATATTTGAGGAAATCACCTGGGGTTTTGCCTGACGACCAATATTTGGTTTTGAATATCCGTTGTTATGCACCAATTTCAAACTGATATATCTATACGTTTATTTTATAAAGTGAGATATAACTTTTTGAAATTATATCTATGATATTTACCTATATCAGTTGATGATTGGGTAAGGAGCATTAAATAGCGGTGTAATTCTTCTTAACCATAGTACAGTTTCAACCTACGACGTACAAGGTTTGAGTTATTCAACTCAGGAGACTTATACAAAGTATTGTATGTTGTCCAGTGTCCATTAAGACAAAGGGGTTGGTGCTTGTACTATATTCTGTTTACTTGTGACTTCTCCAGTTTTAGACAAGTGTTTCATAGAAATACAAGGTCCAAGTTTTGAGAAGTTATAGGGACAAGAATAAAGTAGAGAACCATGTGTTGCAAGTATCAGGATTCTTCGAGGTGATCGAAGATGTAGATACTTGTGTTTGGTATTCAGTTGATAGTAATGGTTTTGAGAAATTGGTTCTCTTTTAGGTTACTCATATCTAGATGCTCTTCTAAGTTGAGTAATGCTGATCGGCCTCTCTCCATTTAGTTGACATACACTGGAGACAGCTGCATGATTTGAATCTGATTCCAATTAAATGAGCGCCTCTATTTCTATATTGAATATAGAATGGTTCATATCTTAACGATGTTAAGGTATATGGAGTTGTCCGGCTTATGCTTAAAACCAGACTCTAGATAACTCAAGGCACATTTCTATAATGGCAGTTTGTGGGTTATCCCGGGTTATGACGAGGGTTAACTTTCTACCATCTGGAATATCAATAGTGATATTGTTCTTGACTCGCCACAGTTTTAGTAAAATAGAATTTTTCAGAAAACAGTAGTGTGAGTATGGTAGAACTAGAAGTGAATCCAGAACCACAAACGATTACTGAAAATTTAATAGAACCTAAAAATTCAATCGGGTTTGACATTCTATTTGCCACTCCGCAGATATGGTGAGTAACCTCAGGCACCCGAGAGGTGCTTTGGTATCCTCAAAGACGGTGACAGGGAGGTTCTTGTTTACCCAGACTTGCCATTCCTGCTGTTCTAGACTATGAGACCCGACAGGAGGATGAGTATAGCGTCGTTCTAAACTAGCTTTAGAAGTGTACGTGTATATGACTCTGCCAGAGGGTTGTTGTAGTCAGTGGGAGCAGCGGAAGCATAGTGGACAAGCAGCTTGATTCTATTTATAGACTAAAGCAGATATAGCGGAGATAGATCATCTATTTTTGATGTGACAGTCAAAGGCTTTGACTTCATCAGAATAGGAGATGGATCTGTTTAGAAGGCAGTAGGGTGTAATGGGTATTTGTATGACATACACTTTATAGGAAGTGAAATTCTTACACTACGATCGGTTATACTATGGTCGTCACATAATGGTTTCTCCACATAGGGTATGGATATTATTTCAAGCATCTTGGTTACTAGATCTATGGTTTTAGATCTAGAATTGGATAGTTTCCCAATCTGGGTACTTAGACAGTATTCTAAAGGTGTTTTTAGAATGGACGACTCCTGGCATGGTGGTGTACCTGCAGGTGATGGAGTCACCCTCTCTAAAGGTGTCTTACAGACTAAAAAGGAGAGGGATGTGCATGATTGGCATATCACTTGCTTAGGAAATTGAGTCAATCATGAGATGTCAAGTACCACACCAGATATTAGTTTTGCACTAGTTGCAATAAGTTTATATATTAATACAATCCTGGAGAAACGTTCGGAAGAAGTTTATGAACATAAGTGGATATTATATGGATTTGATAACGGTAGCCTCCTTCGGGAGACGGTTATCATTCCAGGCTTCAAAGGTGACCTGGATGATAGAGTGACTGTCGGAGTTATAGTTTTCCCTCTTAATGAGGGGCAGTAGTTTGGACAGGTTGTCCAAGCGGATTCTGAGGGAGGCATGGCGCAGGATACTGATTAAATCCTGTGGACGATACAGTCTAAGAAGTTTGTTGGATTTGGAGTTCATTTGTGAACTGCTTGTTAGTTGTATGTATGCCCTAGAGGCCAGTATTGTACAGATGATGTATATTATATTGGATGCTTGGACATATATAGAGATGACTTTCTTGCTCGATATGATAGTATGCTATCTGGTTACTCTTTATCTTAACATGTACACTAGTCTCTTTATACTGTCTTATAGTTACATGTTGGTAAAGCCCTTAGGATATGTACTTGACTACCTGGACTGTGATGCAGATCATACTAGTGGGGACATGGTAGTCCATAAGTACATCCTTCAAGGTCCCTAGTCGTGGGTGTATCGAGACGGGGCATCGATATACCAGAGTAGACTAGCGTATACGCTTCTCGACCCATGAGATGGGCGATGGATGATCCCATATCCATTGGTGTTTGACATCAGAGATGGTGTACGGGTGCTCAGTGGAGACTGGGTACACTGGACGGACTCGCCGAGAACTCCCAGATGGTATTATACCTCACGTCAGATGGCAGTTTTCAGGTGACACTTGTACAGGATAGTCTGTAGACCCGAGATCGTCATAGAGTCTTGTGTGATTCCCACTGTGCTTTGATCTCCACCTTACCACGTCCATGAGGGCGTGCAAAACGGTGGTCTTTGGGCACAGTCCCGAGTCACATGGAGGCAATGAGCGATAGGAGGGGTTTCGTCTCTCCCGGTATTGGGGGTTGATGTTGCGCAGTGCTCGATTGGCCGTAGCAGAGAAGTCCCTGGCCAGGGCTGATCAGAGATTTGCTGGTAAGTGTTACCAGTAGTTTCTCGACCCGTTATGTGCCTCACATCGGCACGACTTATCGGGTTATTGGGGTCTGACGTTTACCACCCCTAGACTTGATATGCGACATATCAGACGAAGAGACCGGACTGTATGGTAAGTATTACTGGTCGGATTCGCAGGAGTGTGAGCGGGCTAGCTCGTCGATCTTCTGATCGCTCAATACCCGGGTGGCCGTTACGTTTGGCAGACCGCTTGCGGCTTGTGGGTGCTTGATATGATCATCATCTGCTCCCGGCGTATTGACGAGTCTTTAGAGTCCTACACAGAGGTTTCCTAGCTCAAGCGAAACGAAATAGGAGTGCATATGAGATATGTGCGGGACCGAGAACAATGCGTGTATGTGATACCGTATTTGATTCTCGCGATTAATGTTTCGATTGGTTGTATGAGATATGACCTAGTTATCGAATCATTGATTCGATAAATCGATGCATTGAATACTAGTCGGTTATGTGCGACATGACCGGATCATTGAATCAAGTGTTGATTTAATGATTTAATGTATAATTATATATTTGATATATTACTTTGCATTAACTAGTATTGGTTCACTTTAAACGGATTTTTCTCACTTGATGTGCACATTGTATATGTGATATGTTTTGTGTACACTTGAATGTATCATGTTTGATGATGCATGTTGTTTTGGCTTTGTGTATAGAATGCAACCATGGTTATGCAAGTGGTTAGGGTTAATATTTTATTCACTTATTATTTTATCCATTTATTATTTATTTAAATGGATTTATCAAAACAAAATGGTTTCATCTTATCATGAAGAGTGGTGAAGCTTCATGAAGCTTTTACTAATGATGCCATTTTGTCTCCTTGCTTAACCCTAACCACTCCCACTAACCATGGTCTATTCTCTACACTTGACCATGGTTAGAAGATGATAAGAATTGATTTATTATTCATTTTACATACAACTTAGAATAACAATTCTATCATCTTCTTCTTCTTCTTCAAGTGAGAAACCTAGATGCCATTAATGGCAACTTGAGATCTAGTGAGAGAAATCCAAATCTAAAGTGAACCCACCTCTTATTTCTTCATCCTCTACCTATTGCCAAGTGGTTTTGGGTGTTTTCTTCACAAGTTTCACTACTTTGTGAAGTCGGAGCTTGAGCTTGTGCAACCTCGACGTAGATCGTCTTTGACACGAAGCCGACGACCTATTCCGCACGTTTCTACGATGAAGCCGTCACGAGAGTCCAAGGTTCAAGATGGACAGCGAGAGGACGCCCTCGTGGAGCTAAGGAAGTGGGTATCCGGATCTACAAAGGTTGTAGCATCCTAACTTTTAGTTAATTTGTTAACTAGATTATCTTTTCGCCTAAACATCTAGTCTAAGATCCGTAGTCTAGGGTTTCTCGGCACCATTTTTTTTAAATTGGCATGTTCGATGCCTTGTGAGACCTCTATAGGGTGCCTAGGAACCTTTCACTGGTATCAGAGCCTAGCTAGAGCCTTAGGCGAAGTCTAGACGGAATTTGAACTCCGATCGAACCGAAACCGAACCCCAAAAATTGCTCTCTGTACATTTTCTAAAATCTGGGATTTTTCCAAATTAAAAATATGCAGAAAAATCAGCAGGTGAATATAAGAATTACTGTGAAATTCGACAGTGTAAATCCATCAAATAGCCGCGGTTCCGCGGCATGAGCATGGCTCATGCGGCGGTTCCGCGGCCGTACGGATCAATTAAATAAATATTTCTGCACAGTAATTCTTATCTTCCAGTGCTGGTTTTCCTGGGAATTTTTGATATTTATTCACGAGTTGAATTTTCTGGGGTTGTTTTGGGGATTCGGTATTTCGATCGGATTATCAAGTTTCGTCTTTTGTGTATTTCCGGATAATTTTTTTGAATATGTTAAAAAGTTCGACCGGTTATAAATACCCAATTTTTCCCCTGTCGGGAAATTTCCAAGTGTTGGATTTTTCCGTAGTTTAACGACATTCTAAGTAGTGCAAGTAACGCGATGGACCCTCTAGAAGACAACAAACCTTAACTCGATTATGTGACCGTCTTGAACTGCCCTTTGAACCTTCGGGTTTGGGGCAGTACGGCGTGCCACATGTGAGGCGTTGGCTTGACCCTTCTACGGCTGGACCGTCGGTACTGAAGCACGAACTGAATGTTGTTAGACTTATTTCATGTGTTGAGCTGTATCGGGAAAACTTGGGTATTCGACTGTTCGATCGGAAAATTTAACATTTTCTGTTTATCTGGAATGTGATACAATAATTGGAATTCACAAACAGTTATGTGATAACTGAATGAATGTTATAAATCTAGCAGTTTGGTTTCACTTGATATTGAAAAGAGTTTTCGATAATGAGACTAAAATGCGGGATTTATATCTGTTAGGCATGTGATGTCTAAGTATTTCATTTGATTAGGCATGCGATGTCTAAAAAGGTTGCGGATTCCAACTGTTGTAGTTTTACACTTTCTTTTCTGTGACCGTAAGTGTAGTATGTTCATATCGCCGGTTTCGTTGCTATACGTCAACGACAATTGGGGTATACATACTTACTTACGTTGATGACATGTGATGTTATGTGTTGCTGGATATGTTATATTGGATCGTCGTATTCGAATAGCCGGGGTTTTTTATGTGAGATGAGTGTTTTTCATTTTCATTCATGTAAAAACTTGTATGTAATATTCTTTTATTTGGGGCACTTCCAGGTAGCGGAAGATGTCACCTTTTGTATATTATTTACTTTTCCGCATTAGGATAGACCCAAGGAGGGGAGCACAAGTAACCGGGTTCTGGGGTTCAGTGGGAGACCAGCTCGAGGAGTCGAGTCCGGGTCTCCTAACCCTAGGATTGGCAGGGTTGCTTGCCGCTCTCGTAGGGGTCTAGGGGTGTGGGATTGGCTATTCATCACGACCGTGGAATCCGTGTTTTATACTGGCTCGTATTGAAAACACGGACGTCCTAGTATATCCAATATTTCATATGTTTATTCTGCTGCGATATCTGTGTTGTGACTCTATGATGGATATAGTATATAGTATATATGATATATTATATAGACGTTACTTATGTTTTACACCCGCGCTAGCCCTGCCCTGCTCTGTCGTTAGTTACCTAACCTAACGGTGCACGAGGGGACATCGAGGCGAATGCGGATGGCATAAGTGTACGTCATATCTATCTGTGATGTTTAGGTATTTAAATGATGGGACTTCATTAATGTGATTAATGAAAGATAAGAAACCTAAGATGTTGTAGAATCAAATTTTAAAATAAAACAGGTAGCTACAGTTCTTGCTTTGCACAGTGGTATATATGATATACCCTGCACCTTATTCGATGAGGAAAGGACCGAGATCCCTTCACCGGGAGTGACTCCTTTAGCAGTAACTGGCAGATGCTACACACTTGGTTTGGTTTTGATTGCTTTTAAGAGTTTTTGCTTTGCACAGTGATATATATGATATATCCCGCACCTCATTCGACGAGGAAAGGACCGAGATCCCTTCACCGGGAGTGACTCCTTTAGCAAAACTGGAAAAGCCTCAAAATCACTCCATTTCAAAACTTCATTTGATTCTACAACGATATCAAGTTCATTACGCTCATGGTTTTATGAAAACCTGCGTAGCCCTCCGTCATTTCAGATAAGTACTATTTAGTATTCGTGCTACGGTAGTTTGGCATTCGTCAAGGCGTAGTGTACGGTAGCTAACTAGTATTTATCTGTTTATGCATATGATGCAGATTGGATTAGGGTATTCGTACGGCGTTGTTTGGCATTCGTCAAGGGTCGTGCGGGTGGGTTTAATTCAATCAAGAAATGTACGGGTTGAACTTGACTAGTGGAGTATGGGTTGTTTGGCATTCGTCAAGGTCATAGAATACTAGGGGTAAAATATTATCGGGAATTTCAAGTGTTGAAATTTGCAATGAGATTGCATACCTTCTATGAGATAGTTGGATCCCGATACCCACTGCGAGTAAGAGTTACTCCTGGGAGAGTTTTACACATTGCAATTAACTGATCAAGTAGGTGTCTAGAAAGGTGTCAACGGGGTTACGCCTCTGGGAAAACGAGATTTACATTAATTAGGTTCGTGCGAAAGCACGGGGGACCTCCCTCAAAGTACCGACACTGGCCTGGCCGAAAGATTAGCGAACTTGTAGTGTGTAATTAATCCCGGCTAATCTTTCCTTTTAGGGTTTGGAGGAAGATTTGATAAAAAGCAGTGGGAGCCATCCTGATTAGATAAGATAATAACCAATCTGATCTTGCACGAGCATACGCTAAAGTGTTTTCTTCTCTCTCTCTCCAGGTAGTGACCAGTTCATGCCTTAATCAAGATAATAATATGGATGTATTGACCGAACCCGCATGTTATACTGTGCAGGGGAACGTTGGACCCGTTCTATCTTATAAGTGTTATAAGAATGAACAGGAAACAGGAGAATATCTGGATTCTCACACCGCCCAAACGGAGAACATGCATGTTGATGCATTATCTTCGGGTGTGTTTGTCATTGAGAACTGTTTCTCAGTTCACCCTACGTCCTGGGTATTAGATACCGGATCAGGATCCCACATATGTAAGATGTTACATGGGCTGCGAAAAGGTAGAGAACTGGGAAAAGGTGATCATTCCGTTCAAGTAGGGAACGGTGCAAATGTTGCAGCCAAAGCAGTTGGCGAATATCACCTGGTATTACCAAGTGGTGATACAATAATTCTGAATGAGTGCTATTATATACCAAACATGATGTGCAACATTATATCTGTTTCTTTATTGAGTAAAGAAGGATATAATTTTGTAGTAAAGGAAAATGTTATGAACATATTTCTAGATCAAAAGTTGATTGCATCAGGCTCGCTACATAATGGCATATTCATTCTAAATCAAAATACAGTCCTCAATATACAAAACACACACAAGAGGAAGAGTTCAGAAATGAACGAATCCTTCTTGTGGCATTGTAGACTTGGTCATATCAATGCGACACGACTGGCTAAGTTACATAAGGATGGTTATTTGAATCCGTTCGAATTATCATCTTATGATACTTGCCATTCATGTCTCAAAGGAAAAATGACCAAAGCTCCGTTTAGTGGACACGGAGAAAGAGTTACTGAACTCTTAGGACTGGTACATACTGATGTATGCGGTCCCATGTCTACCCTTGCCAGGAACGGTTCTTCCTACTTCATTACATTCACTGACGATCTCTCTAGATATGGGCATGTGTTCCTATTGAAACACAAGTCTGAAGCTTTTGAGAAATTCAGAGAATATAAGCACGAAGTAGAGAACCAAACGGGCAAAAGTATTAAGATCCTTCGATCTGATCGAGGAGGAGAATACTTGAGCAATGAGTTCCAAGATTATCTAAAAGAGAATGGGATTCTCTCTCAGCTTACTCCACCTTATACACCACAGCACAACGGTGTATCAGAACGAAGGAATCGCACCCTATTAGATATGGTGCGTTCAATGATGAGTACAGCTGAGTTACCTATTTCCTTCTGGGGGTATGCGCTTGAGACAGCCATACACCTATTGAATATGGTTCCTACCAAATCAGTGCCTACACTCCATATGAGATATGGAAAGGGAAGAGACCATCTCTTAAGTATGTTAAGATATGGGGTTGTCCAGCCTATGTCAAAAGACAAAATCCGGACAAACTCGAGGCAAGATCTGTCTTATGTAAGTTTGTAGGATATCCCAAAAATTCACAGGGGTATATCTTCTACCATCCCGAGGAACAAAAAGTGTTTGTTTCTCGGCATGCCACTTTCTTAGAAAAAGGTTTTCTTATGAAACAGATAGGTGGCATTGAGGTAGAACTGGAAGAGGTTCCAGCGACACAAACTATAACAGAGGACTTGGTAGAACCAGAGGATTCAGTAGTACCCGACGAACCTCAGCCTCTCCGCCGATCTAGTAGGGTTTCTCGTCCACCAGAGAGATACTACGGTTTTCTCATTGACGGTGGAAGCGAGGATTGCATCATGGAAGATGATGACCCGACTAGTTTCGAGCAGGCCATCACGAGTGGTGACTCAGTGAAATGGCTGGATGCTATGCGGTCCGAGATGGAATCCATGTACACCAACAAAGTATGGACTTTGGAAGTTGCTCCTGAAGGGGTAAAACCCATTGGGAGCAAGTGGATCTTCAAGAAGAAACTTGGTGTAGATGGGAAAGTGGAGACTTTCAAAGCTAGACTTGTAGCAAAGGGTTTTCGTCAAAGGCCAGGTGTGGACTATGACGAGACCTTTTCTCCAGTGGCTATGCTTAAATCCATCCGGATCATGCTTGCCATCGCTGCTTATCATGATTACGAAATCTGGCAAATGGATGTTAAGACCGCCTTTCTAAATGGTGATTTAGAAGAGTGCGTGTACATGACTCAGCCAGAGGGCTTCGTAGACAGTGGGAGCAGCGGGAAGGTGTGCAAGCTGCTTAAATCCATTTATGGATTAAAGCAAGCATCGCGGAGTTGGAACATTTGCTTTGATGTCGTTATCAAAGAGTTTGATTTCGTCAAAAATCCAGATGAACCTTGTATCTACAAGAAGGTGGCAGAGAGTAAGGTTGTCTTCCTCGTATTGTACGTGGACGACATACTTTTGATAGGAAATGATATTCTTATGCTGCAATCGGTCAAGCTCTTCTTATCACAAAGATTCTCAATGAAAGATCTTGGTGATGCCTCCTGCATATTGGGAATTAGGATCTATAGAGATAGATCCAAACGGATTTTGGGATTGTCCCAATCCAGGTACATTGACACCATACTAAAGAGGTTTAGTATGGAAGAGTCCAAGCGGGGGAACATGCCCACGATCTCTGGAGTCACTCTCTCCAAAGAGATGTCTCCCAAGACTGATTTGGAGAGAGCTCGCATGCAAGGGATACCCTATGCTTCGGCAGTAGGCTCTATCATGTATGCGATGCTATGTACCAGACCCGATGTAGCATACTCACTAAGTATAGTGAGCAGGTATCAAGCTGATCCTGGAGAGAGTCACTGGACAGCTGTGAAGAGCATTCTCAAGTACTTGCGAAGGACTAGAGATATGTTCTTGGTGTATGGTAACGGAGAACTCCAAGTGGAGTCCTTTACCGATTCGAGCTTCCAGAGTGATAAGGACGACTCTAAGTCGCAGTCGGGCTTTGTCTTTACCCTTTACGGAGGGGCGGTTAGCTGGAAGAGTTCCAAGCAAGAAACCGTGGCAGACTCGACGATGGAGGCTGAATACATCGCTGCCAACGATGCTGCCAAAGAGGCTGTCTGGATCAAGAAGTTCATTACTGAACTTGGAGTGGTTCCATCCATTGAGCGTCCAATACCTTTGTATTGCGATAACAATGGAGCGGTGGCTTTGGCCAAGGAACCCAGGTCCCATCAGCGGTCCAGGCATATTCTGAGGCGGTATCACCTGATCCGGGAGATAGTTGATCGCCGGGAGATCGAGGTCAGGAGGGTTGACACGAAGAGCAACACCGCGGATCCACTCACGAAGGCCATTTCCCAGATACAGTTTGAGAGACTCTTCGGGATGCTCGGTATGCGATACTACAGCAGCTGGCCCTAGTGCAAGTAGGAGATTGTTAGTTGTATGTATGCCCTAGAGGCCAGTATTGTACAGGTGATGTATATTATATTGGATGCTTGGACATATATAGAGATGACTTTCTTGCTCGATATGATAGTATGCTATCTGGTTACTCTTTATCTTAACATGTACACTAGTCTCTTTATACTGTCTTATAGTTACATGTTGGTAAAGCCCTTAGGATATGTACTTGACTACCTGGACTGTGATGCAGATCATACTAGTGGGGACATGGTAGTCCATAAGTACATCCTTCAAGGTCCCTAGTCGTGGGTGTATCGAGACGGGGCATCGATATACCAGAGTAGACTAGCGTATACGCTTCTCGACCCATGAGATGGGCGATGGATGATCCCATATCCATTGGTTTTTGACATCAGAGATGGTGTACGGGTGCTCAGTGGAGACTGGGTACACTGGACGGACTCGCCGAGAACTCCCAGATGGTATTATACCTCACGTCAGATGGCAGTTTTCAGGTGACACTTGTACAGGATAGTCTGTAGACCCGAGATCGTCATAGAGTCTTGTGTGATTCCCACTGTGCTTTGATCTCCACCTTACCACGTCCATGAGGGCGTGCAAAACGGTGGTCTTTGGGCACAGTCCCGAGTCACATGGAGGCAATGAGCGATAGGAGGGGTTTCGTCTCTCCCGGTATTGGGGGTTGATGTTGCGCAGTGCTCGATTGGCCGTAGCAGAGAAGTCCCTGGCCAGGGCTGATCAGAGATTTGCTGGTAAGTGTTACCAGTAGTTTCTCGACCCGTTATGTGCCTCACATCGGCACGACTTATCGGGTTATTGGGGTCTGACGTTTACCACCCCTAGACTTGATATGCGACATATCAGACGAAGAGACCGGACTGTATGGTAAGTATTACTGGTCGGATTCGCAGGAGTGTGAGCGGGCTAGCTCGTCGATCTTCTGATCGCTCAATACCCGGGTGGCCGTTACGTTTGGCAGACCGCTTGCGGCTTGTGGGTGCTTGATATGATCATCATCTGCTACCGGCGTATTGACGAGTCTTTAGAGTCCTACACAGAGGTTTCCTAGCTCAAGCGAAACGAAATAGGAGTGCATATGAGATATGTGCGGGACCGAGAACAATGTGTGTATGTGATACCGTATTTGATTCTCGCGATTAATGTTTCGATTGGTTGTATAAGATATGACCTAGTTATCGAATCATTGATTCGATAAATCGATGCATTGAATACTAGTCGGTTATGTGCGACATGACCGGATCATTGAATCAAGTGTTGATTTAATGATTTAATGTATAATTATATATTTGATATATTACTTTGCATTAACTAGTATTGGTTCACTTTAAACGGATTTTTCTCACTTGATGTGCACATTGTATATGTGATATGTTTTGTGTACACTTGAATGTATCATGTTTGATGATGCATGTTGTTTTGGCTTTGTGTATAGAATGCAACCATGGTTATGCAAGTGGTTAGGGTTAATATTTTATTCACTTATTATTTTATCCATTTATTATTTATTTAAATGGATTTATCAAAACAAAATGGTTTCATCTTATCATGAAGAGTGGTGAAGCTTCATGAAGCTTTTACTAATGATGCCATTTTGTCTCCTTGCTTAACCCTAACCACTCCCACTAACCATGGTCTATTCTCTACACTTGAACATGGTTAGAAGATGATAAGAATTGATTTATTATTCATTTTACATACAACTTAGAATAACAATTCTATCATCTTCTTCTTCTTCTTCAAGTGAGAAACCTAGATGCCATTAATGGCAACTTGAGATCTAGTGAGAGAAATCCAAATCTAAAGTGAACCCACCTCTTATTTCTTCATCCTCTACCTATTGCCAAGTGGTTTTGGGTGTTTTCTTCACAAGTTTCACTACTTTGTGAAGTCGGAGCTTGAGCTTGTGCAACCTCGACGTAGATCGTCTTTGACACGAAGCCGACGACCTATTCCGCACGTTTCTCCGATGAAGCCGTCACGAGAGTCCAAGGTTCAAGATGGACAGCGAGAGGACGCCCTCGTGGAGCTAAGGAAGTGGGTATCCGGATCTACAAAGGTTGTAGCATCCTAACTTTTAGTTAATTTGTTAACTAGATTATCTTTTCGCCTAAACATCTAGTCTAAGATCCGTAGTCTAGGGTTTCTCGGCACCATTTTTTTTAAATTGGCATGTTCGATGCCTTGTGAAACCTCTATAGGGTGCCTAGGAACCTTTCACTGCTTCCTATCAGATATCCAGACATATTCTAAGACAGGTATTGCTCTTTTCGGGTGATGGTTTTCTTCGCGAACTTGAGATAAAGAGAGACTTAGAAAGAAACATTGGAGCGGATCCACTCACTGAGGCTATTTCTCGAATGCAATAGTTTTACAAACAAGCTTTGTGAAACCGATTAGTAGAGAAGTTGGGTGTTTGGTATCACACGGGCTGTGAGTGTGCGACACCGCAATAATTAGCCTTAAGTGTATGTAGGAGATTGTTGGCTATAGTGCTCTCAAGTCAATTATTGGATCGCAGGTACGTGATTGCAATGATTGAGGGAGAACCTATACCGGTAGAAAAGTCTTGCTCGAGATGATAGTATGCCATCTGGTTTGTCTTTATCAACGTGTACATACTTCAGGTGACATTACAGATCACTATTACTTGTTGACAGAGCCCTTAGAATTCTTGCTTGACTACCAGCAGTATGATGGCGATCATATACGTGGGAGCTGGGTGGTCTATAAGCACATCCTTAAAATGTCCATAGTCATGGGAGTTTCGAGGCTGGGCATCGATACTCCAACAGTAGACTAGTGTATACTGATCGAGAACCCGACGAGGGGCGGTGTCCGGTCTCACAAGCTATTGGTGTCAGTTTGTTCACCTAAGATGTATACATGTGCTCATTGGGTTATGAGTACACCGGACGGACTCGCCGAGAACATGCTAGTTGGTATTATACCTATTGTCAGATAGCAATTCCCTGGTGATATGTGTACATGTTAGTCTATCGACCTGAGATCGTCATTTATCTCGTGTGAGTTCCCACTGTGCTTTGATTACTACCCTACCACGGCTCAAAAGAGTCATGCAAATAGGTTTTAGTTGGGTATAGTCCTGAGCCATATGGAGGCAGTAAGAGGATCGTCGGGGGAATCGTCTCTCCCATTATTTGGGGTTGATGTCGCGGAGTGCACGGGTGGCCATCACCAGAAATCCTTAGCCAAGATAGTTGAGAATTACTAATTCAGATCAGTAGTTTCTCAGGTGGTGATGGGCTTCATACCGACACTAAATGTCGCGTCATTAGTAGTCTGACTTTATCCACCCTCTAGACTCGATATGCGATACTCATAAACGAACGGACCGGACTGTATGGATATTGTCACTGTCAGGCTCAGTAGGGGTTTCAGGATAAGTTTGCTCGTCGGCCACCCTTTCGCTCAATACCTGGGTAGCCATTACGTACAGCTAGTACTGCTGACGTACTTGTGGCTAAAACCACTGCTAGCGTATTGACGAGAATTTAATGTCCCACATAGAGGGTTTTCCTGCTTCGGGCGAAACGATGTAGAGTTCGTATGCTTTTACGGCAGGGTTCGATCACATACGTGTACTTGTGCATGGATGATATTCGGACGGATAATACTAGTGGGCTTTGGTTTAAGCCGGATCCTTGTATTATATTTGTTGGATTATTTTCGTCTCTTTATATTCGTATTCTTCGCAATAGGGATACGGGTATGTATATACGGTTGAGGGGTATTCTTGTAATTTATCACAAGATTACTTTTAGAAGATCACACCTCATCCTGGTTTAGACCTTTTTGGATTAAAAGGTTATTAAGGTGTAGGATGAGGTGTTTATTCCATTTTTGTGGCATGGCTAATTAGTGACCCATGGTTACTATTCTAGCATACTTAGGGTTTTAGTTTGTTGTAAGATTATGTTGACTTGAGATATTTTTTGTTGACTAAGATATTTTGTAGACATGCACATTTATGTGATGGCTCCATTTTTTCTTATCACACCCGCACAACAAAAAAAAATACAAGCCATTATTCTTTTTTTCCTCTCTCTCTTGAGTTGCTCTCAACACCTCATTCTCATGGCATCTTCTTCTTCGTATAGCTCCACCCAAACCCTCTCATGAGTTGAGAATCCTTGGGTGTCTTGAGACAAATTAATCCTTCATCACTCTCTATCTCATCTACGGTATCTAGAGTAGCGATCTAGGTGCCTTAGTTTCCTCGGATATGAGGTTGGAGCTCGTTGTATAGACTCTCAGGTGGATCATCTTCGATGGAGGGAGACCGGAGATCATGCTTTATCAAGGAAGCCCCTGGGAGCTTGGGATGATGGTTGAAGACCGAAGGACACGGAGCTATTCGGTATAATAATTCTAACTCCTTTGCATTTTTGTTATCTTGGGCATATGGGTAGATCCGGGTAATTGGTTGTGATAGCGCCAAATTTTATAAATTTTTGTTCCGCATTTGGTCACGGATTGATGGACGGGGCGCTGCCCATAACCCAACACTCCCACTTGCACTAAGGCCTGTAATTGGCGTATTTAGTACCCAACGTCTACACTAGAGCCAGTTGCTGGTGTACCGCATACCCAACATCTCGAACAGTCTTTCGAACTGGACTTGAGGGATGGCCTTGGTGAATGGTGCTGAGATCCTTAGCACCCTCACTCGGTTTCGGAAGGAATCAACCTTTCCATTTAAAAAAATTCTAAGGTTTTAAAGAAACCTAACCATGGATCTAACTAGAGGAATTAGGGTAAAGCAACATGTAATCAAATATTACACTAAGTGAATGAGGAATACAACCTTTGTAGACCGATCCTTCACTTCTAACGCTCCGTGCAGTAGTCCCTTCGCTCTAAGTAGTGATCTCCCAGACTGAAGTTTGGCTCCATAGAGCGAAATGAACAAGCTTGCTTGAAGTCCTCGAGGCCGAAGATGATCTACGTCGAGGAGACTCTAACTCAAGCTACCTCTTCACCAATTGGGAATTAGCGAAGCAAACAACTTGAACTAAATGGCTAATCTAGTGTAGTTTGATGAAGTAGGATTTTGGCTCACTTTAGAATAATTTTTCTCACAATATTTCTTCACCTCAAGAAAAGATAGAGAGCTTTCTTGAGATGAGGAAGAAGATAAAGTGTAGAAAATGAATTGAGTGAGAATAGCAACCATGGGTGAGATAATATCTCATATTAACTCATGTATAGACTTAACCATGGTTTAAGATAATGGTTGGGTTAATAAATATCTAGGGTAAGACAAAATTAGTGGACTAAGTCAATGGTTACTCCAAGCTTCCACAAGCTTCCAACCATGACTCATTTCCACCTAATTTTGTATTTACCTGAAATAATTAAACCCTTAATTATCTTTAGCATGGTGTGAATCTCATACACCCATGTAGCATGTAGCAACAAGCATGACACAATAATACATATCACATATATATTAAATGTATACAAGTGAGATAATGAAGTTCTTAAGTGAGCTAATATTAGTTAATATATGTTAATATATCAAATATACAATTATACATTAAATTATTGAATCAACACTTGATTTAATAATCCGGCTATATCATATCTAACCGACTAATATCATTTGTATCAACTTATCGAATCTATACTTGATTCGATAACTCAGCTACATCATATATAACCGACCGATATCACATATCGCGAGATTAGAATACGGTATCACATACACGTATTAATCTCAGTCCCGCACATATCACATATGTGCTCCTACTTTATTTTGCCTGAGCCAGAAAACCTCTGTGTAGGACTCTAAAGACTCTTCAATACGCCGGCAGTAGGTGATGATCATATAAGTTACCCACAAGCCGTCAGCGGTACTAGCTGGACGTAACGGCTACCCGGGTATTGAGTGATCAGAAGATCAACAAGCAAGCCTGCTCATACTCCTGTGAATCCAATAAGTAACACTACCGTACAGTCCGGTCTCTTCGTCAGATATGTCGCATATCCAGCCTGGGGGTGGTAAACGTCAGACCCTAATATCCTGATAAGTCATGCCGATATGAGGTCTATAACCATTCGAGAAACTACTGATAACACTTACTAGTAAATCTCAGCAACCCTGGCCAGGGATTTCTTGTTATGGTAATCGAGCATAGCTCAACATCAACTCCCAATACCGGGAGAGACGAAATCCTCTCCTATCGCTCATTGCCTCCATGTGACTCAGGACTGTACCGAAAAACCATCGTTTTGCACGTTCTCTTGAACGTGGTAAGGTGGAAAGCAAAGCACAGTGGGAATTACACAAGACTCTATGACGATCTCGGGTCTACAGACTAACCTGTACCAGTGTCACCAGAGAACTGCTATCTGACGTAAGGTATAATACCATCTAGGGGTTCTCGACGAGTCCTGTTCAGTGTACCCAGTCTCCACTGAGCACCCGTATACAATCTTTGATGTCAAACACCAATGGATGTTGGATCATCCATCGCCCATCATATGTGTCAAGAAACGTATACGCTAGTCTACTCTGGAATATCGATGCCCCGTCTCGATACTCCCATGACTAGGAACAATTGAAGGATGTACTTACGGACTACCCTGGCCCAACTAGTATGATCTGCATCATAATCCTGGTAGTTAAGTACTCATCGTAAGGGCTTTATCAACATGTAACAGAGAGAAAATAAGTGTACATGTTAAGATAAAGAGTAACCAGATAGTATACTATCATGTCGAGTAAGAAAGTCCTCCCTATATATGTCCAAGCATCCACTATAATATATATCATATGTACAATAATGGCCTCTAGGGCATACATACAACTAACAATCTTCCACTTGTACTAGGGCCAGTTGTTGTAGTATCTCATATCTAACGTCCGATAAAAGTCTCTCTCGGGAAAGAATTTTATGAGTGGATCCGCCGTCTTATCTTTTGCGTCAACTCTCCTTACCTCGATCCCTTGGAGATCAACCATCTCCCTGATCAGGTGATACTGCCTCAGAATATGTCTGGATCGCTTATGGGACCGGGGTTCTTAGGCTAAAACCACAACTCCATTGTTGTCACAATAACAGTTATTGGATGCTCAATGGGAGGAACCATGTTCATCTCATGAACAAGAAATATCCAGACATCCACTTTGGTAGCATCGTTGGTAGTGATGTATTCAGCTTTTATCGTCTAGTTTGCCACGGTATCTAGCTTGAAACTTTTCCAACATACCGTCCCTCCTCTGAGGGTAAAGACAAAGCCTGAGACTGACTTTCAGTCGACCTTATTACTCTGGAAGCTCGAATCGGTAAAGGACTCCCACTGGAGTTCACCGTTACCAAACACCAAGAACATTTCTTTAGTTCTTCTCAAGTACTTAAGAATGTCCTTCACAACTGTTCAGTGATCTCCCAAGATCCGATTGATTCCTGTTCACTACCCCTAGTGAGTTAGCTACATCTGGTCTGGTACATAACATCGCATACATGATAGAGCATACCGCCGAAGTATAGGACATCTCTTGCATGCGAGTTCTCTCCAATTCAGTATTGGAAGACATCCTTTTGGGGAGAGTGATTCCTGAGTAAGAGGGCGAACCACCATGCTCAGAATCTTCCATACTAAACTCCTTTAGTATGGTGTTAATGTACCTAGATTTGGGACACTCCCAACATCCACTTAGATCTATCTCTATAGATCAAAATCCTCAAGATGTAGTAGGTATCACCCAGATCTTTCATGGAGAATCCTCATGATAAGAGGAGCTTGACAGAGTGTAGCATAGGAAACCCATTTCCTATCAAGAGTTTGTCATCTACGTACAATACGAGGAAGACAGTCTTACTCTCTACAACCTTCTTGTATATACAAGGTTCATCTACATTTTTGATGAAGTCAAACTCTTTGACTGCCATATCAAAATAGATGTTCCATCTCCTTGATGCCTGCTTTAATCCTGATGGACTTAAGCATAACCACTGGAGAAAAATGTTTTATCATAATCCACACCTGATTGTTGACGAAAGCCTTTTACTACAAGTCTATCTTTGAACATCTCAACTTTTCCATCTACACCAAGAATCTTCTCAAGATCCACTTGCTCCTGATGGGTTTTACCCCGTCAGGTGCAACATTCAAAGGCATACTTTGTTGGTGTACATGGAATCCATCTCAGATCGCATAGCATCCAGCCATTTCATAGAGTCTCCACTCGTGATGGCCTGCCTGAACCTAGTTGGGTCATCATCTACCATGATGCAATCCTCGCTCCCACCGTCACTGAGGAAACCGTAGTATCTCTCAGGTGGATGAGGAACCCAACCAGATTTACGGAGAGGCTGAGGTTCGTTGGAGACTATTGAATCCTTTGGTTCCATTAAATCATTTGTTCCAGTTTGTGTAGCTGGAACTTCTTCCAGTTCTATCTCATGACCACAAATTTGTTTTTCAAGAAATTCCTTTTTCTAAAAAAGATGGCATGCCGAGAAACAAAACACCTTTTGTTCCTCGGTTTGGTAGAAGATATACCTTCGAAAATATTCGGGATATCCAACAAACTTATACAGAACTGACCTTGCCTCGAGCTTGTCCGGATTTTTCTTTTCAACATCGGTCGGACAACCCCATATCTTAACTCGTTTAAGCCATGGTCTCTTCCCATTCCATATCTCATATAGAGTGGTAGGCACAGATTTGGATGGAACCCAATTCAATATGTATGCAGCTTCTCAAGTGCATAGCTCCAAAAGGAAACATGCAACTTTGCAGTACTCATCATAGAGCGCACCATATCTCATAGGGTGCGATACCTCCTCCCCGATATACTGTTGTTCTGTAGTGTATACGGAAGAGTAAACTGAGAGAGAACCCCATTCTATTTTTAGAAAATCCAGGCCTCCATGCATAAGTATTCCTCTCTCTAATTAGATCGAAGGACTTAATACTTTTACCCATCTGGTTCTCAACTTCAGGCTTATATTCCTTGAATTTCTTAAAAGTTTCAGACTTGTGTTTCAACAGGAACATATGTCCGAATCTTGAGAGATGGTCAGTGAATATAATGAAGTTGAAGGAACCAACACTGGCATTTGTAGACATAGGACCGTACACATCACCATGTATCAGTTCCTAGAGTTCAGTAACTTTTTCTCTGTTTCCACTAAATGGAGTATTGGTCATTTTACCTTTGAGACAAGGCTAGCAAGTATCATAAGATGAAAATTCGAATGGATTCAAATATTCATCCTTATGTAACTTAGCTAGTCGTGTCGCATTGATATGACCTAGTCTATAATACCACAAGAAAGATTCGTTCATTTCTGAACTACTCCTCTTGTGTGTGTTCTATATACTTTGAACCGTGGTTTGATTTAGAACATATATGCTATTACATAACGTGCCAGATCCAATCAACTCTTGATTAAGAAAAATGTTCACAACATTATCCTGCAATACTAAATTATATCCTTCTTTAACTTAATAAAGAAACTGATGTAATGTTGTATATCAGGTTCGGCATGTAATAACATTTGTTCAGAATCAATGTATTTACCACTTGGTAATACAAAGTGATATTTTCCAACTGATTTGGCTGCAACAATTGCACCATTCTCTACACTTAGAGACATATCACCCAATCACAGTTCTCTAACTTTCTGTAGCCCATGTAACAGATTACTGTTAGTTGTATGTATGCCCTTGAGGCCAGTATTGTACAGATGATGTATGTTATATTGGATGCTTGGACATATATAAAGAGGACTTTCTTGCTCGACATGATAGTATGCTATCTGGTTGCTCTTTATCTTAACATGTATACTTGTCTCTTTATACTGTCTTATAGTTACATGTTGGTAAAGCCCTTAGGATGTGTACTTGACTACCTGGACTATGATGCTGATCATACTAGTGGGGACATGGTAGTCCATAAGTACATCCTTCAAGGTCCCTAGTCGTGGGTGTATCGAGACAGGGCATCGATATACCAGAGTAGACTAGCGTATACGCTTCTCGACCCATGAGATGGGCGATGGATGATCCCATATCCATTGGTGTTTGACATCAGAGATGGTATAGGGTGCTCAGTGGAGACTGGGTACACTGACAGACTCGCCGAGAACTCCCAGATGGTATTATAACTTACGTCAGATGGCAGTTCTCTGGTGACACTTGTGCAGGTTAGTCTGTAGACCCGAGATCGTCATAGAGTCTTGTGTGATTCCCACTGTGCTTTGATTTCCACCTTACCACGTCCATGAGGGCGTGCAAAACGGTGGTTTTTGGGTACAGTCCCGAATCACATGGAGGCAATGAGCGATAGGAGGGGTTTCGTCTCTCCCGGTATTGGGGGTTGATATTGCGCTGTGCTCGATTGGCCGTAACAGGGAAGTCCCTGGCCAGGGCTGATTTAGAGATTTGCTGGTAAGTGTTACCAGTAGTTTCTCGACCCGTTATGAGCCTCACATCGGCACGACTTATCGATTATTGGGGTCTGACGTTTACCACCCCTAGACTTGATATGCGACATATCAGACGAGGAGACCGGACTGTACGGGAAGTGTTGCCTGCAGGCTTTTACAGGAGTTGGAGCGGGCTTGCTTGCTGATCTTCTGATCGCTCAATACCCGGGTGGCCGTTATGTCCAGCTAGTACCGCTGACGGCTTGTGGGTGCTTGATGTGATCATCACCTACTGCCGGCGTATTGACGAGTCTTTAGAGTCCTACACAGAGGTTTTACTGGCTCAGGAAAAACGAAATAGGAGCGCATATGTGATATGTGCGAGACCGAGAATGATGCGTGTATGTGATACCGTATTCTATTCTCACGACTTTTTGTATCGCGAGGTTATATGTGATATAGCCGGGTTATCGAATCAAGTGTTGATTCGATAAGTCGATACAATGGATGTTAGTCGGTTATATGAGATATGACCGGATTATTAAGTCAAGTGTTGATTTAATAATTTAGTGTATAATTGTATATTAGATATACTAGTTTACATTAACTAACACTTGTTCACTTAAGGATTTTTCTCACATGTACACAACTTTAATATATATATGATATATATTAAAAATGTGTTTTCTTTTTGTATCATGGTTGATGATACACATGACTTGGGTGTATGAGACTTACACCATGCTATTTATTATGTTGGGTTTTAATATTTAAAGTAATTACAAAATTAGTGGAGGATTAGCAAAATGCATGAAGCTTGTGGAAGCTTGTGGATGCATTGACTAAGTCCACTAAGTTTGTTTTTACTATGGATATTTGTTAACCCAACCATAAGGATTAGCCATGGTTATGTCTCTACATGAGTTAGTATATGATACTCACTCACCATGGTTAGCTTTCTCACTTGATCATTATCTCTTCTCATTTTATTTTCTTCATCTTCTTCCTTGATCTAAAAAGCTCTCTAGGGTTTGATCCAAAGTGAGAAACATTGTGAGAAACTAAATTCTAAAGTGAACCCACTTCCTATTTCTCCATCCTCTACTAGACTAGCACTTTAGTTTAGGGTGTTTGCTTCACTAATTCTCTAGTTAGTGAAGTAGAAGCTTGAGTTGGCATCCCCTCGACGTAGATCATCTTCGGCCTCGAAGACTTCAAGCAAGGACGCTTCTTTAGCCTCGTGAAGCCATGCAAGAGTCCGGGAGAACCACGATCGCTGCGAAGGGACTTCAACAAGGAGCTAAAGAAGTAAAGGACCGATCTACAAAGGTTGTATTTCGTATTCACTTAGTCATAGATGCTATAAACTTGCATATGAAACCCTAATTTTCTAGCAAAGATCTTGTTTAGGGTTGTTAGGCACGGCTAAAAATTTAATCGGGCATGGTTGATACTTTCTTAACCCTTGTTAGAGTGCCTAGTAACCCTACAGTGGTATCAGAGCCTAGCTAGAGCATTAGGCGATATGTTTACGAAGTTAAAACCCCGATCGAACCCGGAAACGACAATTTAACCCCCTCTCTGTACATATTTTAAAACTGTGTTATTTTCAGAATTAAAAATACCTAAAAAATTCTGCAGGGAATTCTAAGAATTACCATAAAATTCGAGCTCATAATTCCGTACAGGCGCCGCGGAACCGCGGCCCCAACCCACTTTTAGCGGCGGTTCCGCGGCGGTTAAAGTGAATTGTGAACAGTATTTTATGCAGTAACCTCCGTAGCTATTCCTATATATTTCTGGGTATTTTTAAACTGACTCAAGTGTTGAGAATTCTGGGGTTTATTTTGTAATCATTGATTCGATCGGAATATTTAATTTCGTTATGTTTTCCGGATATTTAGAAACTATTAAAATGTTCGAACGGATATCATTAACTCATTATTTCCCGGCACGAAAAACTTTCAAGTGTTGAATTTTTCCTTGAGTTTAAATCTTTCGGAAAAACGTGCATGTAACGCGATGGACCCTCTAGACGACAACAAACCTTAACTCGATTATGTGTCCGTCTTGAACTGCTTTTTGAACCTTAGGGTTTGGGGTAGTACGGCATGCCACATGTGAGGCGTTGGCTTGACCCTTCTACGGCTGGACCGTTGCTACTGTGACGTATTCTAGAATTTTTGAACTCCGCTCAAGTGTTGAGCTATTTAGGAAATCTTGGGTATTTGATTATTCGATCGGAAAGTTTAATACTGTCTATTTATCTGGAATGTGATACAATATATGGAATTCATATAGTTAGGTATGAAATGTGAAGTATGTGATATTTCGGATTTACGATGTCTAAAGAGAATGTGGATTCCAAATGTTATAGTTTTACACTTTCTTTTCTGCGACCGTAAGTGTAATATGTGATATCGCCGGTTTCGTTGCTATATGCCAACGACAATTGAGATGCGCATATTTACTTACGTTGATGACATGTGATGTTATGTGTTGCTGGATATGTTATATTGGATCGTCGTGTTCTGAATAGCCGGTTTTTTTTAAGTGAGATGAGAGTTTTTATTTTCATTCATGTAAAATTAAATGTATGTAATATTCTTTTATTGGGGCACTTCCGGGATGAGGTTGATGTCACCATTTGTATATTATTTACTTTTCCGCACTAGGATAGACCCAAGGAGGAGAGCACAAGTAACCGGTTTCTAGAGTCCAGTGGGAGACCAACTCGAGGAGTCGAGTCCAGATCTCCTAACTCTAGAATTGGTAGGGTTGCTTGCCGCTCTCGTAGGGGTCTAGGGGTGTGGGTTTGGCTATTCATCGCGACCGTGGAATCCGTGTTTTATAGAGGCTCAAAATAAAACACGGACGTCCTAGTATATCCAATGTTTCATATGTATCTTCTGCTGCGATATCTGTGATGTGATCATTTGATATGTTGTGATAAATACTGTATATAGTATATATGATATATTATATAGACGTTACTTATGTTTTACACCCGCGCTAGCCCTGCCGCGCTCTGCCGTTAGTTACCTAACCTAACGGTGCACGAGGGGACATCGAGGCGAATGCGGATGGCATAAGTGTACGTCGTATTTATCTGTGATGTTTAGGTGACTTAAATGATGGGACTTCATTAATATGATTAATGAAAGAAAAGAAACCTAAAAGATGTTGTAGAATCAAATTTTCAAAAAGGGTAGCTACAGTTTTTGCTTTGCATAGCGATATATATGGTATATCCCGCACCTTATTCGATGAGGAAAGAGCCGAGATCCCTTCACCGGGAGTGACCTCTTTAGCAAAACTGGGAGATGCTACAACACTCGGTTTGTCTTTTGATTGCTTTTGGAGTTTTTGCTTAGCATAGTGATATATATGATATATCCTGCACCTTATTCCATAAGGAAAGAGCCGAGATCCCTTCACCGGGAGTGACCTCTTTAGCAAAACTAATAAAAGCCTCAAAATCACTCCATTTTAAAATTCACTCGATTCTACAACGATATCAAGTTCAATACGCATTAGGTTTTCAGAAAAACCTGTCGTAGCCCTCCTACTTTTCAGATAAGTCCTGCTTAGTATTCGTGCTGCGTTTGTTGACCTTGTCAAGGCATAGTGTGCGGTAGCTGACTAGTATTTATCTGTTTATTCATATGATGCAGATTGGATTAGGATAGTCGTACGGCCTGGTTGACCTTGTCAAGGGTCGTGCGGGTGGGTTTAATTCAATCAAGAAATGACGGGTTGAACTTGACTTACGGTCTATGGTTTGTTGACCTTGTCAAGGTCATAGATCGTTTGTGGCAAAATATTATCGGGAATTTCAAGTGTTGAAATTTGCAATGAGATTGCATACCTTCTATGAGATAGTTGGATTCCGATACCCACTGCGAGTAATTGTTACTCCCAGGAGAGTTTTACACAGGACAATTAGCCGATCAAGTAGGTGTCTAGAAAGGTGCCAACGGGGTTACGCCTCTGGGAAAACTAGGTTTACTTTAATTAGGTCCGTGCGAAAGCACGGGAAACCTCCCTCAAAGTACCGACACTGGCCTGGCTGAAAGATTGGCGAAATTGTAGGGTGTAATTAATCCCGGTTAGTCTTTCCTTTTAGGGTTTGAAGGAAGATTTGATAAAAACAGTGGGAGGCATCCTGATTAGATAAAATAATAACCAATCTGATCTTGCAAGAGCATACGCTAAAGTGTTTTCTTCTTTCTCTCTCCAGGTAGCGACCATATCATGCCTTAATCAAGATAATAATATGGATGTATTGACCGAACCCGCATGTTATACTATGCTGGGGAACGTTGGTTCCGTTCTTTCTAATAAAAGTTATAAGACTGAACAGGATATAGGGAAATACCAGGATTCTCATGCCACTCGAATGAAGAAAGTACATGTTGATGCATTTTCTTCGGGTGTGTTCGTTACAGAGAACTGTTTCTCCATTTGCTCTACGTCCTGGGTATTAGATACCGGGTCAGGATCCCATATATGTAATCAGTTACATGGGCTTAGGAAAGGTAGAGAACTTGGAGAAGCTGATAAAGAAATAAGCGTTGGAAATGGTGCAATTGTTGCAGCTAAAACCGTCGGGGAATATCACCTTGTATTGCCAACTGGTAATACATTGATTCTGAACGAATGCTATTACATGCCGAACCTGATATGCAACATTATATCGGTTTCTTTGTTGAGTAAAGAGGGATATAATTTTGTATTACAGGATAATGTTATGAACATTTTCCTTAACCAAAAGTTGGTTGGATCAGGCACGTTGTGCAATGGCATTTATGTTCTAAATCAATCAACAGTTCTGAGTATAACAAACACACACAAGAGGAAGAGTTCAGAACTGAACGAATCCTTCTTGTGGTATTGTAGACTGGGTCACATCAATGCGACACGACTAGCTAAGTTGCATAAGGATGGATATTTGAATCCGTTCGAATTTTCATCTTATAACACTTACCAGTCATGTCTCAAAGGCAAGATGACCAAAACTCCGTTTACGGGACACGGAGAAAGAGTTGCTGAACTCTTGGGACTGATACATAGTGATGTATCCGGTCCCATGTCTACACATGCCAGGAATGGTTCTGCGTACTTCATTACATTCACTGACGATCTCTCTAGATTCGGATATGTGTTCCTGATGAAACACAAATCAGAAGCTTTTGAGAAATTTAGAGAATATAAACAAGAAGTCGAGAACCAAACCGGGAAAAGTATTAAAATCTTTCGATCTGATCGAGGAGGTGAATACTTGAGCAATGAATTCCTGGACTTCGTAAAAGAGAATGGGATCCTCTCTCAGCTGACTCCTCCATATACACCACAGCACAACGGTGTATCGGAACGGAGGAACGACATCCTATTAGATATGGTGCGCTCTATGATGAGCACAGCTGAGTTACCTATTTCCTTCTAGGGGTATGCGCTGGAGACAGCAGCATACCTATTGAATCAAGTTCCATTTAAATCTGTACCTACCACACCATATGAGATATGGAGTGGGAAGAGGCCATATCTTAAACGATTTAAGATATGGGGTTGTCCAGCCTATGTCAAAAGACAAAATCCGGACAAACTCGAGGCACGGTCAGTTCTTTGTAAGTTTGTGGGATATCCAAAGAACTCATATGGGTATTTTTTCTACCACAGTGAGGAACAAAAGGTGTTTGTTGCTCAACATGCCACCTTTTTAGAAAAAGGAATTTCTTGTAAAAGAAATTAGTGGCAAAGTGGTAGAGCTGGAAGATGTTCCAGATACACAAACTGCAACTGAAGATTTAGTGGAACCAGAGGATTCAGTAGTTCCCAACGAACCTCAGCCACTCCGCCGATCTAGTAGGGTTTCTCACCCACCTGAGAGAGACTACGGTTTTCTCATGGATGGTGGGAGCGAGGATTGCATCATGGTTGATGATGACCCAACTAGCTTCGAGCAGGCTAACACGAGTGGGGACTCAGTGAAATGGCTGGATGCAATGCGGTCCGAGATGGAATCCATGTACACCAACAAAGTGTGGACTTTGGAAGATGCTCCTGAAGGGGTAAATCCCATTGGGAGCAAGTGGATCTTCAAGAAAAAACTTGGTGTAGATGGGAAAGTGGAGACTTTCAAAGCTAGACTTGTTGCAAAGGGTTTTCGTCAAAGACCAGGTGTGGACTATGACGAAACCTTTTCTCTAGTGGCTATGCTTAAATCCATCCGGATCATGCTTGCCATTGCTGCATATCATGACTACGAAATCTGGCAAATGGATGTTAAGACCGCCTTTCTAAACGGTGATTTAGAAGAGTGCATGTACATGACTCAGCCAGAGGGCTTCGTAGATAGTGGGAGCAGAGGGAAGGTGTGCAAGCTGCTTAAATCCATTTATGGATTAAAGCAAGTATCGCAGAGTTGGAACATCTGCTTTGACGTCGTTATCAAAGAGTTTGATTTCGTCAAAAACGTAGATGAACCTTGTATCTACAAGAAGGTGGCAGAGTGTAAGGTTGTCTTCCTCGTATTATACATGGACGACATACTCTTGATAGGAAATGACATTCCTATGCTGCAATCGGTCAAGCTCTTTTTATCACAAAGATTCTCAATGAAAGATCTAGGTGATGCCTCCTGTATACTAGGAATTATGATCGATAGAGATAGATCTAAAAGGATATTGGGATTGTCCCAATCCAGGTACATTGACACCATACTAAAGAGGTTTAGTATGGAAGAGTCCAAACGTGGGTTTTTACCCACGATCTCAGGGCTCACTCTCTCCAAAGAGATGTCTCCCAAGACTGATTTGGAGAGAGCTCGCATGCAAGGGATACCCTATACTTTGGTTATAGGCTCTATCATGTACGCGATGCTATGTACCAGACCTGATGTAGCATACTCACTAAGTGTAGTGAGTAGGTATCAAGCTGATCCTGGAGAGAGTCACTGGACAGCTGTGAAGAGCATTCTCAAGTATTTGCGAAGGACTAAAGAGATGCTCTTGGTGTATGGTAACGGAGAACTCCAAGTGGATTCCTTTACCGATTCAAGCTTCCAGAGTGATAAGGACGACTCTAAGTCGCACTTGGGATTTGTCTTTACCCTTTACGGAGGGGCGGTTAGCTGGAAGAGTTCCAAGCAGGAAACCGTGGCAGACTCGACGATGGAGGCTGAATACATCGCGGCCAACGATGCTGCCAAAGAAGCTGTCTGGATCAAGAAGTTCATTACTGAACTTGGAGTGGTTCCATCCATTGAGCATCCAATACCTTTGTATTGCGATAACAATGGAGCGGTGGCTTTGGCCAAGGAACCCAGGTCCCATCAGCGATCCAGGCATATTCTGAGGCGGTATCACCTGATCCGGGAGATAGTTGATCGCCGGGGGATCGAGGTTAGGAGGGTTGACACGAAGAACAACACAGCGGATCCACTCACGAAGGCCATTCCCCAGATACAGTTTGAGAGACTCTTCGGGATGCTTGGTATGCGATACTACAGCAGCTGGCCCTAGTGCAAGTGGGAGATTGTTAGTTGTATGTATGCCCTAGAGGCCAGTATTGTACAGATGATGTATATTATATTGGATGCTTGGACATATATAGAGAGGATTTTGTTGCTCGACATGATAGTATGCTATCTGGTTGCTCTTTATCTTAACATGTATACTTGTCTCTTTATACTGTCTTATAGTTACATGTTGGTAAAGCCCTTAGGATGTGTACTTGACTACCTGGACTATGATGCAGATCATACTTGTGGGGACATGGTAGTCCATAAGTACATCCTTCAAGGTCCCTAGTCGTGGGTGTATCGAGACAGGGCATCGATATACCAGAGTAGACTAGCGTATACGCTTCTCGACCCATGAGATGGGCGATGGATGATCCCATATCCATTGGTGTTTGACATCAGAGATGGTATACGGGTGCTCAGTGGAGACTGGGTACACTGACAGACTCGCCGAGAACTCCCAGATAGTATTATACCATACGTCAGATGGCAGTTCTCTGGTGACACTTGTGCAGGTTAGTCTGTAAACCCGAGATCGTCATAGAGTCTTGTGTGATTCCCACTATGCTTTGATTTCCACCTTACCATGTCCATGAGGGCGTGCAAAACGGTGATTTTTGGGTACAGTCCCAAGTCACATGGAAGCAATGAGCGACAGGAGGGGTTTCGTCTCTCCCGGTATTGGGGGTTGATGTTGCGCTGTGTTCGATTGGCCGTAATAGGGAAGTCCCTGGCCATGGCTGATTTAGAGATTTGCTGGTAAGTGTTACAAGTAGTTTCTCGACCCGTTATGAGCCTCACATCGGCACGACTTATCGGTTATTGGGGTCTGACGTTTACCACCCCTAGACTTGATATGCAACCTATCAGACGAGGAGACCGGACTGTATGGGAAGTGTTACCTGCAGGCTTTTACAGGAGTTGGTTCGGGCTTGCTTGCTGATCTTCTGATCGCTCAATACCCAGGTGGCCGTTACGTCCAGCTAGTACCGCTGACGGCTTGTGGGTGCTTGATGTGATCATCACCTACTGCCGGCGTATTGACGAGTCTTTAGAGTCCTACACAGAGATTTTACTGGCTCAGGCAAAACGAAATAGGAGCGCATATGTGATATGTGCGAGACCGAGAATGATGCGTGTATGTGATACCGTATTCTATTCTCGCGGCTTTTTGTATCGCGAGGTTATATGTGATATAGCCGGGTTATCGAATCAAGTGTTGATTCGATAAGTCAATACAATGGATGTTAGTCGGTTATATGAGATATGACCGGATTATTAAGTCAAGTGTTGATTTAATAATTTAGTGTATAATTGTATATTAGATATACTAGTTTACATTAACTAACACTTGTTCACTTAAGGATTTTTCTCACATGTACACAACTTTAATATATATATGATATATATTAAAAATGTGTTTTCTTTTTGTATCATGGTTGATGGTACACATGACCTGGGTGTATGAGACTTACACCATGCTATTTATTATGTTGGGTTTTAATATTTAAAGTAATTACAAAATTAGTGGAGGATTAGCAAAATGCATGAAGCTTGTGGAAGCTTGTGGATGCATTGACTAAGTCCACTAAGTTTGTTTTTACTATGGATATTTATTAATCCAACCATAAGGATTAGCCATGGTTATGTCTCTACATGAGTTAGTATATGATACTCACTTACTATGGTTAGCTTTCTCACTTGATCATTATCTCTTCTCATTTTATTTTCTTCATCTTCTTCTTTGAGCTAAAAAGCTCTCTAGGGTTTGATCCAAAGTGAGAAACATTGTGAGAAACTAAATTCTAAAGTTAACCCACTTCCTATTTCTCCATCCTCTACTAGACCAGCACTTTAGTTTAGGGTGTTTGCTTCACTAATTCTCTAGTTAGTGAAGTAGAAGCTTGAGTTGGCATCCCCTCGACGTAGATCATCTTCGGCCTCGAAGACTTCAAGCAAGGATGCTCCTTTAGCCTCGTGAAGCCATGCAAGAGTCCGGGAGAATCACGATCATAGCGAAGGGACTTCAACAAGGAGCTAAAGAAGTGAAGGACCGATCTACAAAGGTTGTATTTCGTATTCACTTAGTCATAGATGCTATAAACTTGCATATGAAACCCTAATTTTCTAGCAAAGATCTTGTTTAGGGTTGTTAGGCACGGCTAAAAATTTAATCGGGCATGGTTGATACTTTCTTAACCCTTGTTAGAGTGCCTAGTAACCCTACAATTACATATGTGGGATTCTGATCCGGTATCTCATACCTAGGACACAGAGGATACTGAGAAACAGTTCTTGGTAACGAACACATCCGAAGAATATGCATCAACATGCTCTTTCTTCGATTGGGTGGCATGGGAATCCTGGTATTCCCCTATTTCCTGCTCAGACTTATAACAATTATAAGGTAGAGCGCAACCAACGTTCCCCAGCATAGCATAATAAGTAGGTTCGGTCAATACATCCATATTATTATCTTGATTAAAGCATGTCACGGTCGCTACCAGGAGAGAGAGAGAGAGAAGAAAATACTCTACGTATGCTCATGCAAGATCCGATTAGTTATTATTTTATCTAATCAGGATGACTCCCACTGTTTTTACCAAATCTTTCTTCAAACCCTTAAAGGTAAGACTAGCTGGGATTAATTACACCCTACAAGTTCGCCAATCTTTCGGTCAGGCCAGTGTCGGTACTTTGAGGGAGGTTCCCCGTTCTTTCGCACGGACCTCATTAAAATAAATCTCATTTTCCCAGGGACATAACCCCGTTAACACCTTTTTAGACACCTACTTGATCGGCTAATTATAATGTGTAAAACTCTCCCAGGAGTAATTCTTACTCGCAGTGGGTATCGGGATCCAACTATCTTATAGAAGGTATGCAATATCATTTCAAATTTCAACACTTGAAATTCCCGATAATATTTTGCCCCAAGTGATCTATGACCTTGACAAGGTTAACAAACCTTAAATCGCAAGTCAAGTTCTACCCGTACATTTCATGATTAAATTAAACCCACTGGTACGACCCTTGACAAGGTCAACAAGGCCGCATGACTACCCTAATCCTATTGCATCTCATGATTTAGCAGATAAGCACTAATCAGCTACCGTACACTGCACCTTGACAAGGTCAACAAACGTAGCACGAATACTAAATAGTCTTTACCTGAAATGACGGAGGGCTACGACATGTATTTAAGAAAACCTTTTACGAAATGAACTTGATATCGTTGTAGAATCGAGAGATTTTTGAGGCTTTTACTAGTTTTGCTAAAGAGGTCACTCCCGGTGAAGGGATCTCGGCTCTTTCCTCATCGAATGAGGTGCTGGATATTCATCGAGGAATATCACTATGCAAATTAAGGACTAGAGAAGTAATCAAAAACAAAACCGAGTGGGTTGTAGCATCTGCTAGTTTTGGAAAAGTGGTCACTCACGGTGAAGGGATCTTGGCTCTTTCGTCATCGAATGAGGTGCTGGATATTCATCAAGGAATACCACCATGCAAAGAAAGAACTAGAGCTACCAGTTTTTAAAACAGGATTCTACAACATCTTTAGGTTTCTGTCCTTTTCATTAATCTCATTAATGAAGTCCCATCATTTATGCTTCCGAAGCATCACAGATAATAAAACGAAAATAGAACGTACGCTTATGCCATCCGCATTCGCCATAGTGTCCCGTTATGCACCGTTAGGTTACTTAACTAACGGCATACCAAGGGGGGACTAGCGTGGGTGCAAAACATAAGCAACATTTATTAAATATCATATATATAATAACAACATTCGTCTCATCATATAATGTAATCACATCACAGAATATCAGCAGCAGAAGTCCACATATGAAATATTGGATATACTAGGAATTCCGTGTTTTAAATTAAGCCAGTAAAAAACATGGATTCTACGGTCATGATGAATAGCCAACCCCACATCACTAGAGCCCTACGAGAGTGGCAAGCAACCTTACCAATTCTAGAGATAGGAGACCCGGTCTCGACTCCCCGAGATGGTCTCCCACTGGACCCTAGAACCCGGTTACTTGTGCTCTTCTCCTTCGGTGTATCCTAATGCGGAAAAGTAAATAATTAACATCAATGGTGACATCATCCTCAACCCGGAAGTGCCCTAATAAAAGAATATTACATACAAGTTTTTATATGAATTAAAATGAAAAACTCTCATCTCACGCAAAAACCCCCTGTTCCTTTATAAAAAATAAATAATGAATAAAAAGCGATAGGAAAAATTCCCCAAATGGAGCATCACGTGCCCGCACGTGATGCGTCTTGGAGCAAAGATTATAGACATTGTTCTTAACAAATAAGGCTAAAATTGAGCCTCACATGCAGGTACGTGAGCATCTATATACAAACTATATTGGCGCCTTCCTAAAAAAAATAACAGGCCAGAAAAGCTCACGTGCCAACACAAGATGCCATTAAGCAAACCGGTTTAATGCCATGGGGTCACGTGTTATACGTGAGGGTTCCTAATGCCTTCTGAGCCGATAGAATTAAATTCTAAATAAGAGAGATCAAAACCCTTTTTAGAAACTATTTCCTCAGATATTTCTAAACAAGAAAGATTATGCTCTGTAAAATAGAGCACCGTTGGATTAAAGATCCAATGGTGATTAAAAATCACCAAGTTATAGAATAAGCTCTGTATTGTCACGACCCGAAATATTAGCTCGTGACCAGCACTTAAATCATGTAACGTCTAAAGGCGTAACGTAAATCAAGTAAGCTGAAACCCAGAAATCTAAACCCTTTTAAAGGAGGTGAAGTTTTGAAATAAAGGTATAACGAAATAAAGTTTTCTTAATGCATAGAAAAGGAACATGAAAATGCAAGTGAAATTTGCTAGTTTGAAAACGTGTTTCGTCTTTTAAAAATTTGGGCAGCACCTTCTTTGTATATTTTGATCCAAAACCATAATTACATAACAAGAATAATGGTATCCCCAAGCGGGAGCTAGCTCTTTGCCAACCGGTGGATCACAACCACACAAAGCATAAAAAATAAGTATACGACGCCCAATGGCGAAAATCACCACAAAAGATAAAGTAAAGCAAGACATTAACCCAAAATGCGAACATAAAACCCAGCGCTCAAGTCTCGCAACTACAAGTCTTGCTAAGTCTCGTTACTTATACAAATAATAGTTTGATTTGATGGAGTTGACTAGATACAATATGAAATAGTAAATACAAGAGAGGGTACGATGCAAATGTCCCACCTACCAAGCAAACCACCCAAAAGTAGGTATGTGCCAGCGATGACGCTACGGGTCCACGCGGTCAACCTGCAATAACTGTGGCACAATGGGGGTGAGTTTCCAACTCGTGAATAGAAAAACATCTACAGATAGAAATCGAATAAATAACGACTCCTAAGTCAACTATATCATAAAGGTAATACTATGATATTTAGGGTGACCGTATCTACATATGTGCCAATAATATACTCATGGTCTATCTGTATGTGGATATCATCCAACAATATAATCAGTGTATGTATGCATGTGGATCTTGTCCACCTATATAATCAATGTATGTATGCCTGTGGATCTCGTCCACCCATATAATTAATGTATTTATGCATGTGGATCTCATCCACGTGTCAACAAATGACACAACATCATGCATGTAAATATCATAAAAGCATATGCATGAAGGTATGTGGATATAAATCGACGTGTGTCCCTCGCGACACATCAAAATCATGGAACCTGAGTGTCCAACATCGACACTCGAAAACATCATGAAACCCGTGTCCAGCATCGACACGTAAATCCTCATATCTCGGGCTCCGTCAGTCTGGATCGGCCCTCGGGCTCCGTCAGTCCAGATCGGCCCATCTCATCTCTCGACTTTGGTCGGTATCCTCCGAATATCCGTCGAGCCCAAATACTATCACCGGTAGGTAGTGCTCCCTTAACAGGCTCACCGTCTAACAATACGAGTCTTTTCTCCCCGGGGTACCTCACCAGGTCCACCATGTACCCGCAAACGGTGCCTACCTCTCCTCGAATCGGGTTTCACATGCCACTCTCAAAATCGAGAAAACATATGGTGGACGCACTGAAATATCATATCAAAAGAAACCGGGTTTTTAAAACAGTACATACTTTCTTTTAAAATCGCCACGGTTCTCAAATCCAGAAATCTCATGAAAACATGATATCTCAATGCGTAAAAGCGTAAAGCATGATGTATGGGACATAAAACAGAAATGTAAGCATATCCGTATATCATGCAACATGGAACAGTAATATGCACATATCGAGGGAATACCGCTCTTTTAAATGAATCCAGTTTTAAAATATATCATGTGGTTCCCAAATCTCCAAAATCGAATGCAATACCGTATAAAGGTGCATATGTGTATATACGCAAGTATGGATGTACAAATGTGTATGTCCGCAAGTATGGGTGTACAATATGTATGTACGCAAGTATGGTGTACAATATGTTTGTGCGCAAGTATGGATGTACAAGTGGTATATACGCAAGTATGAGTGTACAATGTGTATGTGCGCAAATATGGATGTACAAGTGGTATATACGCAAGTATGAATGTACAATATGTATGTGCGCCAATATGGATGTATAAGTGGGTATATACGCAAGTATGAGCATATAATATGTATGTGCGCCAATATGGATGTACAAGTGGGTAAATACGAAAGTATGAGTGGACAATATGTATGTGCGCCAATATGGATGTACAAGTAGTATATACGCAAGTATGAGTGTATAATATGTATGTGCGCAAGTATGGATGTACAAGTGGTATATACGTAAGTATGAATGTACAATAAGTATGTGCGTCAATATGGATGTACAAATGGGTATATACGCAAGTATGAGTGTACAATATGTATGTGCACCAAAATGGATGTACAAGTGGGTATATACGCAAGTATGAGTGTACAATATGTATATCATGATGTAGCAACCCTACTGTGCAGTGATATGGCAATTATCGATGATGAAGTGTGTGAGCCGGAAAATCTGTGTACGTATAACATACGCATCATCGATAATGGTGTAAGTATACTAGCAAAGGTATAAGTAATGCAATGCGAATAACATGAATGCATCATAAGGTAAATCGTCAGCTAAAAGCTATAAGGTATAATTATCTAACATGATCGAGTTGGTGAATCTATCAATCGGCATCCAGTCTCACAACATCGCGTACGGTATAATCCATCGTACGACATCCTCTAGTTAAGGGTATGGATCGAACATCAAGTCAAATTCATCACGTACGGAAAATCATCGTACGGCGGCATATAACCAAAAAGGGATCCTATCAACCTATAAGATAATGAGGGTATGGCCTAATGTCATGTATGGCTTATTATTCATGATTCACAACATCCTATATATACCTATATACCTATGTCCCAGGTCACATCCATAACAATCTCGTATCAGGGGATCAGCAAGGTATCAAACATCTCAATCGACTCTCATCCGTATACCAACATATCACCAAGTCATCATATCACATGTCAAATCGTATTCTCTTTTCATCGCATTTATATCTCCCATAAGGTCAATTTTACATACACATTTTACCTTTACTATAAGCATACGTATCTAATCTTACATACACATCCGAACCATACAAACAGTTTTTGAAAGATGCGAATTGTAGTTTTGAAAGTAGGGGATACGGTGTTTTTAAGGAAAAGATATCATTTGAAAATCCGTAACGTCCCTCAAGGTATCTGTTTAAAAGATGCAATCGATTTTTCAGTTTAGAAATAAGTATGGTTCGGATGACCTATCTACGTCGGCTATCTAGTTCTATAATACCCTAAACGGCAATATCGTCAAACGTCATCCTCAAATTCAGTCATCACATATTAGTCGTATCAAAACACTTCTAACTATCCTTGGTTTCTAATATGGTTTCTATAGCCATATTATAATTCTAACCCTAGTTTGCTACTCTAGGTTTTCTGAACCATATGCTACAAATCAGTTTCCACCAAAACTTTGCGGGGGTGCTATACGCCATCCACCCGACTTCCCCCGTAGATATACCTCTACTCACTTTGCTTTTTGTTTGCCGAAGTCGATGACGCCATGCTCCGTCGCCTCGGAAACCACATGAGGGTACCTATAATAACAACACATATCGCAACGCTATTAAAATCAAGGTCTGAAATCCAATACGGCACGCGCATTGATCATAGGTTAGAACCTATAGCTTACGCGTACAAAATCAATCAAAAAAACCCCTGTTGTTGATGTACAAATATCTAACAACCATATTCAAATCCAAATAGAAAAACTTAGCATTCAAAATACGGAAAAAATAATTAAAAACCACATCAAAGTGGTCCCAGATTTTGACTCATGCCAAAACAGGGTGCACAAACAAGTCTAGGGTGCTGTACATGGTGTATATGAGCTACTGGACCAACCCCGACACCAAATTCCACTAAGTGGCCAGCCACCTACCCACAAAATCCGGCCTCCTCGGCCCCTTATGCTCCTCTGGGCTTCGTCTCGTCAAGGTGGTCTCCTAGTACTCTAATTTGGTCCATGGAGTTGTTTGCTTTCCTCAAAATTTCCCCGGGTTGCTCCAGATTTCCCTGCACACCCTATATACTCACAAAACGACATGAACAAAATCCTAAATCCATATTTTGGTTTCTATACTAAATTCCAGGTCTTTCAACAGCTACTAAAGTTCACTAATTTCCCACAATCACCTAAACCCTTCTCTAAAGATTTCTATCTTCACAACCACCAACCCAATTCAACTTCTAAACTATCTAAAACATAAGAAAACTAAAACTAACTAAATGGAAATGATTATACCTCATGGATGTCACTTAAGCAAACCCTAGAAGTCCCAATGTTGTCAAAATCCCACTTTGCTCGGTCCATTGCGATGAGGGTGAGGAGGTGATCATTTGTTTGAAAGGGGTATAGGGTTTTGACAAGGTTTTGGAGGTGATTTTTTTTGGGGTTGTAGGTGGAGGGAAGGGAGCTTGAGGAGGATGAAGAAGGAGATGAAAATGGTGGGGGAAAGGTTAATAAGGCAGCCCCCCTTCTCTCAATTACTCTCACTCTCTCTCTCTAAACATGCTTATTCTCATCATTGTGTCCCTTCTCTCTCTCCAAATCATCATTACACCGTTTTCCCTTTCTTTTCTCACCAAAAACACATACACCTAAATAAAACAACAAAAATGAAATAACATGTAATATGTCATGGTGCACTAACCATGAAAAACTGTAGAAACACGGATTTGGCTTAATCGCGATTAGCAGTGCACTAATCGGGTTTTTATCCAAACTGAATATAATAAATTTTAAAAAATGCCAAATCCTTTAATTATATTATTAAATGAATAATTCATTTTAATTTCCATTTATTTCACAATTATCGGTATATATTTATACCCTTTTTCGAAAACCCCAATTTCGCAAATCGGGCGTTTTTCGGGAAATATATTATTTTAATATTAAAAATCCAAAAATAATATTTTATATTTTCTGAAATATTACAATCTTCCCCCTTAAATAAATTCAGTCCCTGAATTTAAATTTAAGCCTCTAAATGCTGAAAGATTTCAATAATCAACTCAAATCAACGGGGCTCCGAAATCACGGAAGATATAAAAACACGACAACGCATCACGTGCTCCTGAAAAACGGGTACAAAACTCAAAATCGAACTCCGTCAAGCGTTACGCACATCACCGGATTTGCACGCATATCATCGGAGTTACAATATAGATACAGATCTCGAAGTCCACTACAGAAGTCCAATGTACACTAATCAAATACTATAATACGTGTATAGTACATATCCTTGAAAAACTCCAAAATCTGCATAAAATATATGCAAAATCTTTCTGAATCGCCGCGTGATGCGTAACTCACGGTATAAGTGACGGACGCTCATTTGTAAAATAATTATTATAATTTCGTATATGTTTTACTCAGATATACGTCCCGTCCATTTTAAAATATCCCAAAAGGTTTTCCTTAAAAAAAATGTTCGTGTCGCTCACGGACATGTACGAAATAGTGAGACTATAGCTCCTTTTTGAAAACCTTTTGTTAACCTTTTAATGCATGCAAAGTACCCAGGTACTATCCTCAGATCAGTCCTGTTTGGCTACTACACAACATAGTGCCCAACAAGAAAACAAAGTGCTCAAAAGCAAAATCAGCCTCAAAAGGCGTATCTAATAATCACGTATGTCTGGTGCGCATGGAAATTAAATCCAAATACAAGTGCTACGAATGTGCACAAAACCAAAACTAAGTGCAACGTGTGTGCACGAAAGTATCTGTCCAGTGCAACGGGTGTGCACGACAACAATATCAAGTGCATCTAGAGTACATCCGGTGCAACTAATCTGCACGAAGGAAAATCCCAATTGAGTGCATCCGGTATGCACAAAACCACATCTCATATCATGCGCCCAACATGAGCGAAAATCCAAATCAAGTGTATCTATCATGCACGAAAGAAATCTAATCAAGTGCATCCAACATGCACGAGTAAAATCTTACTCAAGTGCATTTGATGCGCACAAAAATCCAAAATCAAGCGCCTAATATGCGCAAAAATACCACCAAAGCGCGTCAGGTTCGTAAGAAACATCTAGTGCCATAGCATGCACGGGAACGAACATCAAGTACAAACGCGCACGAAAAACAAATCTGGTAAAACGAATGCTTATGGAAATAAATCGGGTGCAACTAAGGTACGGAGTATAAATCCAGTGCGACAAATGCACAAATACCCGTCCGGTGCAACAATTGCAAGAAATGCAAATCTAGTGCAACTAATGTACGAATACAAATCTGGTGCAGTAAATGCATAAAATACAAATACAGTGCATCCAGTGCACGAAATATGAATTACAGTGCATCCAGTGCATGAAATACGAATACAGTGCATCCAGTGCACAAAATACCAATCCATAACTCAAATGCGTATAAAAGCAACACCGAGTGTACCAGGGTGTATAAAATTGTAAACGCGTGCAACTGCGTGCACAAAACACGTATCAATGCACTGCAAGCACATGTAAGTTATACCGAGTGAAAAAATCAAATCGAGTGCGTACCACACACACAAAATCAAATCAACCGTATGAAATCCATGAAATCATAAATACGTTCAGCCAAGGCACAAACCGAATCTCAAGTGCAATAGATATGCACAAATCGCGAATCAACACAACGGTGTAATAAATATATATCAAGTGCAATAAATAGGCATAAAAATGTAATTACCCAGTAGGTGCAGCCATGGTGCATGAAAACCAATATCATAAAACTCAATCATCAAAACTCAAATTCAAGCGATATAAGCATGATACTCAGATCACAAACACAAATCGCAACAAGTGACATTGAGGTACACTTCCTACAATGTCGAAAAACTGTCGGTGCGCCCCAAACTGGCAGAGCAAGAACATCTGCTTGCCTCCTACTCACGGTCTGGCGTCCTCTGTCTCTAGGTCCTCACTTCTCTGTTGATTTACCAAACTCGCAATCCATCGGCTCGTCGGCCCAATCAGGTGTGCCAACAGAAACGATTCCGCTCTGGCACTTCTCTGGTCATGCTTCAGCCAATTATCACGACCACACGTAAAGCAGCACGTCACTGGCATCGGCCTCTGGCCCTCTGAATACTCGTGACACAACTGGTCCTCGGTGCAAATCTCATTGCAGTGGTGTCCTGGAAGGTACCTGCTCAGGGTCTCTTCCGATCTCGCCTATGCCAAACTGTATGAAGGCTGGTACTCTTGCTTAATCTTTTCTCGTTTTTTTAGACATATGCGTTCTCAGCACCGCATCTCCTTGGGAACTGGCCGTATCCCAACACCTCTGTATACACTTCAGATCTCTAATCTCAATGGGGAGTAACAACCGCTTGTTAGCATCTCGCACGAACCTCTGGTCCTACTCATCTGTATCATCATCCACTTCGACGTCACGTCACGCTATTTGAGTACTGTAAATGTTCTCGGCTATGGTAAATCCGGAGTCTCTCACACGGACTCGAAATTACGAACTCGGTATCTTCATCACTCTGTAGAAGATATCTGGCTGAACACGTCCTCGGGAGCTCGTCCCAACCATTGGAGGAATGCTCAAAACACGTCCGTTCTCGATCAGCTCACAACGCATCTGGGTGAGGTCCTCTATCCGAAGCTGGTCAGCTTACTGGTCTCTTATCACATAGTATCCGGACGGCATTAAACTTTTCGATCGAGTCATCGAAGTCCCATAATTTCCTGAAAGCTCAACACCTGAGCACAGTCTAAAAATATCTGGTACATACCACAGTACTTCTGGACCAGCCGTAGAAGGGCAAACCCAAGCCTCACTGATGGCACTGCTAAACTGCTGCAAACCCTAAGGTTCAAAAGCGGTTCCATGGTCATCATGTCGAGTTAGGGTTTCATTCTTCTAGAGGGTTTACATAATCACTTGCATGTTCCTCCGAACACTTTAAAATTGGGAAAAATGGGTTTTTGATACTCGCTCGAACTTTTTAGCTTCGCCTAGCCGACATGTGAATACCCTTCGTCCGCACGCTAAAGAATGCCTCAATCTTCTAGGAAATACGGTGCATCACGGTCATCTCTGGATTGGTCATCTCTAGAAATCTTCAACTCAACTGGGCCTACGTCGGCGCATCAATCTGACGAATAACCTTCGTCTCTCAACTCGGAATAGACTAGCTATCACCTGTCGCATCTCTGCCTGGAAGCTCCAGCGATCTCAGCTCGTAAGCTTTGGAAACAACATCTTGTCAATCTCAGCAACAGCTGGGTCATCTGTCTGCACAGTAGACGACATCGTAATCTTTGAGGTATGCTGTACATCAACAGTCCTATCACAACTGGCAGCTTCTATCAATGGCCTGATCATCCGGTGTAAAACCAAACACTCGCCTCATCCGAGAGGTCAAAACACAAAAACTAACTCGATACGTTCCCATGTCACCAGAAAACACAATGGTCAGCCCTTGTACCAGACGAGCTCGCCGTGACCGTGACACTAGCAGCAGCTCAATCTGCGCTAAAAAATGGTGACAGGAACATCAATCGAGTATCGATGAAAACAAATCAAAAGGGATGAAAGGAAACGACAGATCCCGAATGGATACATGATCATAAGAAAGAACAACATCAATGAGAGTATGATCATGGAATGGATAGAATCAAGGATCTTAAATGGATGTATAATCATGGGTACGAAGAGAATCATAAATCTCAAAATGTGTACATCCTAAGGTTTCTTAAGTGGAGTATCGTATCGTAAATATACCGCGGAACATACGTACGCTACGTCACTCTACTCAAGCTACCTACTCCATCAATCAGGGTCAACCTATAAAACGAAAGTTCGGGTCTAATACCCCCCCCGTTCAAGTCTAAGTTCCATAAGGTTAAGCCTAGGTTCCGAAATACATACCCTCCCTAGACTCTGCATAGTCAAACATAGACTCGAACCAAGGTTAAACTTAGCGCTCTGATACCAACTTTGTCACGACCTGAAATATTAGCTCGTGACCAGCACTTAAATCACGCAACGTCTAAAGGCGTAACGTAATTCAAGTAAGCTGAAACCCAGAAATCTAAACCTTTTTAAGAAAATAAAGGAGGTGAAGTTTTGAAATAAAGGTATAATGAAATCAAGTTTTCTTAATGCATAGAAAAGGAACATGAAAATGCAAGTAAAATTTGCAAGTTTGAAAACGTGTTTCGTCTTTTAAAAATTTGGGTAGCACCTCCTTTGTATATTTTAATCCAAAACTACAATTACATAACAAGAATAATGGCATCCCTAAGCGGGAGCTAGCTCTTCGCCAACCGGCGGATCACAACCACGCAAAGCATAAAAAATAAGTATACGACGCCCAACGGCGAAGATCACCACAAAAGATAGAGTAAAGAAAGACGTTAACCCAAAATGCGAACATAAAACCCATCGCTCTAGTCTCGCAACTACAAGTCTTGCTAAGTCTCATTACTTATACAAATACTAGTTTGATTTGATGGAGTTGACTAGATACAATGTGAAATAGTAAATACAATAGTGAGTACGGTGCAAATGTCCCACCTACCAAGAAAACCACCCAAAAGTAGGTATGTGCCAGCGATGCCCCAACGGATCCACGCGGTCAACCTGCAAGAACTGTGGCACAACGGGGGTGAGTTGCCAACTCGTGAATAGAAAAACATCTATTGATAGAAATCGAAAAAACAACGACTCCTAGGTCAACTATATCATAAAGATAATACTATGATATCTAGGGTGACCGTATCTACATATGTGCCAATAATATACTCAAGGTCTATCTGTATTTGGATATCATCCAACAATATAATCAGTGTATGTATGCATGTGGATCTTGTCCACCCATATAATCAATGTATGTATGCCTGTGGATCTCGTCCACCCATATTGTAAGTCTTCGATAGCGCCCCGCCGTCAATCCGAGGCCAAATGCGGAAACAAAAACATTTTAGGAAACCGGCGCTATCGTAGTCTTTCACCCGGATCGAACCATTAACGCTAAACTAGCAAACTACTAAGAAGTGAGAGTGGCTGTACTGATCGATCCGTGTCCTTGGTCTTTGGCCACCATCCCAAGCTCCTCGCGGCATCTCCGATCTCCGGTCTCCTCGTCGAAAAGGGCACTACATCAATGAGTCTTTTTACGGGCTCCCGCTTCATCCAAAGCAACTCGGACACGAAGTTTGCTAGCCGACGTGTCTAAGGTGATGTAGAGAATGTGTGTGATAACTTTGTCTCAAGCATCCATTGATTCTCAACACATGAGAGTATATAGATAGAGGTTGAAGATGATGCCATTAGTGGAAATGGTGAGCTAGAGGAAGAAGAAGAAGAGGCTTTCTTTTTCTTTTGTGTTGTAATGATAAAAATGAGAGTGAGCTAGAATCATAAACACAAGAGCAAACCCCTTCCCTTTGGCTGCCCTCTCTCTCTCCTCTTATCATTTCAACACCTAAATCAATCAAAAATGTGACATATGCACAAATAAAGAGACCATGAGTCATCAGTTGTGCATGTGTCACAATTAATGCTCCTAATCATGACTTTGAGCTCACAATTTCCATTCGCAAACATTAATAATGTTTGCAACAATAAAAAGAGAATGACATCTATTAAAGTAAACTCGTGATGGATCAGAAGGATACCCCTCACCTGTATATACATACCTGCATCCGCATTCCGACTGAATGCGAATGAAATGAGACTAAAGTAATCCAACAAATCTAATACCAGGATCCGGCTTAAACCAAAGCCCACTAGTATGATCCGTCCGATCATGATCCGTGCTCGACTGCACGTATATGATCGAACCCTGCCATAATACCATACGGCCTCTACAACGTTTCGCCCGAAACTTGAGAAACTGTATGTGGGGGACTCTAAAGACTCGTCAATAGTTTGGCTGTGGATTTAACCGCCAGCACGTCAGTGGTACAAGCTGCACGTAACGGGCTACCAGGTATTGACCAAAAGGGAGGTCGATGAGCGAACTCATCCTGACACCCTACTGATCCTATCAGTGACAATATCCGTACAGTCCGGTCCGTTCGTCTATGAGTATCGCATGTCGGGCCTAGGGGGTTGGTAAAAGTCAGATCCCCAAAAGCGGTACAAGTCGTGTCGGAGTATAGCCCAGAACACCTTGAGATACTACTGGAATACCAACCAGTAAATCTCATGCCTTGGCCAAGGACTTCGTGTAATGGCTCTCCTAAACACAGCGCGATCTCACCCCCAATACCAGGAGAGACGAAACCCCTGCCGATCCGCTCACTGCCTCCATGTGGCTTGGGACTGTACCCAACTAAAACTTGTTTGCACGACTCCTTTCAGCCGTGGTAGGATAGTAATCAAAGAACAATATGAACTCACATGAGACAAATGACGATCTCAGGTCGATGAACTAACCTGTACACATGTCTCCAGGGAACTGCTATCTGACGTCGGGTATAATACCAACTAGCATGTTCCCGGCGAGTCCTGTCCGGTGTACTCATAACCCAATGAGCACCTGTATACATCTTAGGTGAACCAACTGACACCAATGGCTTGTGATACCGGCCACCGCCCCTCGTCGGGGTCTCGACTGTATACACTAGTCTACTAATTGAGTATCGATGCCCAGTCTCGAAACTCCTACGACTAGGGACCATTTTAAGGATGTGCTTATAGAATACCCAACTCTCACGTATATGATCGCCATCATACTGCTGGTAGTCAAGCAGGAATCCTAAGGGCTCTATCAACGTGTAATAGTGATCTGCAAGGTCACCAAAAGCATGTACACGATGATACAGATAAACCAGATAGCATACTATCATCTTGAGTAAGACTGTCCTTCCGGCATAGGTCCTCCCTCAATCATTGCAATCACGTGCCTGCGATCCAATAATTGACTTTGAGGGCACTATATCCAACAATCTCCCACTTGCACTCAAGGCTAATTATTGCGATGTCGCATACTCACAGCCCGTGTGATACCAAACACCCAACTCCTCTACTGATCAGTTTCACAAAGCTCGTTTGTAAAACTATTGTGTTCGAGTAATAGCCTCAGTGAGTGGATCTGCCCTGATGTTTCTTTCTATGTCTCTCTTTATCTCAAGTTCGTGGAGAAATCCATCTCCCGAAATGAGCAATACCTGTCTTAGAATTTGTCTGGATATCTGATAGGACCTAGTTCATAAATGAACTCCAAATCCAAACTTCTTAGATTGTATCGTCAACTAAACCTAATTAGTATCCTGCGCCACACCTCCCTCAGTATCCGCTTGGACCTCCTGTCCAAACAACTGTCCCTCGTCAGAGGGAAAACTATAACTCTGACAGCCACTCTGTCATCCAGGTCACCTTGGAAGCCTGGAATGATAACCGTCTCCCGAAAGAGGCTGTCGTTATCATATCCCTAGAACATCCACTTATGTTCTAAAACTGCTTCCGAATGTTTCTCCAGGATTGGATCAATATCAACTTATTGCATCAAGTGTAAAAACAACATCTGGTGTGGTACTTGACATCTCGTGATTGACTCAATTGCCTAAGCAAGTGATATGTCAATCATGCACATCCCTCTCCCCTTTAGTCTGTAAGACACCTTTAGAGAGGGTGACTCCATCACTTGCAGGTATATTATGGTGCCAGGAGTCGTCCATTCTAAAATACCTGTAGAATGCTGTCTAAGTACCCAGATTGGGAAACTACCCAAATCTAGATCAAAACCACAGATCTAGTAACCAGAATGTCTGATATTATATCTATATCCTATATGGAGAAACCACTGTGTGACAACCAAAGTATAACCGATCGTAGTATAGGAATTTCACTTCCTACTATGTGTATGTCATCCATATACCAGGACATCACACCCTACTACCTTCTTAACAGATCCATCTCCTTTTCTGACGAAGTCAAAGTCCATGACTGTTACATCAAAAATAGATGTTCTATCTCCGCTATGTCTGCTTTAGTCCATAAATAGACATAAGCTACTTGTCCACTATGCTTCCGCTGCTCCCACTGACTATGACAACCCTCTGGCAGAGTCATATACACGTGCACTTCTAAAGCTAGTTTAGAACGACGCTATACTCATCCTCCTGCCAGGTCTCATAGCCTAGAACAACAGTAGTGCCAAGTCTGGGAAAACAAGAACCTCCCTGTCACCGTCTTTGAGCATACCGAAATACCTCTTGAGTGCCTGAGGTTACCCACCATATCTGCGGAGTGGCCAACGGAATGTCAAACTAGATTGAATCTTTAGGTTCTTATCAAATTTTCAGTAATCGTTTGTGGTTCTGGAATCACCTCCAGTTCTACCATACTCCTACTACTGTTTTTTGGAAAAATCCATTTTTATTAAAACTATGGCGAGTCAAGAACAATATCACTATTGATCTTCCAGATGGTAGAAAGTCAACCCTCGTCATAGCCTGGGTTAACCCACAAATATCCATTACAGAAACGCGCCTTGAGTTATCCAGAGTCTGGTTTTAAGCATAAGCCGGACAACTCCCCGTACCTTAACATTGTTAAGATATGAACTATTCTATATCCAATATAGAAACAGAGGCACTGATTTAATTGGAACCAGATTCAAATCATGCAGCTGTCTGCAGTGCATGTCAACTAAATGGAGAGAGTCCGATCAACATTACTTAACTTAGGAATACATCCAGATATGAGTAACCTGAAAGAGAAGCAAGTTCTCATAATCATTACTATCAACTGAATACCATACACAAGTATCTACATCTTCGATCTCCTTGAAGAATCCTGATACTTACAATACCTGGTTCTCTACTTTATTCATATACCTATAACTTCTCAAAAGTTAGACCTTGCATTTCTATGAAACACTTGTCTAAAACTTTTGAGAAGTCACAAGTAAACGGAATATAGTATGAGGACCAACCCCTCTGTCCTAATGGACACTGGAAAACATACAATACTTTGTATAAGTCCGTTGAGTTGAATAACTCAAACCATGTGCATCGTAGGTTGAAAACCGTACTATGGTTATGAAGAATTACACCGCTGTTAAATGCTCCTTACCTAACCATCAACTGATATAGGTAAATGTCATGGACATAATTTCAAAAGGTTATATCTCACTTTATAAAAATAAACGTACATATATATCAGTTTGAAATTGGTGCATAACAACGGATATTCAAAACCAAATATTTGCCGTCCGGCAATAACCCAGGAGATTTCTTCAAATGTCACCAATTATAACGAATCTCGATATAATGAGGATGATCACCTAATTCCCAATAATTTACTCTCACTCATCATCTGTAAAACCATACAGATGTGAGAATCAAATATGGTAAATACATACCCTGGAGCAAGGGCTAATTGGGAAATCAGTTTTCTTTTAACAATACACAGTGAAACTGAAACATATAAATGTTTCGAAGGGGTATCCGGGTATTCCTAGTAATGCATCTTCCATTATCAGATTCACAACTGTAACCGAATATTTCTTTGCCATCTCTCCAAATCCCTTTATATGTCTTTAGTCATTACCTTCTGTATACCACCTTTACGTCAAATGGTTTTCTTCCTTCCCTACCATTCGGCACCAGCTTATGGTTTGGAAGAAGACTATCCAATAAGTATAATAGGTGTACTCCCCTAATCTTAGGAGCACTCGCAACGCGAGAGAAGGTAAAGATAAAAGACAACTGAATAAACCTTATTCCTATTTCTCCTGAACCAGAATCCATCCCCAAACTGGAACAAGTTCCTTCGAGTTCGTATATAACCATACGATGGATTATCCAAGTAACTGTGGATCTTCGTAGTGATACGGGGTATTCTGGAGAAATACAAAGGTGAAGTAGGAGTGGCGATGAAATACTTGGTTTGGTCGTGAATATCAGTCGCAATTTACTTTGCCCTTTTTCTAATCCCTTTATTTGTCTTTACTTATAACCTTCTGTATACCTCACTTAGGCTAATCAGTTTTCTTCATTCCCTACCTTTCGGCACCTGTCTATGGTCTGGAAGAAGGCTATCCAATTAGCGTAATAGGCGTACCGTCTTAATGCAAGGAGCACTCACAACATGAGAGAAGGTAAAAGGAAAAGACAACTGAATAGTCCTATTCATTTTCTCCAGAACCAGAAACCATTCTCGAATCTGGAACAAGTTCCTTCGAGTTCGTATATAACCATACGATAGTTTTATCCAATGGAAGTGGGCGCTCGTAGTGATACGAAATGTTTCGGAGAAAAAGGGTAAAATTAGGAGCGGCAATGAGGTATGCAACTCAGACAATCCAAAAGCCAGTGTTGTAAAAAGGTTCGGTTAACTTGGTCACTGAGTCATAGTCTAGGGTCGGGCCAAGGTCGCTGCCAAAGAGAGAGAGAGAGAAAAGAAACACTCTGTGTGCACTCTAACCTAGATCAGAATGATTATCAATTTATCTAATCAGGAAACCTCCCACTGTAACCTCAAATTCTCCTCCAAACCTGAAAGAAGAATTAGTCGGGATCACCCGAGGAGTAAACCAACTCATCAGTGGGAATCGGGATCCAACTATCACCGCATGATGACGTGAAGGAATCCACTCACGTTATCATACTCCAGAAGGTATGCGCATGCCTGGCAAGTTTTAGTTTCTTTAGAAACTTCCGATGTGATTTTTACCCCTAGGACTCAAGTGACCTTGACGAATAATCAACAAATCAAAAGGTCCTAGTCAAGTTCAACCCATCATCATCTTAATTGCGTTAAACCCACCCGCACAACCCTTGAAGAATAATCAACAAAGTCGTACGACCGTCCTAACCAATCCACATATCCATGCGATAGAAAAGCACAACAGAGCTACCGCACACTACGTCTCGGCGAATAGCAACGACAAACGTAACGCGAATACTAAGCAATACTAATCTGAAATGACGGAGGGCTACGGCTGGTTTTTGGCGAAAAACCTTTAACGTAATGAACTTGATATCGTTGAAGGAACTGCATAGCGTTTATAAAATTATAGTGGCGAAAACCTTTTGCTAAATAGGTCACTCCCGGTGAAGAGATCTTGGCTCTTTCCCCGTAGAATGAGGTGCAGGATATTCCAAATGAATACCGCGATGCAAAGCAAAAAGTAATCGACTATAGTGAAGTTATTACCCTGACGCAAACTTCTATCCAAGGGGTCACTCTCGGTGAAGGGATCTCGGCCCTTGCCTCGTCGACTGAGTGCTGGATATTCATAACCGAATACCACTGTGCAAAACAAAAGAGAACGTCCTTGTAATAACAGCTTTTTGAAAAATTGTTCCAACAACATCAAACAGGTTTGTTTAGCTTGCATTGATCTGAATCAATGTAGTCCCATCAATTGATCACACCAATAATGAACGAAAATATGATGTACGTATATGCCATCCGCATTCGCCACTGGGTACCGTCATCATCCATTAGGTTACTTAACTAACGACAGAGCGGGGACTGGACTAGCGCGGGTGTAAAATATATACAACATCTACTAGTATATATATAGCAATATATAATAATCGCTCCAGACGTGATTAATGCAACATCACAGAAAAGTAATAAGCATCACAGAACAATACAGATAATCTGGGATGCCCAGGTTTCATTAAGCCACAACTGAAATCTGACGTTCCCCTGGTCGTGTGGATAGCCTGTGCAATGAAATCCTGTGCGCGACAAGTTACCCGCCAATACCTGAAGCGAGGCAGCCCTCTTCAACAAAGTGAATGGACCACCCAACACTTCACGGAATCCGGTAACTTGAGCGCCCCTCCTTGGGGCAACCTATACCCCCTACGAGTGTGGCGAATAGCCCGCCAATTCTAGAGTGAAGCCCCCTCCGTCTCAAAGCCATGAGATGTGGGCCCATTGCCCTCTAGAACCCGGCTATTCATGCACCCCACCGCGGGGTAAACCTAGTATAGAAAATAAAATATGTACAACGGGTACATCGACCTCAACCCGGTGGTGCCCTAAAAGAATAATATACAAACAGGCAGTGACGGCAGTCCACATGTCGGACACTCGCCCCGCAATATCAAATGTACAAATGATACCAAACTGTACTAACATTGCACCAAGCTATCCACCACGACAAATCCGCAACATCACAGTACAACACAGAACATCAACGTGAATGTCATGTTCGCAAACCCGTCTAAAAGGACTATAGCAATTAGACAAGATTTACCGCTCGAATGACATTCACGGTCACAGATATAATGTAAGTACTGTGAACTAACTTATGTAAAATTTTCGATTGACAAAATTTCCGGAAGTGGGCCCCAAGTACAAATCCCAGTACTCAAACAAAATCTGGGTCCAAATAAAATATCCAGAAACCACAATTCCATGTGAAAAACCCCAGGAAGAGAAATGGTGCACAGTTCCCACCATTCCGCCGCGCAACCGCGGCAAACATGCCAGTTTAGCCGCGGTTCCGCGGTCTCATGGTAGGATCGTGCTTCCAAATTTCTTCCAGTGTCATAAAAAAGCCTGCACGATTTTCTGACATACTGAAAATAATTTTTCGACGACTTTTAAAATTCGGCAGAAACTTTGAAAATGGAGTTGCGGTTTTGGAAATTTCGTCCGATCGATGTTTTAAACAAGTTAGAACAAGCTAGTAAAGGTTAATGGCGTGTTTCTGATACCATGTAAGTCTACGGTAGCGCTCCGGCCGTTAATTCGAGGCCAAATGCGGAAACAAAAACTTTTTAGGAAACCGGCGCTATCGTAGTCTTTCACCCGGATCGAACCATTAACGCTAAACTAGCAAACTACTAAGAAGTGAGAGTGGCTGTACCGATCGATTCGTGTCCTTCGGTCTTTGGCCACCATCCCAAGCTCCTTGCGGCATCTCCGATCTCCGGTCTCCTCGTCGGAAAGGGCACCACATCAATGAGTCTTTTTATGGGCCCCCGCTTCATCCGAAGCAACTCGGACATGAAATTTGCTAGCAGACGTGTCCAAGGTGATGTAGAGAATGTGTGTGATAACTTTGTCTCAAGCATCCATTGATTCTCAACACATGAGAGTGTATGGATGGAGGTTGAAGATGATGCCATTAGTGGAAATGGTGAGCTAGAGGAAGAAGAAGAAGAGGCTTTCTTTTTCTTTTGTGTTGTAATGATAAAAATGAGAGTGAGCTAGAATCATAAACACAAAAGCAAACCCTTTCCCTTTGGCTGCCCTCTCTCTCTCCTCTTATCATTTCCTCTTATCATTTCAACACCTAAATCAATCAAAAATGTGACATATGCACAAATAAAGAGACCATGAGTCATCACTTGTGCATGTGTCACAATTAATGCTCCTAATCATGACTTTGAGCTCACAATTTCCATTTGCAAACATTAATCCAAATGTTTGCAACAATAAAAAGAGAATGGCATCTACTAAAGTAAACTCATGACGGATCACAAGGATACTCCTCACCTGTATATACATACCTGCACCCGCATTCCGACTGAACGCGAATGCAATGAGACTAAAGTAATCCAACAAATCTAATACTAGGATCCGTCTTAAACCAAAGCCCACTATTATGATCCGTCCGATCATGATCCGTGCACGACTGCACGTATATGATCGAACCCTGCCATAATACCATACGGCCTCTACAACGTTTCGCCCGAAACTTGAGAAACTGTTTGTGGGGGACTCTAAAGACTCGTCAATAGTTTGGCTGTGGATTTAACCGCTAGCACGTCAGTGGTACTAGCTGTACGTAACGGGCTACCAGGTATTGACCAAAAGGGAGGTCGATGAGGGAACTCATCCTGACACCCAACTGAGCCTGTCAGTGACAATATCCTTACAGTCCGGTCCGTTCGTCTATGAGTATCGCATGTCGGGCCTAGGGGTTGGTAAAAGTCAGACCCCCAAAAGCGGTACAAGTCGTGTCGGAGTATAGCCCAGAACACCCTGAGATACTACTGGAATACCTACTAGTAAATCTCGTGCCTTGGCCAAGGACTTTATGTAATGGCTCTCCTAGACACAGCGCGATTTCACCCCCAATACCAGGAGAGACAAAACCCCTGCCGATCCTCTCACTGCCTCCATGTGGCTTAGGACTGTACCCAACTAAAACCTGTTTGCACGACTTTTTTGAGCCGTTGTAGGGTAGTAATCAAAGCACAGTAGGAACTCACACGAGACAAATGACGATCTCAGGTCGATGAACTAACCTGTACACATGTCACTCGGGAACTGCTATCAGACGTCAGATATAATACCAACTAGCATGTTCCCGGCGAGTCCTGTCCGGTGTACTCATAACCCAATGAGCACCTGTACATCTTAGGTGAACCAACTGACACCAATGGCTTGTGAGACCGGCCACCGCCCCTCGTCGGGGTCTCGACTGTATACACTATTCTACTAATGGAGTATCGATGCCCAGTCTCGAAACTCCCATGACTAGGGACCACTTTAAGGATGTGCTTATAGACTACCCAACTCTCACGTATATGATCGCCATCATACTGCTGGTAGTCAAGCAAGAATCCTAAGGGCTCTATCAACGTGTAATAGTGATCTGTAAGGTCACCTAAAGCATGTACACGATGATACAGATAAATATCATACTATCATCTTGAGTAAGACTGTCCTTCCGGCATAGGTCCTCCCTCAATCATTGCAATCACGTGCCTGCGATCCAATAATTGACTTTGAGGGCACTATATCCAACACATATAATCAATGTATGTATGCCTGTGGATCTCTACCACCAATATAATAAATGTATGTATGCATGTGGATCTCGTCCACGTGTCAACCAATGAAACAACATCATGCATGTAAATATCATAAAAGCATATGCATGAAGGTATGAGGATATAAATCGACGTGTGTCCCTCGCGACACATCAAAATCATGGAACCTGAATGTCCAGCATCGACACTCGAAAACATCATGAAACCCGTGTCCAGCATCGACACGTAAATCCTCATATCTCGGGCTCCGTCAGTCTGGATCGGCCCTCGGGCTCCGTCAGTCCGGATCGGCCCATCTCATCTCTCGACTCCGGTCGGTATCCTCCGAATATCCGCCGAGCTTAAATACTATTACCGGTAGGTAGTGCTCCCCTGCCAGGCTCACCGTCTAACAATACGAGTCTTCTCGCCCCGGGGTACCTCACCGGGTCCACCATGTACCCGCAGACGGTGCCTACCTCTCCTCGAATCGGGTTTCACATGCCTTTTTCAGAACCGAGAAAACACATGGTGGACGCACTGAAATATCATATCAAGAGAAACTGGGTTTTTAAAATAGTACATGCTTTCTTTTGAAATTGCCATGGTTCTCAAATCCAGAAATCTCATGAAAACAACATATCTCAATGCGTAAAAGCGTAAAGCATGATGTTTGCGACATATAACAGAAATGTAATCATATCCGTATATCATGCAACATGGACCAATAATATGCACATATCGAGGGAAAACTTCTCTTTTAAATGAATCCAGTTTTAAAATATATCATGTGGTTCCCAAATCTCCAAAATCGAATGCAATACCGTATAAAGGTGCATATGTGTATATACGCAAGAATGGATGTACAAATGTGTATGTCCGCAAGTATGTGTGTACAATATGTATGTACGCAAGTATGGTGTACAATATGTATGTACGCAGGTATGGATGTACAAGTGGTATATACGCAAGTATGAGTGTACAATATGTATGTGCGCAAGTATGGAAGTACAAGTGGTATATACGCAAGTATGAATGTATAATATGTGTGTCCGCCAATTGGATGTACAAGTGGGTATACACGCGAGTGTACAATATGTATGTGTGCCAATATGGATGTACAAGTGGGTATATACGCAAGTATGAGTGTACAATATGTATGTGCGCCAATATGGATGTACAAGTGGTATAAACGCAAGTATGAGTGTACAATATGTATGTGCGCAAGTATGGATGTATAAGTGGTATATACGCAAGTATGAATGTACAATATGTATGTGCGCCAATATGGATGTACAAGTGGGTATATACGCAAGTATGAGTGTACAATATGTATGTGCGCCAAAATGGATATACAAGTGGGTATATACGCAAGAATGAGTGTACAATATGTATATCATGATGCAGCAACCCTACTGTGTAGTGACATGGCAATTATCGATGATGAAGTGTGTGAGCCGGCAAATCTGTGTACGTTTAACATACGCATCATCGATAATGGTGTAAGTGTACTAGCACAGGTATAAGTAATGCAATGCGAATAACATGAATGCATCATAAGGTAAATCGTCAGCTAAAAACTATAAGGTATACATATCTAACATGATCGAGTCGGTGAATCTATCAATCGGCATCTAGCCTCACAACATCGCGTACGGTATAATCCATCGTACGACATCCTCTAGTCAAAGGTATGGATCAAACATCAAGTCAAACTCATCACGTACAGAAAATCATCGTACGACGGCATATAACCAAAAAGGGATCCTATCAACCTATAAGACAATGAGGGTACGGCCTAATGTCATGTACGGCTTATCATTCATGATTCACAACATCTTATATATACCTATATACCTATGTCCCAGGTCACATCCATAACAATCTCGTATCAGCGGACCGACAAGGTATCAAATATCTCAATCGACTCTCATCCGTATACCAACATATCACCAAGTCATCATATCACACGTCAAATCGTATTCTCTTTTCATTGCATTTATATCTCCCATAAGGTCAATTTTACATACACATTCTACCTTTACTATAAGTATACGTATCTAATCTAACATACACACCCGAACCATACAAACAGTTTTTGAAAGATGCGAGTCGTAGTTTTGAAAATAGGGGATACGATGTTTTTAAGGAAAAGATATCATTTGAAAATCCGTAACGTCCCTCAAGGTATCTGTTTAAAAGATGCAATCGATTCTTCAGTTTAGAAATAAGAATGGTTCGGATGACGTATTTACGTCGGCTATCTAGTCCTATAATACCCTAAACGGCAATATCGTCAAACGTCATCCTCAAATTCAGTCATCACATATTAGTCGTATCAAAACACTTCTTGCTATCCTTAGTTTCTAATATGGTTTCTTTAGCTATCTTATAATTCTAACCCTAGTTTGCTACTCTAGGTTTTCTTAACCATATGCTACAAATCGGTTTCCACCAAAACATTGCGGGGGTGCTATACGCCATCCACCCGACTTCCTCCGTAGATATAGATCTACTCACTTTGGTTTTTGCTTGCTGAAGTCGATGACGCCATGCTCCTTCGCCTCGGAATCCACGCGAGGGTACTTACAATAACAACACATATCGCAACGCTATTAAAATCAAGGTCTGAAATCCAATACGGTACGCGCATTGCTTATAGGTTAGAACCTGTAGCTTACGCGTACAAAATCAACCAAACAACCCTTATTGTTGATGTACAAACATCCAACAACCAAATTCAAATCCAAATAGCAAAACTTAGTATTCAAAATACGGAAAACATAACCAAAAACCATACCAAAGTGCTCCCATATTTTGACTCAGGCCAAAACAAGGTGCATAAACAAGTCTAGGGCGCTGTACATGGTGTATATGAGCTACTGGACCAACCCCGACACCAAATTCCACTAAGTGGCCGGCCACCTACCCACAAAATCCGGCCTCCTCAGCCACCTAGGCTCCTCTGGGCTTCGTCTCGTCAAGGTTGTCTCCTAGTACTCTAATTTGGTCCCTGGAGTTGTTTGCTTTCCTAAAAAATTCCCCGGGTTGCTCCAGATTTCCCTGCACACCCTATATACTCACAAAACCGACATGAACAAAATCCTAAATCCATATTTTGTTTTCTATACTAAATTCCAGGTCTTTCAACAGCCATTCGAGTTCACTAATTTCCCACAATCACCTGAACCCTTCTCTAAAGATTTCTTTCTTCACAACCACCAACCCAATTCAACTTCTAAACTATCTAAAACATAAGAAAACTAAAACTAACTAAATGGAAATGATTATACCTCATGGATGTCACTTAAGCAAACCCAAGAAGTCCCAATGTTGTCAAAATCCCACTTTGCTTGGTCCATTGCGATGTGGGTGAGGAGGTAATCATTTTTTGTGAAAGGGGTATACGGTTTTGACAAGGTTTTGGAGGTGATTTTTTTGGGGTTGGAGGTGGAGGGAAGGGAGCTTGAGGAGGATGAAGAAGTATATGAAAATGGTAGGGAAAAGGATAATGAGGCAGCCCCCCCTCTCTATCAATTATTCTCACACTCTCTCTCCAAACTTACTTATTCTCATCATTGTGTCCCCCCTCTCTCTCCAAATCATCATTACACCTTTTTCCTTCTCTTTTCTCACCAAAAACATATACACCCAAATTAAAAAACACAAATAAAATAACATGTAATATGTCATGGTGCACTAACCATGAAAAGCTGTAGAAACACGGATTTGGCTTAATCGCGATTAGCAGTGCACTAATCGGGTTTTTATTCAAACTGCATATAATAAATTTTAAAAAATGCCAAATCCTTTAATTATATTATTAAATGAATAAATCATTTTAATTTCCATTTATTTCACAATTCTCGGTATATATTTATACCCTTTTTCGAAAACCCCAATTTCGTAAATCGGGCGGTTTTCGGGAAATATATTATTTTAATATTAAATTCCAAAAATAATATTTTATATTTTCTGAAATGTTACATGTATAGGAAAATATTTCCCCGATCTTTCTACATAAGAAAGATTACGCTCTGTAAAACAGAGCACCGTTGGATTAAAGATCCAATGGTGATTAAAAATCACCAAGCTACAGAATAAGCTCTGTATGGGAATATATTTCCCCGATCTTTCTAAACAAGAAAGATTACACTTTGAAAAACAAAGCACCGTTGGATTAAAGATCCAATGGTGATTAAAAATCACCAAGCTACAGAATAAGCTCTGTATGGGAAAATATTTTTCCAATCTTGTTAAAAACAAGAAAAATATCTTCTGTAAAACAGAAGCCCTGGGTCAAAAATCCAATGGTGGATAAAATATCCGAATCAATTAAAAAATATCTCGATGAGAGATTTTCTTAACTAAATCAACAAACTTGCCTCTACTCTATAAAGAACTCGAGACTGAAAGGAGAGAAGGAGGAGACCCCCCCATAAGATTGGAGAAACACAAAAAAGAAGAAGAGTTCTCTTTGAAGAAAAAAAAAACCCTAGGTAAATAAAAAGAAGAAGACCTAGAGATCATTTTATCACCTCTTACAAGAGTTTAACTCTTCCAAAAAAAGAACTTAGTTCTTCCTCTGGTTGAGGTCTGCAGAAGCAGATCTCCCCACAAATTGAGAATTTAATTCTCATCGGGGATATTCTGTCATGCAGTCCCAAAACTTAGAGAAAAGAACTAAGTTTGAAGAATTTAAATCTTCCGAAAGATATAAGAATTTAATTCTTCTGACAAAACTAGGGTTTAACCCTGCATTAAAAAAAACAGCTGAGATCGACTCACGTGTTCTCACGTGACCCCTTAAGACAAGTGCTTAGCACTTATAACAGAAAAATGCAATAAACCTAAAGACAGTCCCCATTTTGGGGCGCCTCACGTGATCCCACATGACCCCAATAGAGCTTAGCACCTAGAAAAGAACAGGAGGATAAATCCAAAGGAGGCAGTGCCCAACTCGGGGGCGCCTCACGTGTTCACACGTGATGGCCACAAGATTTAAGTGTTTAACACTTATATTTATAGACGGGGATTTGAACCCAAGGGCACCACACCAACTTTCGGGTGCCTCACGTGCTACACGTAAGCGCTTCAAATTGTAGTGTTTAACACTGCTTTAGAGCATCACGTGGGAGCACGTGAGCGCCAAGCAGATATCAGTGTTTAACGCTGTGAGAGGCCAACCTTATCCCAAATTAACCAAGTCTCCCAAGGCCAAAACCTTTTGACCATCAATTAACCGATCCCTTCTATACTCAGGTCTCCCCAAGTCGATCTTAGTTCCAAAGATGACCAATGATCTCCTAACATATGGCATCTAAAAAGATGTTCGTTTCATCATGGTCTCTCCCTTCAATCTGGAATTCGGTTAGGGTACATCCCTCCACACCTCTGATACATGTCGTTGTAATTCTTCAACGATGTCTGAGAGGTGGAGGGTCCCGACAACCAACAGCTCTTGGATGCACTACAAAACCCATGAGCATGCCCTAATGGACCGTAATGTATTTAAACTAGCTGCGGACCGCAACGTCCTTAAACTAAACCCTCATACCAAAAATGGTGATCTACGGACCGTAACATCCTTAAACTAAAGCAATAGTGCACAAATGCTCTTTTGTTGGGTCATAATGATCCCAAAATCATGCTGAGTAGATCTTAGTCTAAAATTAGACTAACGTATCCACAACAAACATTTAAGTTGATCTTAATCCCAAACAAGATTAACGATCCTTAAATCAAACCAAACCCAAATCTAAGAAAATACGGATTTGGACTAATCCACGCCTTACGGGCGACAGCACAAATTAGTCTCGGTATATAATCCATGGGCAACCAAAAATAAAACAAACACACACGACACGAAGTGACCTTCTGGAGCAGGAGAAAGTGGTTATCGCTATGCGGTAACGTAATTAACTGCACGGGTTTGCGCCTGCAGGGAAGAACGTCCCCACAATCAAAAACCCCCCACAACGAGGGGAATCTGACGAAATCTACTACAACGGCCGCATCTGTCTAAACCTTCGATACACGGTGTCATAAATCAACTTAGCATCTTTGGAGAGGTGGACGGATAAAACCAAATAGCATCTGCACCCAAATGCAGGCAAGACGTTTGTCTTCCCCGGCTTTCGGAGGTAAACACCCCCGGCTATTCAAACACGCCGATCCAATATAACATATCACATCAACACATAACATCACATGTCATCAACGTAAGTAAATATGTGTATCTCAATTGTCGTTGGCATATAGCAACGAAACCGGCGATACACCATATATTACACTTACGGTCCCAGAAAAGAAAGTGAAAACTACAACAATTGGAATCCGCAACCACCTTAGACATCATAAACCCGAAATATCACATACTTCGGATTTCATGCCTAACCATATGAATTCCTTAAACATCATAAATCTGGAATATCTCATATTCCGAATTTAATGCCTAACATTATAAACCCCACATTTTAGTCTCGATATTGAAAACACTTTTCAATAAAAAGTCTGGCAATTCAACAAGATTCCCAACAAGTGATCGAATCCTCGTCGGGAAGTTTAGTAGACGGCCGAACCCCCGATGCCGTCGACGAAGTGCACATAGGTGGAATACCGCGGCCGCGAGCACCCAGACGGATCCTTTAGGCAACGAGGTTCTCCTGAAGTCACTTGGTCGGGGCTATGGGGCATGGCTATCTAGTATTGTTACTCGGCGGGTATCCGCGTACACTACGTGATTGCGACAAAATTTTGATCCATATCAAAACCCCGTGGCAACCGATCAAATGAGACTAAATTTCTAGGTTTACAAAATTCAAATTAGTTTTCACAATACTAATTATCGTCGATTCCAAATATTGTATCATAATTCACAGATTGCTAGACGAAATTAAACATTTCGATCGAATCAACAAACATCCAAAATTTCCCAGAGAGCTAAACACTTGAGCACGGTTTAAAAATACCTAGAACATGCCACAATATCCACAGACCAACCGTAGAAGGGCCGATGCATGCCTCACTCATAGCGCCACGGAACCGCCGTAAACCCCAGGGTTTGCCCACGGTTCCGTTGTCAAAGAGTCGAGTTTGGGTATCGTTCTTCTAGAGGGTCCATAGAATTACTTGCCTGATTTTTTTTGAATATTTTAAACCCAAAAATTCCAACTTTTGGAAAATTTTCAGAGAGGGGTAAAAAATGGGTTATTGATATTCGTTCGAACTTTTTAACGTCGTCAATGTTACCCGAAACGATGTTAAAATTACGACTACGAAGCACTCCGAATTGCCTTTATAGGAAGATAAAATCACATGCAATCTTAGTAAAAACAAACAATACCTGAAACACCAAACCCCAGAGCCTGGAACACCAAATAAAATCGAAGTCCAAACATCTAACTAAAACTGGTGGGGCCAGTTTTTGGACAAGTTTCGCCAGGTCAAACCCGGTGAAAATGGCTCGTTTTGCTCTTGTGTTCATGTTACATCTTATGTAATATTCTGCAATTGCATAAAAAAATTTTAGTGGCTCTGAAAAATTCGACAGAAATTAGGGTTTTGTTTCGATTGTTTCGGAGTTGTTTCGGTTTCGTAATTTTACTAACATCGCCTAATTCTCTAGCTTGGCTCTGATACCACTGCTGGGATCTTTAGCACCCTCACTAGGTTTCGGAAGGCATCAACCATGCCATTTTAAAAAATTCTAAGGTACTAAAGAACCCTAACCAAGGATCTAACTAGTGCAATTAGGGTAAAGCAACATGTAATCAAACATTACACGAAGTGAATGAGAAATACAACCTTTGTAGACCAGTCCTTCACTTCTAAAGCTCCGTGCAGTAGTCCCTTCGCTCCACGTAGTGATCTCCCAGACTCAAGTTAGGCTCCACAAAGCGAAATGAACAAGCTTGCTTGAAGTCCTCGAGGCCGAAGATGATCTACATCGAGGAGACTCTAACTAAAGCTACCTCTTTAATAATTGGGAATCAGTGAAACAAACAACCTAAACTAAATGGCTAATCTAGTACAGATTGATGAAGTAGGATTTTGGCTCACTTTAGAATAATTTTTCACACAATATTTCTTCACCTCAAGAAAAGCTGAGAGCTTTCTTGAGATGAGGAAGAAGATGAAGTGTAGAAAATGAATTGAGTGAGAATAACAATCATGGGTGAGATAATATCTCATATTAACTCATGTAGAAACTTAACCATGACTTAAGATAATGGTTGGCTTAATAAATATCTAGGGTAAGACAAAATTAGTTGACTAAGTCAATGGTTACTCCAAGCTTCCACAAGCTTCCAACCATGAATCATTTCCACCTAATTTTGTATTTACCTTAAATAATTAAACTCTTAATTATGTTTAGCATGGTGTGAGTCTTATACACCCATGTAGCATGTAGCAACAAGCATGACACATTAATATATATCACATATGTATTAAATGTGTACAAGTGTGATAAAGAAATTCGTAAGTGAGCTAATATTAGTTAATGTATGTTAATATATCAAATATATAATTATATATTAAATTATTGAATCAACACTTAATTTAGTAATCCGGCTATATCATATCTAACCGACTAATATCATTTGTATCAACTTATCGAATCAACACTTGATTCGATAACCTGGCTATATCACATATAACCGACCGATATCACATATCGCGAGATTAGAATATGGTATCACATACACGTATTAATCTTGGTTCTGCACATATCACATATGTGCTCCTACTTCGTTTTGCGTGAGCCAGGAAACCTCTGTGTAGGACTCTAAAGACTCTTCAATACGCCGGCAGTAGGTGATGATCATATCACTCACTCACAAGCCGTCAGCTGTACTAGATGGACGTAAAGGCTACCCGGGTATTGAGCGATCAGAAGATAAACAAGCATGCCTGCTCATACTCCTGTGAATCCAACAAGTAACACTACCGTACAGTCCGGTCTCTTCGTCAGATATGTCGCATATCCGGCCTGGGGGTGGTAAACGTTAGACTCCAATAGCCTGATAAGTCATGCCGATGTGAGGCCCATAACCATTCGAGAAACTACTGATAACACTTACCAGTAAATCTCAGCAACCCTGACCAGAGATTTCCTGTTATAGCCAATCGAGCATAGCGCAACATCAACCCCAAATACCGGGAGAGACGAAATACCCTCATATCGCTCATTGCCTCCATGTGACTCGGGACTGTACCAAAAAACCACCATTTTGCATGTTCTCTTGAACTTGGTAAGGTGGATATCAAAGCAAACTGGGAATCACACAAGACTCTGTGACGATCTCGGGTCTACAGACTAATCTGTACCAGTGTCACCAGAGAACTGCTATCTGACGTAAGGTATAATACCATCTAGGAGTTCTCGGTGAGTCCTGTTTAGTATACCCAGTCTCCATTGAGCACCCGTATATAATCTTTGATGTCAAACACCAATGGATGTGGGATCATCCATCGCCCATCATATGGGTCAAGAAACGTATACGCTAGTCTACTCTGGAATATCGATGCCCCGTCTCGATACTCCTACGACTAGGAATAATTGAAGGATGTACTTACGGACTACCCTGGCCCTACTAGTATGATCTGCATCATAATCCTGGTAGTCAAGTACTCATCCTAAGGGCTTTATCAACGTGTGACAGAGAGACAAAAAGTGTACATGTTAAGATAAAGAGTAACCACATAGCATACTATCATGCCGAGCAAGAAAGTCATATATGTCCAAGCATCCACTATAATATACATCATATGTACAATAATGGCCTCTAGGGCATACATACAACTAACAAATGGATCTTCTGTGTTATCTTTTGTACCTAGTCTCCGCACCTCGATCTCCTGGCGATCCATGATCTCCCTGATCAGGTGATACCGCCTCAAGATATGTCTGGATTTCTGATGGTTCTATGGTTCCTTTGCCAAAGCCATGGCTCCATTGTTATCGCAATACAAAGGTATTGGATTAGCAATGGATGAAACCACCTGAAATTCAAAAACGAACTTCCTCATCTAGATTGCCTCTTTTGCGGCATCGTTAGCAACGATGTACTCAGCCTCCATTATCGAGTCTGCTACGTTGTCCTGTTTGGAGATCTTCCAACAGACCTGTAGGATATAGTGCCCTCAGAGTCAATTATTGGATCACAGGCACGTGATTGAAATGATTGAGGGAGGACCTATACCGGTAGGAAAGTCTTACTCAAGATGATAGTATGCTATCTGGTTTATCTTTATCATCGTGTACTGTTTCAGGAGACCTTACAGGTCACTATTGTACGCTGATAGAGCCCTCTTCAGGATTCTTACTTGACGACCAGCAGTATGATGGCGATCATATACGTGGGAGCTGGGGTCTATAAGCACATCCTTAAAGTGGTCCCTAGTCGTGGGAGTTTCGAGACTGGGCATCGATACTCCGTTAGTAGACTAGTGTATATAGTCGAGACCCCGACGAGGGGCGGTGGCCGGTCTCACAAGCCATTGGTGTTAGTTGGTTCACCTAAGATGTATACAGGTGCTCATTGGGTTATGTGTACACCAGACAGGACTCGCCGTGAACATGCTAGTTGGTATTATACCTGACGTCAGATAGCAGTTCCCTGGTGACATGTGTACAGGTTAGTTCATCGACCTGAGATCGTCATTTGTCTCGTGTGAGTTCCCACTGTGCTTTGATTACTACCCTACCACGGCTCAAAGGAGTCGTGCAAACAGGTTTTAGTTGGGTACAGTCCTGAGCCACATGGAGGCAAGTGAGCGGGTCGGCAGGGGATTCGTCTCTCCCAGTATTGGGGGTGAGATCGCGCTGTGTCTAGGAGAGCCATTACACAAAGCTCTCGGCCGAGGCAGGAGATTTACTGGTAGGTATTCCAGTAGTATCTCAGGGTGTTCTGGGCTACACTCCGACACGACTTGTACCTCTTTTGGGGGTATGACTTTTACCAACCCCCTAGGCCCGCCATGCGATGCTCATAGACGAACAGACCGGACTGTACAGATATTGTCACTGACAGGCTCAGTAGGGTGTCAGGATGAGTTCACTCATCGACCTCCCTTTTGGTCAATACCTGGTAGCCCGTTACGTATGGCTAATACCTCTGACGTGCTAGTGGTTAAATCCACAGCCAAAGTATTGACGATTCTTTAGAGTCCCCCACAGACAGTTTCTCAAGTTTCGGACGAAACGTTGTAGAGGCCGTAAGATATATGGCAGGGTTCGATCATATACGTGCGGTAGCATGGATCATGATCGGGCTGATCATACTAGTGGGCTTTGGTTTAAGCCGGATACTAGAATTAAATTTGTTGGATTACTTTAGTCTCGTCGCATTCGTATTCAGTTGGAATGCGGATGCAGGTTTGTATATACAAGTGAGGGGTATCCTTGTGATCCGTCACGAGTTTACTTTAGATATTGCCGTATCTTTTTATTGTTGCAAACATTTGGATTAATGTTTGCATATGGAAATTATGAGCTAGAAGCCATCATTTTGTGCATTAAATGATACATGTACTTCATTGGTGACTCATGGTATCATTTCTTGTGCAAATGTCACCTTTTGTGATGGATGTGTGGGTTGAAATGAGAGGAGGAGAGAGAAGGGCAGCCATGTATGAGGGTGAGCTCTTGTATTTTTCATTCTTCTCACTCTCTCATTTTATTACACATATCACAAAAGAAAAGGGAGAGGAAAACTTCTTCTTCCTCCTCCTCTAGCTCCAAATCTCCATCAATGGCAACACCTTCAACCTCCATCCATCTCAATGGACGTAAGAGAAAAAGTGATCAAAAACATTCTCTACATCATCTTGGACACGTCGGCTAGCACACTTTGTGCCCGAGTTGCTTCGGATGAAGCGGGAGCCCGTAAAAAGACTCGTAGATGTAGTGCCCTTTCCGACGAGGAGATCGAGACCGGAGTTGCCGCAAGGAGCTTGGGATGGTGGCCAAAGACCGAAGGACACGGATCGATTGGTATAGCTTTCTATCCCTTCTCTAGATAGCTAGTTGTAGGTTAATGGGTCGATCCAGGTTTTAAGCATACAATAGCGCCAGTTTCAAGTTTTGAAAAAGTTTTGTTTCCGCATTTTGGCCTCGGAAAGAAGGCCGGGGCGCTACCGTAGACTTACATGGTAACAGAGCTACGCCATCAACCTTTACTAGCTTGCTCTAACGTGTTTAGAACTTCGATCGGACGAAATTTCCAAAAACTGCATTCCAAGTCATCAGTTTCTGTCGATTTTTTCCTGTGGTCAAAAAATTATTTGGCGTGCTGCAGAAAATCGAGAAGGGTTTTTTAAGAATTCTGAGAAATTTTGGTAGCACGAAGCTATAGTGACGCCGCGGAACCGCGGCCGTACCCTTGCTTTGGCCGCGGTTCCGCCGCTACTTTATGCATTCTCTGTATAAAAATTTCTACAGTGCTCTATGTCTTGGAAATGGGGGTTTTGGTACTTTTTTGTTTGGGCCCAGATTTGTTTGAGTACTGGGTATTATGCTTGAGGCCCACTTCGGGAAATTTTTTCGATCGAAAATTTTAAATATGTTAGTTCACAGTATTTACATTATATCTGCGACTGTGAATGTCATTTGATCGGTAAATCCTGTCTAATTGCTATAGCCCTTTTAGACGGATTTGCGAACATGACATTCATGTTGATGTTCTGTGTTGTGCTGTGATGTTGCGGATTTGTCGTGGTGGATAGCCTGGTTGCAATGGTAGTACAGTTTGGTTGTATTTGTACATTTGATATTGCGGGGCGAGCGTCCGACATGTGGATTGCCCTCACTGCCTGTTTTTATATTATTCTTTTTAGGCACGACCGGGCTGAGGTCGATGTACCCGTTGTATATATTTTACTTTCTGTACTAGGATTACCCCGCGGTGGGGTGTACGGATAGCCGGGTTCTAGAGGGAAACGGGCCCACATCTCATGGCTTTGAGACGGAGGGGGCTTTGCTCTAGAATTGACGGGCTATTCGCCGCACTCGTAGGGGGTATAGGTTGACCCAAGGAGAGGTGCTCAAGTTACCGGATTCCGTGAAGTGCTGGGTGGTCCATTCACGTTGTTGAAGGGGGCTGCCACGCTTTAGGTTTTGGCGGGTAACTTGCCACGCCCATAGGGGTCTAGGATTTCATTGCATAGGCTATCCACACGACCAGGGGAACGTTGGGTTTCAGTAGCGGCTCTATGAAACCCTGGGATCCCAGACTATCTGTATTGTTCTATGATGCTTATTACATTTCTGTGATATTGCATTTTATCACGCCTTGAGCGAATATTATATATTGATATATATACTAGTAGATGTTGTATATGTTTTACACCCGCGCTTGTCCAGTCCCCGCTCTGTCGTTAGTTAAGTAAGCTAACGGGTGATGACGGGACCCAGTGGTGAATGCGGATGGCATATACGTACATCGTATTTTCGTTCTTTATTTGTGTGATCAATTGATGGGACTGCGTTGATTCGGATCAATGCAAGCTAAACAAACCTGTTTGATGTTGTTGGAACATTTTTCAAAAAGCTGTTATTGTAAGGATGTTCTCTTTTGTTTTGCACAGTGGTATTCGGTTATGAATATCCAGCACCTCAGTCGACGAGGCAAGGGCCGAGATCCCTTCACCGGGAGTGACCCCTTGGACAGAAATTTGCATCAGGGTAATAACTTCACTATAGCCGATTGCCTTTTTGCTTTGCATCGTGGTATTCAGTTGGAATATCCTGCATCTCATTCTACGGGGAAAGAGCCGAGATCCCTTCACGGGAGTGACCTCTTTAGCAAAGGTTTTCAACACTATATTTATAAAAAGCTATCCGGTTCCTTCAACGATATCAAGTTCATTACGTTAAAAGTTTTTCGCCAAAAACTATTCGTAGCCCTCCGTCATTTCCTACAAGTGGTACTTAGTATTCGTGCTGCGTTTGTTGACTCCGTCAAGGCGTAGTGTACGGTAGCTAAGTGGTGCTTGTTTGTAGCATGGATATGTAATTGGTTAGGACAGTCGTGCGGCCTTGTTGTATCCGTCAAGGGCACGTACGGGTGGGTTTAATGCAATCAAGATAATGACGGGTTGAACTTGACTAGGACTCTTTGATTTTTTGGCTCCGTCAAGGTCACTTGGGTCCTACGGGTAAAAACACACATCGGGAGTTTATAAAGAAACTGAAACTTGCCAGGCATGCGCATACTTTCTGGAGTGTGATAACGTGAGTGGATTCCATCACGTTATCATGTGATGATAGTTGGATCCCGATTCCCACTGATGAGTTGGTTTACTCCTCGGGTGATCCCGACTAATTCTTCTTTCAGATTTGGAGGAGAATTTGAGGTTACAGTGGGAGGTATCCTGATTAGATAAATTGGTAACCATTCTGATCTAGGTTAGAGTGCACGCAGAGTGTTTCTTTTCTCTCTCTTTTTGGCTGCGACCATGACCCGACCCTTGACTATGACTCAGTGACCAAGTTAACCGAACCTTCTTAAAATACTGGCTTTTGGATTGTCAGAGTTGCATACCTCATTGCCACTCCTACTTTTACCCTTTTCTCCAGAACACCCCATATTACTACGAACATCCACTTCCATTGGATAAAACCATCGTATGGTTATATACGAACTCGAAGGAACTTGTTCTAGATTCGATGATGGTTTCCGGTTCTGGAGAAAATGAATAGGGCTATTTAGTTGTCTTTTCCTTTTACCTTCTTTCAGGTTGCGAGTGCTCCTTGGATTAGGACAGTACACCTATTACGCTTATTGGATAGTCTTCTTCCAAACCATAGGCAGGTGCTGGACGGTAGGGAATGAAGAAAACCAATTAGCCTAACGATGGTGTACAGAAGGTAATAAGTTAAGACAAAAAAAGGGATTAGAAAGAGGGCAAAGTAAACTGCGACTACTATTCACGACCAAACCAAGTATTTCATCGCCACTCCTACTTCACCTTTGTATTTCTCCAGAACACTCCGTATCGCTACGAAGATCCACAGTTTATCGGATACTCCATCGTATGGTTATATACGAACTCGAAGGGACTTGTTCCAGTTCGGGGATGGATTCTGGTTCAGGAGAAATAGGAATAAGGTTTTATTCAGTTGTATTTTATCTTCACCTTCTCTCAGGTTACGAGTACTCCTAGGATTAGGAGAGTACACCCATTATGCTTATTGGATAGTCTTCTTCCAAACCATAGGCTGGTGCCGAACGGTAGGGAAGGAAGAAAACCATTTAGCCTAAAGGGGTGTACAGAAGGTAATGACTAAAGACATATAAAGGGATTTGGAGAGATGACGAAGAAATATACGGTTACAGTTGTGAATCTGATAATGGAAGAGGCATTGCTAAGAATACCCGGATACCCCTTCGAAACATTTACATGTTTTAGTTTCACTGTGTACTGTTAAAAGAAAACTGATTTCCCAATTAGTCCTTGCTCCAGGGTATGTATTTACCAGGTTTGATTCTCACATCTATATGGTTTTACAGATGATGAGTGGGAGTAAGTTATTGGGAATTGAGTGATCATCCTCATTATATCGGGATTCGTTGTAATTGGTGATATTTGAGGAAATCGCCTGGGCTGTTTTGCCTGACGGCAAATATTTGGTTTTGAATATCCGTTGTTATGCACCAATTTCAAATTGATATATCTGTACGTTTATTTTTATAAAGTGAGATATAACTTTTTGAAATTATGTCTATGACATTTACCTATATCAGTGGATGGTTAGGTAAGGAGCATTAAACAGCGGTGTAATTCTTCTTAACCATAAGTACATTTTTCAACCTACGACACACAGGGAATGGGTTATTAGACTCAGGGGACTTATACAGAGTATTGTATGTTGTCCAGTGTCCATTAGGACAGAGGGATTGGTACTCGTACTATATTCTGTTTACTTGTGACTTCTCTAGTTCTTAGACACGTGTTTCGTAGAAATGTAAGGTCTAAGTTTTTAAAAGTTATAGGTATATGAATAAAGTCGTAAACCAGGTATTGCAAGTATCAGGATTCTTCAAGGTGATCGAAGATGTAGATACTTGTGTATGGTATTCAGTTGATAGTAATGATTATGAGAACTTGCTTCTCTTTCAGGTTACTCATATCTGGATGTATTACTAAGTTGAGTAATGCTGATCGGCCTCTCTCCATTTAGTTGACATGCACTGGAGACAGCTGCATGATTTGAATCTGGTTCCAATTAAATCAGTGCCTCTATTTCTATATTGGATATAAAATAGTTCATATCTTAACATTGTTAAGGTACGGGGAGTTGTCCGGCTTATGCTTAAAACCAGACTCTGGATAACTCAAGGCACGTTTCTGTAATGGCTGTTTGTGGGTTGACCCGGGATATGACGAGGGTTGACTTTCTACTATCTGGAAGATCAATAGTGATATTGTTCTTGACCCGCCACAGTTTTGATAAAAATGGATTTTTTCAGAAAACAGAAGTGGGAGTATGGTAGAACTGGAAGTGATTCCAAAACCGCAAACGATTACTGAAAATTTGATAAGAACCTAAAGATTCAATCTGGTTTGACATTCCATTGGCCACTCCACAGATAAGGTGGGTAACCTCAGGCACCCGAGAGGTACTCCGGTAGCCTCAAGGACAGTAACAAGGAGGTTCTTGTTTACCCAGAATTGCCATTGCTGTTGTTCCAGACTGTGAAACCCGGCAGGAGGATGAGTATAGTGTTGTTCTGAACTAGTTTTAGAAGTGTACGTGTATATGACTCTTCCAGAGGGTTGTCGTAGTCAGTGGGAGCAGCGGAAGCATTGGTGGACAAGTAGCTTGTGTCTATTTATAGACTAAAGGAGATATAGCGGAGATAGATAATCTATTTCTGATGTGACAGTCATAGGTTTGACTTCATCAGAATAGTGGACGGATCTGTTAAGAAGGTAGTAGGGTGTGATGTCCTGGTATTTGGATGACATACACAGAGTAGGAAGAGAAATTCCCATACTACGGTCGGTTATACTTTGGTTGTCACACAGTGGTTTCTCCACATAGTACTTGGATATTATATCATATATTCTGGTTACTAGATCTATGGTTTTAGATCTATATTTGGGTAGTTTTCCAATCTGGGTACTTAGACAGCATTCTAAAGGTGATTTAGAATGGACGACTCCAGACATAGTATTGTGCCTGCAGGTGATGGAGTCACCCTCTCTAAAGGTGTTTTACAGACTAAAGAGGAGAGGGACGCGCATGATTGGCAGATCACTTGCTTAGGCAATTGAGTGTATCATGAGATGTCAAGTACCACACCAGATGTTGTTTTTGCACGAGCTGAAATAAGTTGATATTGATCCAATCCTGGAGAAACGTTCGGAAGGAGTTTTAGAACATAAGTGGATGTTCTAGGGATATGATAAGGACAGCCTCATTCAGGAGACGGTTATCATTCCAGGCTTCCAAGGTTACCTGGATGACAGAGTGGCTGTCAGAGTTATAGTTTTCCCTTTGACGAAGGGCAGTATTTTGGACAGGTGGTCCAAGCGGATACTGAGGGAGGTGTAGCGCAGGATACTGATTAAGTTCTGTTGACGATACAGTCTAAGAAGTTTGGATTTGGAGTTCATTTATGAACTAGGTCCCATCAGATATCCAGACATATTCTCAGACAAGTATTGCTCATTTCGGGAGATGGCTTTCTCCGCGAACTTGAGATAAAGAGGGACATAGAAAGAAACATCAGGGCGGATCCACTCACTGAGGCTATTCTTCGAACGCAATAGTTTCGCAAATGGTTTTTGTGAGACTGATCAGTAGAGGAGTTGGGTGTTCGGTATCACACGGGCTGTGAGTATGCGACATCGCAATAATTAGCCTTGAGTGCAAGTGGGAGATTGTTGGATATAGTGCCCTCAGAGTCAATTATTGGATCACAGGAACGTGATTGCAATGATTGAGGGAGGACCTATACCGGTAAGACAGTCTTACTCAAGATGATAGTATGCTATCTGGTTTATCTTTATCATCGTGTACTGCTTCAGGTGACATTACAGGCCACTATTACACGCTGATAGAGCCCTTAGGATTCTTGCTTGACGACCAACAGTATGATGGCGATCATATACGTGGGAGCTGGGGTCTATAAGAACATCCTTAAAGTGGTCCCTAGTCGTGGGAGTTTCGAGACTGGGCATCGATACTCCGTTACTTGACTAGTGTATACAGTCGAGACCCTGACGAGGGGCGGTGGCCGGTCTCACAAGAAATTGGTGTCAGTTAGTTCACCTAAGATGTATACAGGTGCTCATTGGGTTATGAGTACACCGGACAGGACTCGCCGGGAACATGCTAGTTGGTATTATACCTGACGTCAGATAGCAGTTCCCTGGTGACATGTTTACAGGTTAGTTCATCGACCTGAGATCGTCATTTGTCTCGTGTGAGTTCCCACTGTGCTTTGATTACTACCCTACCACGGCTCAAAGGAGTCATGCAAACAGGTTTTAGTTGGGTACAGTCCCGAGCCACATGAAGACAAGTGAGCGGATCGGCAGGGGATTCGTCTCTCCCGGTATTGGGGGTGAGATCGCGCTGTGTCTAGGAGAGCCATTACACAAAGCCTTCGGCCGAGGCAGGAGATTTACTGATAGGTATTCCAGTAGTATCTCAGGATGTTCTGGGCTACACTCCGACACGACTTGTACCGTTTTTGGGGGTCTGACTTTTAACAACCGCCTAGGCCCGCCATGCGATGCTCATAGACTAACGGACCGGACTGTACAGATATTGTCACTGACAGGCTCAGTAGGGTGTCAGGATGAGTTCGCTCATCGACCTCCCTTTTGGTCAATACCTGGTAGCCCGCACGGCTAATACCTCTGACGTGCTAGTGGTTAAATCCACAGCCAAAGTATTGACGAGTCTTTAGAGTCCCCCACAGACAGTTTCTTAAGTTTCGGGCGAAACGTTGTAGAGGCCGTATGATATATGGCAGGGTTCGATCATATACGTGCTGTAGTGCACGGATCATGATCGGGCGGATCATACTAGTGGGCTTTGGTTTAAGTCGGATCCTACTATTAGATTTGTTGGATTACTTTAGTCTCATCGCATTCGCATTCAGTCGGAATGCGGATGCAGGTATGTATATACAGGTGAGGGGTATCCTTGTGATCCGTCATGAGTTTACTTTAGATGTTACCGTATCTTTTTATTGTTGCAAACATTTGGATTAATGTTTGCATATGGAAATTATGAGCTAGAAGCCATCATTTTGTGCATTAAATGATACATGTACTTCATTGGTGACTCATGGTATCATTTCTTGTGCAAATGTCACCTTTTGTGATGGATGTGTGGGTTGAAATGAGAGGATGAGAGAGAATGGCAGCCATGTATGAGGGTGAGCTCTTATAATTTTCATTCTTCTCACTCTCTCATTTTATTATACATATCATAAAAGAAAAGGGAGAGGAAAACTTCTTCTTCTTCCTCCTCTAGCTCAAAATCTCCATCAATGGCAACACCTTCAATCTCCATCCATCTCAATGAATGCAAGAGACAAAGTGATCACAAACATTCTCTACATCACCTTGACACGTCGGCTAGCACACTTCGTGCCCGAGTTGCTTCGGATGAAGTGGGAGCCCGTAAAAAGACTCGTAGATGTGGTGCCCTTTCCGATGAGGAGATTGAGACCGGAGTTGCCGCGAGGAGCTTGAGATGGTGGCCAAAGACTGAAGGACACGAATCAATCGGTATAGCTTTCTATCCCTTCTCTAGATAGCTAGTTGTAGGTTAATGGTTCGATCCGGGTTTTAAGCATACGATAGCACCGGTTTCAAGTTTTGAAAAAGTTTTGTTTCCGCATTTTGGCCTCGGAAAGACGGCCGGGGCGCTACCGTAGACTTACAAGACCGCCCCTCCATTAAGGGTAAACACATAACCCGAGATGGATTTAGAGTCATCCTTGTCACTTTGGAAGCCAGAGTCTGTAAAATCCTCGATCTGGAGGTCCCCATTACCGTACACCAAGAACATCTCTTTAGTCCTTCTCAGGTACTTAAGAATGTTCTTTACTGCTATCCAATGTTTCTCACCTGGGTTGGACTGATACCTTCTTATGACGCTTAGTGCGTAAGCTATATCTGGTCTGGTACATAACATCACATACATTATCGATCCCACCACCGAAGTGTAGGGTACTATGCTCATGCGGGCCCTTTCTTCATCTGTCTTGGGAGACAACTCTTCGGAGGGGATGATTCCGTGACAAGCGCGTAAATTACCGCACTTACAATCTTCCATACTAAACCCCTTTAGTACGGTGTCTATGTACCTTGACTATGAAAGTCCTAACATTCTTTTAGATATGTCACGCTATATCTTAATTCCCATAATGTAAGAGGCATCACCCAGGTCCTTCATAGAGAACTTCTGTGACAAGAACAGCTTGGCCGATTGTAGCATAGGAATATCATTTCTTATCAGGAGAATGTCATCAACGTCTAAAACGAGGAATACCATAGTTCTCCCTACATTCTTCTTATAAATACAAGGTTCATCTGCATTTTTGATAAAGTCGAATTCCTTGACCGTCTCATCAAAGCAGATTTTCCAACTTCGCGATGCCTGCTTTAATCCATAAATTGATTTGAGTAACTTGCACATCTTTCCGCTACTCCCACTATTTACGAAACCCTCTGGTTGATCTATGAAAACACACTCTTCTAAACTTCCATTTAGAAAAGCGGTTTTATCATCCATCTGTTAGATGTCATAGTTATGGAAGGCAGCAATGACATGTTGGATCCGAATGGATTTAGTTATAACAACTGGTGAAAAAGTTTCGTCATAGTCCAATCCTGGTCTTTGACGAAAATCTTTAGCAACAAGTCTAACTTTGTAGGTTTCTACCTGACCATCTACACCATTCTTCTTTTTAAAGATCCATTTGCATCCTACGGGTTTTACCTCAGTAGGAGCAAAATCCAAAGTCCAAAGTCCAAACTTAGATTTTGTACATGGATTCCATCTCGGATTGCATAGCATCCGACCACTTCACCGAGTCTTTACTCGTGATGGCTTGCTGAAAACTAGTCGGCTCATCATCGTCGATGATGCAATCCTCTTGTCATGACCCGAAAGTACGGAACGTGACCGACACTTAAATCACGAAACGTTTAGAGGCATAACGTAATCTAAGTAAGCCGAAACCCAGAAATCTAAACCATTTAACAGAAAAAATGAAGGAAAACATGTTTAAAAGCAACATCATATTTTCCCGAAAATTTCGGCAGAGTCTCCTTTGTAAAACTGGCTCCAAAACGGGTACAAACAAGAAATATATACACAATCAATAATATACAACGCCGAAGGGCGAGGAACAAAACTCATAAGAAAACCAAAATCCACCAGAAAACCATAATAATACAAGTTCGTGACTCTAAGGTCGAGGAATACACCACTGGTCTTCTAAATCTATCATAAATACAGGTCTGGTTGATGGAGCATACTAGATACAACTGAAATAAATAAAAGTACAATGTCGGTCACGATATAAGTGAACCAACCTACCAAGAAATCACCCTGAATGAAATGGTGGGTCAGCAAGCCGTCAAGGAAACCTGTACATCTAAACCTGCAAGAAAATTTGGCATAATTGGAGTAAGTTGCAAACTCGTGAGTAGAAGACATCTTTGGTAGAAATCTCATGCACGACGATCTCCTAGGTCATAATAATATACTTACATAGACTAGTCATCTAGTATTGACAGGGTAATAATATCTGCATAAATGCAATGCCCCGTGCTCGTGTCCGTGTCACAACAGTAACAAGTCATATATCTGATGTATGAATGCAACATAAGTGAGAAAATCCACCATGAAATTGAATAATCTGATATAAGAAAACCTGAGTTTTCATCTTTGAAAATTTGCACAATAGAACTGGAACATCATCAGTGAAATCGAAAGAAAATTCGTGTCAAGCATCGACACAATATCTCAAATCTCAAAGTTTCAATGTCTCAATATCTCAATGTCTCAATATCTCGGGCTTCGTCAGTCCGGATCTGCCCGTATCATATATCATATAACAACGGTCGGTATCCTCTGGATATCCGCCGAGTTTCCATACAATCATCGGTAGGTAGTCTGCCCCCTGCCAGGTTCATCGTCTACAACTCGAGCTTCTTACCCCGGGGTACCATACCGGGCCCACCATGTACCCACAGATGGTTCATCCAACTCCTCAAATCGGGTCTCGAAAACCAACTCAGAACCGAGAAAACATCATGGTGGGCGCTACTCATCATATCAAGGAAAACCGCATCCTTCTCTTTTAAAATAATCTTATGTTTTATAAGAATTCATATGCGGTTTCCAAAATCCAGAAATCTCATGAAAATCCGAAATCCAAGAATCAGGAGTTAGTAAACAGGGAATATCAGCATAAAGCCCAGAATAGTACATAACCGAATGCATATATGAATGCATGAAGTATCTAGTAAAGAATGCAATCTCTAAGCTAATACATGAGAGCAATCATACCAATATTATGTTGGAACTAGCATTTACCTGATTATATCAACGAAATAATATGTTCCAAAGTGTACGTGACATGGCAATTACCGATGATGATGTGTGTGAGCCGGGAAACAAGTGTATGTGAAACATGCGCTTCATCAGTAATGGACTAAGCTAAAGAAACTAGTCGATAGGTACAACATGAATATATCGGTGCATATGTAGAAAACGCACATTTAAAATATACATATCTAATTACGAGTCATACAGTTTGTTGTTTGAAAAAGCACGAATCGTGGTTTTTTTTGAGAAGTAGGGACTATGGGGTTTTATAGAAAAGATATGTCCTTTGAAAAATCCGTAGTATCCCTTAGGCTGTTTTTAAAAATGCACATGATTCGTTAGTTTTGAAAATACGTATGACTCGAGACTAACTAACATCTACCTAACCAACTAAAGGACTAAACTAAAAAAACTAGTCGATAGGTAAGAAGGATCCACCTACAGTCCAAGTCGATATCTCTAGTAGTCGGCGATCCAGCCTAAATAGCGTCACGTACATAGTAAGACTTCCTCGAGTCAAGAGTGCGGATCAATCAACATATCTATACCTCGTACGGTAAAATCCATCGTACGGCATCCCAAAATTGGGATACAGGTCAACTATCATATATACATCATCATTCATTTGGGTATCGTTATCAATCAATATCACAATCTAGGTACTCTTCTAAAGTCTTGTATATTCCGATGTCATCAACACATATCATCATATATGAATACACATTGCCCAAACGATCCGTTATAAATATCATAACATATCTCATATCATATCTCGATCATATGTCAACTATCTCATCGTATCATGCCGATCTTATCGACTCATCCCCAAGTATCATATAACATCCTCATATCACGTGTATACACACACACACATACACTCAAGAAAACAAGTGTGTGTGTGTGTGTGTGTGTGTGTGTGTGTGTGTGTGTGTGTGTGTGTCAACCTATACTCTAGGGTCTCGCAACTAAGGACTAGAATAAAAGCATTGTCATCCAAATTACACAAATTCTGATCCGTGGTCATCCTAGAACCTTTCTTGCTAAGTATTCGCATCTCGCAATAACATATATATATATATATATATATATTACTATATAGTGACCACGTCATATTCTACGAAGTTGCGGGGGTGCTATACGCCATCCACAGGACTTTTCCTGTACATATACATCTACTCAGCTTGCTCCCTGCTTGCCGAAGTCGATGTCGCCATACTCTTCTTCATCGTCCGAAGTCCACGTGAGAGGTACCTATATGTAAACATATAATATCGTAAACTGAAATCGTGGATAAAACCAAAACGGCACACGAAACATGCATAGGTTAAAACCTATGACCCGCTCATGCAAAAGAACCAAATAACCCTCGACATCGGCGTACAAATGCCAATTAACCGAGATAAAACCCAAACATTCTAATCATGGTTTCACAACTCGCTAACTGTTATATAAAATAAGTTGTAACTCATCAAAAGCTAAAAATTACTCAAATTGATTTATTTCCGAAAACCTAGAAAGCCTCAAATAATCGTTTTAGTATAAAACTTGATGTTTAAACAAAACTAGTGGCCACAATAATCACTAAATACCTTAACCAAGTCACACAAACCATAACCGTATTTTAATCTCACTAATTTTCATTAACCTAAAATTCTAGCTTGCAAAATTATTCAATTTTAACAATTTTAAAGTAACAATGCACAAATCAACAACTAGACTAGATTTTGCAAGACCTAAGGTGTTAAACTACAAATTATAATTTTAATAATATGATGAAAAGCCTAACTAGATTTTTAATCTCACATTTTTAATTAAATTCTAAAAACCTAGTTTGCTAAAAAAAATCTTAATTTGGACATTTTAAATGTTACAATTAGCAATAAGCAACAAGATTAAGTTTTTCATAGCTTAAGATGCAAAAATACATCACACAACCATGAACAAATGATCACAACCCTAATTAGAATTCAAACCCCAAATCTTGAATTTCCAAATTTGAAATTAAAACCTAATTAAGCATCTAATTAGCTTAGTTTGAAGTAATGATCCAACAATTAAACCATAGGTTAAGATTTATACCTCACAAATCAAGAGATCACACATGCAAACTTGACCTCCAAAATGACTTATAGCTCCATGATCCATGGTAATTTTGAACAAGGAATAATGGATAAAGATTGGATTTGGAGTTTGTGGGATTTTTGCATTGATTTTTGAGTGAAAATTTATGAATTTTGAGGGGAAATGAGATAGGAAAAGAGAGGGGCAGCAGCTGGAAATTTTCGGCCAGAAGTGTGAGATTTGTGTAGAAAGTTCCAAGAAACCCCCCATTTCACAAGTCAACAAGCCCCATTTTTCTTTCTGTATTCTTTTCTTTTTATTTCTTGTTTTCCTTTTCTTTGATGTGGGAATATTTTTGGGGAGGGGCAGCCAAGGGCTCGGCCATGAATGGAGAGAAGGGAGAGAGAGGGTGTGAGGTGAGAGTGTGTGTAAGAACATTTTTAATTAATACATCTATTAAGCCCTTTTCATAATTATTTTATTTTATTTCATTTTCTAATGTGATTTATCCTAGAATTCTCTAGAATTTTAGAGACACATTCTAAAATAAAGAGCATGTTACAACTTGTTCCCAAATTGTCTTGGTTCACAAAAGAATGATTAACCCATTCCAATTTGTAATTATCACTAATTTAATGTATAATCGAAAGCTTAAAATATTATTTAAAATAATTAATTACGGAAAATAGTTTAGTAAACTAGAAATTTACAAGTGACCAATTAAATACCAATTATTAGCAATTACATAGCCTAAATAGGTATATTTAAGTCTATATTGAAAAATAATTATACCTTGGTTTTTACGGAAAACACCCGTTATTTTACCGATTATCCGAAATTTCACCTAAACGATTTTCAAAACGTTACAATCTTCCCCCCTTAAAGAAATTCGGTCCCCGAATTTAAATTAAAACTTCCCTAAATATTTAAAACATTTCAGCAAAACACTCAATTCGTCGGGGCTCCGAAACCAGCAATACATAAAACACATCTTAGCGCAATGCATGTGCATGAAAAACGAGTAAATATAACTCAAAAATCAAAACTCCATCAAGCATAACGCAATCATTAAAGTCATGGTGAAGATACTTATGTCAAAGTCAATACGAAATCAACATGATATACTCAAAACCATAACAAGTACATATAGTACGCATCGTAGTAAAATCGTCCAAACATCTGAATAGAGAAGCATGCAAAACCCCCTTTTTAAAATTGCTGTGCGATGTGCGTATCACAGCTCAAGTAGCGAACGTTCATTTTAAGGAAAACAACTATACATATATATCTTTTATTTAACATACACGTCCTGCCTTTTGAAAATAATTTAGAAGGATTTCCTTTGTAAAATGTTTCGTGTCATCTCAGACACATAAGAAAATACTGAGACTATAGCTCCTTTTTTAGAAATCCCTTCGGTATCTATGGATGCATGCAAAAACACCTAGGTACTGTTCTCAGAACAGTCCTGCTCGGTTACTATAACAAATAGTAAATATCATAAAAACGTACTGCTCAAAATGAAATCAATCTCAAATACATTATACAAGGTACCACGTGCGTCCGGTGCGCACGGAAATCGAAACCAAATATAGATGCCACGAATATGCACAGAAACAAAACTGAGTGCAACGGGTGTGCACCAAAAACAACTTGTCAAGTGCAACGGGCATGCACGACAACAATATCAGGTGCATCTAATCTGCACAAATCCCGATTTAGTGCATCTGGTGTGCACAAAATCGCATCAAGTGCGCTAAGTGTGCGCAAGAATCTCAATCAAGTGCACATGGTGCCCGAAAATATATATCGAATATCAAAATCGAAATCAGCGGTATACGACATACACCGAATCAAAATCAAGTATACCGCGATTGATAAACTCACAACCACATGCATCAGTGTGCACAAAACCAAATAGAAGTACAAACAGTGCATGAAAACTATACTGAAAGCATAAGTCCAAAATCATGTGCAACCCATATACACGAAATCAAATCAGTATCTCAGAATGTGTAAAATCAAAATCAAGTGCAATGGGTATGCACAAAATGAGCATCAATACAACTGATAGACGGAACACTAATCGAGTGCGAAGAATGTATATATAGGAAGACCAATCATAAAACGAAATCCTCAAGATACCAAAATCCAAACGACGGAAATGTGATATTCAAATCACCAAGTCGCAAATCGTAAACACGGTCGTCGATGTGTCCTTCCTTCAAAGCCGAGAAGGTGTCGGTGCATCCAAAGCTAGCAGAGCAAGATATCTCCTTGCTTCCCGTTAAAGGTCTGGTGCCATGTGCCCTTAGGCTCTCGTCTTTCACTGCAGATTGTCAGCTACATAACTCCTTGGCTCTGCGGCCCAAAACGGAATCGATGACGGAAACGTTTCCGCTCTGGCACATCCTCTAAAAGTCTCGGGCCGACTATCATGGTCACTCATAACATGTCCCATCGACGATGCCAAACTCTGGCCTACTGGGTGTGCGTAATACGACCGATCCTGGGTCCAAGTCTCCTCTTTTCTCTGGTGTCGACTGATTCGAACTCGTCTCTTCGTAGCTATATGAACGGCGCTATAAACGGTTATACACATATCTAGAGTCACCCAAATAATGTATCCTATCACATGATATCCGGACTACGTTAAACTTTTCGATCGATTCATCAAAGTCCCATAATTCCCGAGATCTCAACACTCGAGTATAGTTTAAAATTATCCAGTACGTGCCATAGCACCTGCGGACCAGCCGTAGAAGGGCAAACCCAAGTCTCACTAATGGCACTGCGGAACTGCCGCAAACCCTAAGGTTCAAAGGCGTTCTCATGGTCATTGTGTCGAGTTAGGGTTTCATTCTTGTAGAGGGTCCATAGAATTACCTGCATGTTCTTTAGAATACCTTAAACTTGGGAAAATTGGTTTCTGACATTCGTTCGAACCTTTTAACTTCTCCTAGACGACATGTGAATACCCTTCGTCCGCACGCTAAATAATGCCTCGATCCTCAAGAATAGACGATACACTAACGATCATCACATTCTAGCCGGTCTCTAGCAGTGGCCTGATCACCTGGTGCAGATATCAAACACTTGCTTTCACGAGAAAACATAGTAATCGACATATCGAAACGCTCTTGCGGACCGCAACTCTAGCCGCAGCTCTCTCTGCCCGTGCAACCGAGGTAACAAAAACCACCATCTAACATCGATGAGGATAGATCATAGGAACATATAGAAATACGGTGCAAGGAAATGTACATCCTAAGGCTTCTTAAGCGGAGTAGTGTATCGTAGGTATGCCGCGGAATACACACACGGTACGTCACTCTACTTTAGTCATCTACTCTATCAACCAAGGGTCATCCTACACTCAGGAGGTAAAACCTAACGCTCTGATACCAATTTTGTCATGACCCAAAGGTACGGAAAGTGACCGGCGCTTAAATTACGAAACGTCTAGAGGCGTAACGTAATCTAAGTAAGCCGAATCCCAGAAATCTAAACCATTTAAGAGAGAAAATGAAGGAAAACTTGTTTAAAAGCAACATCATATTTTCCCGAAAATTTCGGCAGAGTCTCCTTTGTAAAACTGGCCCCGAAACGGGTACAAACAAGAAATATATACACAAGCAATAATATACAACGCCGAAGGGAGAGGAACAAAACTCAGAAGAAAACCAAAATCTACCAGAAAACCATAATAATACAAGTTCGCGACTCTAAGGTCAAAGAATACACCACTGGTTTTCTAAATCTATCAAAAATACAGGTCTGGTTGATGGAGCTTACTAGATACAACTGAAATAAATAAAAGTACAACGGCGGTCATGATACAAGTGATCCAACCTACCAAGCAATTACCCTGAATGAAATGGTGTGCCACCAAGCCGCCAAGGAAACCTGTACATCTAAACCTGTAAGAAAATTTGGCACAACGGGGGTGAGTAGAAGACATCTCCGGTAGAAATCGCATGCATGACGATCTCCTAGGTCATAATAATATACTTACATACACTAGTCATCTAGTAGTGACATGGTAATAATCTATGCATAAGTGCAATACTCTGTGCTCGTGTCCGTGTCACAACAGTAACAAGTCATATATCTGATGTATGAATGCAACATGAGTTGAAAATATCCACTATGAAATTTGAATAATCTGATATAAGAAAACTTGAGTTTTCATTTTTGAAAATTTGCGCAATAGAACTGGAACATCATCAGTAAAATCGACAGAAAATTCATGTCAAGCATCGACACAATATCTCAAATCTAAAAGTCTCAATGTCTCAATATCTCAGTATCTCAATGTCTCAATATCTCAATATCTCGGGCTCTGTCAGTCCGGATCGGCCCGTATCATATATCTCACAACAACGGTCGGTATCTTCCGGATATCCGCCGAGTTTCCATACAATCACCGGTAGATAGTCTGCCCCCTGCCAGGCTCATCATCTACAACTCGAGTTTCTTGCCCCGTGGTACCATACCGGGCCCACCATGTACCCGCAGACGGTTCATCCAACTCCTCGAATCGGGTCTCGAAAACCAACTCAGAATCGAGAAAATATCTTGGTGGACGTTACTCATCATATCAAGGAAAACCGTATCTTTCTCTTTTAAAATAATCATAAGTTTTATAAGAATTCACATGCGGTTTCCAAAATCCAGAGATCTCATGAAAATCCGAAATCCAAGAATCAGGAGTAAGTAAATAGGGAATAGCAGCATAAAGCCCAGAATAGTACATAACTGAATGCATATATGAATGCATGAAGTATCTTGTAAAGAATGCAATCTCTAAGCTAACACATGAGATCAATCATACCAATATTATGTTGGAACTAGCATTTAGCTGATTATATCAATGAAATAATATGTTCTAAAGTGTATGTGACATGGTAATTACCGATGATGATGTGTGTGAGCCGGCAAACAAGTGTATATGAATCATGCACATCATCGGTAATGGTGCTGGTGTCCTAAGAGGCAGAGTATATAATTATTAAAGAAATGACATATACAAGCATACAATGCGATGGGTACAACATGAATATATCAGTGCATGTGTAAAAAATGCACATTTAAAATATACATATCTAATTATGAGTCATACAGTTTGTTGTTTGAAAAAGCCCGAATCATGGGTTTTTTGAAAAGTAGGGACTACGGGGTTTTATAGAAAAGATATGTCCTTTGAAAAATCAGTAGTATCCTCCAGGCTGTCTTTAAAAATGCACACGATTCGTTAGTTTTGAAAATACGTATGACTCGAGACTAACTAACATCTACCTAACCAACTAAAGGACTAAACTAAAGAGACTAGTCGATAGGTAAGAAGAATCCACCTACAGTCCGAGTCGATATCTCTAGTAGTCGGTGATCCAGCTTCAATAGCGTCACGTACATAGTACGACTTCCTCGAGTCAAGAGTCCGGATCAATCAACATATCTATATCTCGTTTGGTAAAATCCATCGTACGGCATCCCAAAATCGGGGTACGGGTCAACTATCATATATACATCATCATTCATTTGGGTATCGTCATCAATCAATATCACAATTTAGGTACTGTTCTAAAGTCTCGTATATTCCGATGTCATCAACACATATCATCATATATGAATACACATCGCCCAAACGATCCGTTATAAATATCATAACATATCTCATATCATATCTATCTCACGGCATCATGCCCGATCATATCGACTCAAACCCAAGTATCATATAACATCCTCATATCACGTGTATATGTTACACACACACACATATACACACAATAAAACAAGTGTGTGTGTGTGTGTGTAACATATAACATCCTCTAGGGTCTCGCGACTAAGGACTAGAATAAAAGCACTGTCATCCAAAATACACAAATTCCGATCCGTGGTCATCCTAGAACCTTTCTTGCTAAGTATTCGCATCTCGCAATAACACACACACACACACACACACACACATATCGTGACCACGTCATATTCTACGAAGTTGCGGGGGTGCTATACGCCATCCACCCGAGTTCCCCCATAGACATACATCTACTCACCTTGATTCTCGCTTGCCGAGGTCGATATCGCCATCCTCTTCTTCATCGTCCGAAGTCTACGTCAGAGGTACCTATATGTAAACATATAATATCGTAAACCAAAATCGCGGATAAAACAAAAATGACACACGAAACGCGCATAGGTTAAACCTATGACCCGCTCATGCGAAAGAACCAAATAACCCTCGATATCGGCGTACAAACACCAATTGATCGAGATAAAACCCAAACATTTAATCGTGGTTTCACAACTCGCTAACTGTTATATAAAACAAGTTGCAACTCATCAAAACCTAAAAATTACGCAAATCAATTTATTTCCGAAAACCTAGAAATCCTCAAATTACAGTTTTAGTATAAAAATTGATGTTTAAACAAAACTAGTGGCCACAATATTCACTAAATACCTTAACCAAGTCACACAAACCATAACCATATTTTAATCTCACTAATTTTCATTAACCCAAAAATCTAGTTCGCAAAATTATCCAATTTTAACAATTTTAAAGTAACAATGCACAAATCAACAACTAGACTAGGTTTTGCATGACCTAAGGTGTTAAACTACAAATTATAATTTTAATGATGTGATGAAAACCCTAACTAGAAATTTACATGTGACCAATTAAATATGGAAAATATTTTAGTAAACTAGAAATTTACAAGTGACCAATTAAATACCAAATATTAGTAATCACGTAGCCTAAATAGGTATATTTTAGTTTATATTGAAAAATAATTATACCTTGGTTTTTACGGAAAACACCCGTTATTTTACCGATTATCCGAAATTTCACCTAAACTATTTTCAAAACGTTACACCTCTTGATCCCCATTTACGAGAAAATCGTAGTACCTCTCGGGCAGATGAGACTACCTACTAGATCTGCGGAGTGGCATGGGTACGTTCTGTTCCATTGAAATCTCAGGTTCTATTAAGTTTTCAGTAATAGTTTGTGGTTCTGGAATTTCTTCCAGCTCTATTGCGCACTTATCTCTTTTTCGAGAAATTGAGTTTCTATGAAGTGGGCATGATGAGAAACAAAGACCTTTTGTTCCACAGTGTGATAGAAATAATCCCCCCTAGAATACCGTCGGTATCCCACAAACTTACATAATACTGAACGTGCATCGAGTTTGTCCGGATGAACCTTTTGACAAAGGCAGGATAGCCCCATATCTTCAGATACTTAAGACAGGGTTTCTTCCCACTCCACATTTCATATGGATTAATAGGCACAGACTTAGTTCGAACCTTATTCAATAGGTATGCAGCAGATTCTAGTGCATATTCCCAGAAGGAGGGCGGCAACTCAGCATTACTCATATGGAACGCACCATATCTAGTAAGGTGCGATTCCGTATTACTGATACACCGTTGTGTTGTGGTGTGTATGGAGGAGTAAGCTGAGAGAGAATTCCATTCTCTTTTAGATATTCCAGGAACTTGGCACTTAAGTATTCACCGCCCCGATTGGATCGGAGCATCTTGATACTTATGCCGGTTTGCTTTTCCGCTTCATTCTTATACTCTTGGAATTTCTCAAAGGCCTCTGATTTATGTTTCATTAAGAATACATGTCCTTACCTTGAGAAATCATCTGTGAAAGTAATGATGTAGGAATAGCCACTTCTTACATGTGTAGACATTGGCCCACACATGTCGCTGTGTATAAGTCCCAGGAGCTCAGTGGCTCTTTCTCCGTGTCCAGTGAATGGAGTTTTTGTCATCTTTCCTCTGATACATGATTGACAAGTTGCATATGATTGATACTCAAATGGATCTAAGTATCTTTCTTTATATAACTTAGTCTGTCGTGTTTCATTGATATGACCGAGTCTACAACGCCATAAGAATGCTTGGTTTGATACTTGATTTATCATCAAAAACTATCTATTACCGCAATCAAGAATGGCGTCGCATGAAGCTAGCCGGTGAGTACGGGTCGGTCCACAGGGATGTTGTGAATCTCCGATTCGCTCTTACGAGTTAATTCCGAAGGGTGTTCGGATTGGTTCTTAAATCTAAAAACCTAAATTATTCTATCTACGATTATCTAGATCTATTCTTGCTAGGGTTAGGTTTAGGGATGGTTTGGAAATGCAAGTAAATCTCAACGCTTTCTATACCCGAATGAAGATCTATGAGGAGTTATGGTAATTATCAATAAAGGGGATTAGATCCATTCGGGAAGGTGTTCCTTCCTTTAGGTTCTTATCCTTCCTTTAGAGATTCTTACCCTAACCTCCATGGAAAACGCACGCAACCGGGCCTTTACACTACGGTGTCATCGTTACCTTGAGGGATAGGGTGCCGTACGGCGCAGTGTGTGCGTGTATGCATGGAGTCCTATTGAAAATATATTATGGGTAAGAAAGGGATGAGAGATCTCATCTCTCAAAATCCTTCCCCAAAGCTAACTCTAAATAAGTTTCTAGGGCATGAAATTAAATCTACCTAGGGCAAAGAATTGAAATCTAAACTAGAGCGAGGAATTAAATCTACTTACAGATGCATTTCTCCAATCATCAATGCAGGGTTGTCAGATCTGAATTTCTGAATTGAAGAGAGGCACCGATGCTCTCCACAAGAAATCTGGAATTTATTATTAAAAGGAGGCATAGAGTTTACAATGATTTAGAGTTCTATTTATAGGAAATAGAAACCCTAGGTTATATTTTGATCCGCATGTCTACAATTACAAAAATAGCCCTAGAAAGACCCATTCAGAGCCGCCTTGAATTACAGTATAATTTTTAACTCCTAAACACCCTAGATGGCCGCGGAACCGCGGCCCGAGGCCTGGTTTGGCCACGGTTCCGCGGTCAAACAGTGGAATTGGGCTATGTAATTTCATGGCCTGGCTCTGGTTGTTTTGGGCTTTCTGTATCTTTAGTCCTTTTCTCATATTGGTTTCTCGTTCTCTTCCAGATCTTCCAGTGAATAATTGTGGTGAACTTTACCCGTTCGCTTCGCGATCTTAGACCTTGCTTTGTGAATTGTTCCTTATGTAGGCTTGATCAAGAGTCTTCTGTTTGTTGGTCAAAGTCCACTTTTCATCGTCTTTACATCGTTTTCACTGTTTTCTGTCCAAGAACCTGTAACCTGTAACATGTAGCAGACATGCGTCAAAAGCACCTGTTTATTTATTAAACAAATAAGAATGGGGAATATAATAATGCAATATTCTGGTGTGAACAAAAACTCCCAAACTTATCTTTTGCTCGTCCTCGAGCAAACTTATTTTTATTCACTAAAATCCTAACCTAACCGCACTTTCACAGGGAAACGCGATTGCACTGAGCACGTGCAACAAGCCGTTAAACCTCTAGGTGTCCCTAGTAGGAGGAGTGTTGTCTCCTGAGGGTTTTCAGCGGATACTACCCACAAAATCCTATCAATTCATCCCATTGACTTTTGTTCTCCAATTAGGTTTTCTAACAAGGAAGTCTATTATCGTCAACCCGCAAATTATCCACCCATATTCTTCACACTTTCTCAATATTTAACTTAAGATTATATATGTTCTATAGACTTACTTAGCTTTCGGCATCTCTTAAGTTTTCCTTCTAGAGTTCCATCTCCACTTAGGAATTTCTATCAACTCTACTAAAGATACAAGTTCTATTCTTCACTCCTTTCTCTCATCTAAATCCCAATCACATACCCCTACGTGTGTGTATAGATCACCCCTACACTTGGAAATTCAAATCAAGCAATCATACTCATACTCTCGTCCGTTGTCCAAAGCACTTCTTAATTGGTGAATTTTTAATTGAATTTTGCTTACACATCCTTTATGCGACCGTTAATACTTCTTGAGGTACTGACGACCGATTACAAAATGTGTTTGCACATTTAAGCGTAATTCCTAGTCTTGCAACACCCAAGGCTTTTAGCAGTGACTCCCAAACCAGTTGGTCTAAGGCACTAGGTGATGAAGCACCCTCGCTAAATATTTTTCTATTTTTGCAGCCTTAAGTAATCACAAAAACCAGTGTTCATTTTTTTATTCTTTATTCACACTTGTATTTTTTCCCCCATTGTACTAAGGACTTTAGACAAGAGCATTTCAAGGTCTCTTCTACTATTCCAAGTTTCAAGGTGTGTGATTGTGCAAATTGTAGGGTATACGTTTTCAGAATCTAGACTTAAGTTAGGAACTATTTTTCAAACTTATACTCTAATAAGAACATCAATACTCTTCCCTTATTTTGACTTAGCCCAAGAAGTGAACCCAAATTTTGCCTATTTCTAAATAAACTACAAAGACATATACTCTCTACCATTAAAGTTTAAGAAATGTTATTTTTAGGGTTTTTAATTTACTAAGTCTAAGATCTAGTTGTTCCTAGCTAGTTAACTTATTTGTCAAACTCAAGTCAATTAGACCAAAATTGAATACAATAATTTTTATAATTTTTTGAAATTTTCAATTTTTATGGGTTTTCAAATAAGTATGCAAATGCAAAAATATGTACAAATGAATGCGAAGGAAGAAGTCGTACCGAGCATACCCCCAAACTTGAACTTGACAGTGTCCTCACTGTCATGCTAAACCAAGAGGGTCAAAATTGTCGGCACTCCCCTGTTTATTTATTTACAATTTTTTTATTTTTTTATTTTTTATTTTTTTTATAGAAAAAGAAAACAAAAATATATATACATATATACAAAGGTTCCCCCCAAACTTAGGCTTTGCCTTACACAAGCCAAAGATTAGCACCAACCATTGAAAAATCTTATCATGGTAATGGCTAAGTTGGTGAAATAATGGGGTGTAGAAGAATGAAATGAGAAACACGCGAGACCGTATGGAAAGAGGAATAGTAGAATATGGTCTCGGTGGAGGAGCAGAATGGCGGAAAGGAGAAAGAAGGGTCGCGTGATCTTGAGGATGTAAATCGAGTGAATAAATTAGCGCAATTTGTGATGACCGATGTGTTAAAAGCGATTGCGCTAACCTACCAACCCGTCGAGAAATGGGATCAAACCCCTCAAGATTCGCAAGAAAACATGGGTACGCCGAACGTGGTATTGGAGATGAAAGCGTAACGGTCACTTGCACGGTCGGAACAATAGGAAGGACGAAAGGAAGTGAATTAGGGATAGTATCATTCTCACCGTAATAAACTGTCTCGAACTGGAAAGATTCCATTAATGGTTCGAAACTACTGTAAGCACCCGAGTCTGATGGTTCAACTAACTCATCTGAAAATGTAAATGACTCAAACTCGGGCGGTGAGTCATCAACATCGTCCGAAAAAGTGAAACACTCGTAAGTGTTATCGGCTGTGAGAACTGTGTCAGATTCAAAGGAAAATTTTTCAAGCTCACAGTCTTCAAGCGTGGTCGGAACGATGGAAAGGAGGGAGGGTGATATAACAGTCAAAGGTTCAAAAGGATGAATTGGAAAATCAGACACATCAAATAAAAATGGTTCAACCTCAATATGATCCTCAAAACTCTCCTCAATACTATCCTTATAATTCTCCTCCAGATTCAACTCATCCATGCCATTATCATCAAACTCAAGACGCATATGAGATTCGGGAGAAACATTTAATAACTCGGGATGATGATTTGAACATAAAATCTCAATTAAATCGACAGGTTCATCATCCGAAATATTCCCGGCATCTATATCCTCAATCAAGTGAAAATCAATTTTCTTAGACACCTCATCAAAAGCATGGATATCTATCGATTTAGGTTTTAGATGGGAGGTGTAAAGGTCGAGAGGATTAAGTGTGGTTTCACTCGAAAGGGGTTCTTCACAATTTGGGAAATCAAGCACTACAAAATCACACAACTCATTTTTATTTTCAACTGGTGAATCATTTGGGACAATCAATGTAAAACCGGAGTTGTGGGCTTCAATCGGGTACGGGTAGGTTTGATTTGGAAATCCTCTCTCATTCTCACTGTGTCCAACCGCCTTCTTATACATTGAAAAATTTGAAGCTAGCGGGAAACTAACTACTGGTTCACTAGGTTGCATAAGGGCGGTCAAGGACGCTTCCACATTCCTAGTCATTTTATTTGTTGCTGCAGTATAAGCCTCCAACGACTCTTCCAAACTAGACTTGGGTGGTGAGGGGGTTTCGGTAAAAGATTCGAAATCGTGTGGATATGCAAAACTCCCAACAGGCTGTGTAGAAACAGTGTCTAGTGAAGGTAGGAAGGTCGGGTAGGACTGATAGGAAGTGGGTGATTGGACAGGGGTAGGGTCAACATATGGATAACAAGGTGAATAATCGTGTGGATCCCTAGAACTAGATGAGTGGAGAGGGGTGAAAGATCGACTGCGAGATTGCGCAATATGCTCAGCAATGGACATCGGCTTAGGAGTGACAGAAGGACTTGAAAAAGAGGTATCAACATATGGAAGTGGTAAAGGTTGACTTGGTTGACACAAAGTGGGTTGAAAAGTCAAAATGTTTCTCTTAGACGCCTCTATTTGATCTTTCAAAGATATTTTTGGCAAGGGGGGATCGTCTTTAAATTGACCGAACAAATTGACATACGACGCAAAATTAGGTTCGGGATACCAAAGTTCGGCTAATGATTTATTATGTGGGGTACCCATGTTAGAAGAAGATAGGGTGAAAGAAAGAAAGTTGGGTGGTGGTGCAAGGATTTATTTGCGGCAAAGGTTTGCAAGTTTTCTAATAAAAATTTTCCTTTTTCATTTTATCTTTATTTGGAAAAATTTTGTTGCAAAAAGATTTTCGAGAAAAAATATGCAATATAAAATTTACTTGCAATCTATTTCTAATTTAAACAAATCGCAAAAATCCTGCACAGATTGTTATATGGAAGGGAAGATTTTTTTAAGCGCAAGGAATTCTGCAGAAGATTTGACAAAAGATATATGGGGATTTGCAGAGGGAAGAAATAGGAAACAAACCATGCAAAAATTTCGCGATGATGATGTAAGAGGGCCACGGAAAGGCGGCGGGAGCGCGCTTAGGCCGCGGTTTAGCGGTGGGATGGAGGCTTCAGGGCTCCAAAAAATTTCTGCTGTTCTGTACTTGTAATCCCTCTCTGTTTTGATGTATTCTTTTCTGTTTCGAACTCTGAATTTTTCCAGATCCGATTTTGTATATCCTGCAAAATTTAAACAACAAAGTATCCCTTCCAAAATTAACAGATGAAATATTTTTATATTTTTTATGATTTTTCAGATTTTTATGATTTTTTTATTTTATTAAGATTAACCCGAAATTGCAAAAAGGAAATTTCTACGCCATCCCCGGCAACGGCGCCATTTGATTTATCGTCAAAAACTATCTATTACCGCAATCAAGAACGGCGTCGCATGAAGCTAGCCGGTGAGTACGGGTCGGTCCACAGGGATGTTGTGAATCTTCGATTCGCTCTTACGAGTTAATTCCGAAGGGTGTTCGGATTGGTTATTAAATCTAAAAACCTAAATTATTCTATCTACGATTATTTAGATCTATTCTTGCTTGGGTTAGGTTTAGGGATGGTTTGGAAATGCAAGTAAATCTCAACGCTTTCTATACCCGAATGAAGATCTATGATGAGTTTTGGTAATTATCAATAAAGGGGATTGGATCTATTCGGGAAGGTGTTCCTTCCTCTAGGTTCTTGTCCTTCCTTTAGAGATCCTTACCCTAACGTCCATGGAAAACGCGCGCAACCGGGCCTTTACACTACGGTGTCATCGTTACCTCGAGGGATAGGATGCCGTACGGCGCAGTGTGTGCGTGTATGCATGGAGTCCTATTGAAAATATATTATGGGTAAGAAAGGGATGAGAGATCTCATCTCTCAAAATCCTTCCCCAAAGCTAACTCTAAATAAGTTCCTAGGGCATGAAATTAAATATACCTAGGGCAAAGAATTGAAATCTAAACTAGAGTGAGGAATTAAATCTACTTACAGATGCATTTCTCCAATCATCAATGCAGGGTTGTCAGATCTGAATTTCTGAATTGAAGAGAGGCACCGATGCTCTCTACAAGAAATCTGGAATTTATTATTAAAAGGAGGCATAGAGTTTACGATGATTTAGAGTTCTATTTATAGGAAATAGAAACCCTAGGTTACATTTTGATCCGCATATCTACAATTACAAAAATAGCCCTAGAAAGACCCATTCAGAGCCGCCTTGAATTACAGTATAATTTTTAACTCCTAAACACCCTAGATGGCCGCGGAACCGCGACCCGAGGCCTGGTTTGGCCGCGGTTCCGCGGTCAAACAGTGGAATTGGGCTATGAAATTTCTTGGCCTGGCTCTGGTTGTTTTGGGCTTTCTGTATCTTTAGTCCTTTTCTCATATTGGTTTCTCGTTCTCTTCCAGATCTTCCAGTGAATAATTGTGGTGAACTTTACCCGTTCGCTTCGCGATCTTAGACCTTGCTTTGTGAATTTTTCCTTATGTAGGCTTGATCAAGAGTCTTCTGTTTGTTGGTCAAAGTCCACTTTTCATCGTCTTTACATCGTTTTCACTGTTTTCTGTCCAAGAACCTGTAACCTGTAACATGTAGCAGACATGCGTCAAAAGCACCTGTTTATTTATTAAACGAATAAGAATGGGGAATATAATAGTGCAATATTCTGGTGTGAACAATACTGTAGCATTTCTTTTAAGTGTGTTTTGGACGTTGAAAACTTGATGTTGATTGAGAATGTATATTCCGTTACTAAGTGTACCCGACCCAACCATTTCATAATTTAGATGAATGTTGATAACATTGCTTACAAGTGCAAAATTATATTCTTCATTTGATAATAAAGATACCGATATAATATTACACACCATACTGGGTACACAAAAGCAGTTACGCAATAACAAAATATGTCCACTCACCAATCTTAGGTGATATTCTCCTCCTGCAACAGCGTCCACACTAGCTCCATTGCCAACCCTGAGGGTCATATCACCTTCACTCAAAACTCTACAGCTTCTCAGCGCCTGCAAAGAATTACAGATGTGAGATCCTGATCCGGTATCCAATACCCAGGAAGTAGAGTTTATAGAGAAGCAGTTTTCAATCTTACTTCGTGTCCTGATTTCTGTCCTTTAGTTCCCTGCAGTCCTTCTTCGAATGTCCTTTTTTCTGACAATAGAAGCTTTCTTCCTTTGTGGCCGCCCCTCCATTCTTTTCCTTTCCTTTTCCCTGCACCTTCGGCACACCTCCCCTCGGTTTGGTGGGGGCCTTCTTCTTTTTCCTCTTGGCTTTAGCCTTGGATCTAGCAGAAGATGATTCCCCAATAAACAAAGCGGGTGTTTCCTTGGATTTATTCAAGGTATCCTCTGCCATCCTCAATATGTTGAGGAGCTCATGATGTGAAACTTCCATACTTTGCATATTGAAATTCAATATGAACTGGGTTTGGATGGAGGGAAGGGACTGTAGAATCAAGTCGATGTACAACTCGTTTTCTAACGTAGTTCCGAGATCCGCGAGTTTTTCAATAAGAGAAATCATCTTTAGGACGTGGTTCCCAACAGATGATGTCTACCTTAAAGACAGATGACCTTTGTATTTATAAAAAGATTGTAGGGATCGCGATATTGTCTACCGTGCAGACAGATGACCCAGCTGTTGCTGAGATTGACGGGATGTCGCCTCCAGAGTTTTATAAGTTGAAACCACAAGAGCTTACAGGAAGGGATGCGACAGAAGATCTCTAGTCCATCCTGAATAGAGTGACTAAGATGATTCATCTAACTGGATGCGCCGACACAGGCTCAGTTAAGTTGAAGAATTCTAGATTGGAGGATCATACTCAGATTTAGAGTAAATTGGTCAAGAGTGGACATTGTTCGTTGGATGCTCCGATGTGAGATTAGTAAGTTGACCAGTTTCAGATCGAAGGACCTCACCCAGATGCGTTGTGAGTTGATCGAGAATGAACAAACGAAGCATATTCCTTCGATGTTTTAGACGAGTTTCCGAGGATGTAGTCGGCTAGATATCTTCCATAGAGCGGTGAAGATATCCGAGTTCGTAATTTCAAGTCCTTGTGAGAGACTCCAGATTAACTGTGGCCGAGGATGAACTGAGTACGCAGCCAGCAAGTCGTGACATTGAAGTGGACGATAATGAAGACAGGTGGAACAAGAGGTTCGTGTGAAATATTAACGAGCCGTTGTTACTCCCCGTTGATACCAAAGGATGGATGTGTATGCATAGGCGTTGGGTACGGCCAATTTCCAGAGGAAAGCCATGCTGAGGACACAGCTGTCCGGAAATGAAAATAGAATTTAAGTAAAGAGTGCCAACCTCCGTACAGTTCAGCATAGGTGAGATCGGAAGAGACCATAAGCAGGTTCTTTCCAGGACACTGCAACGATAAGGATTTGCACCTAGGATCAGTTATATCGTGCATAATCAGAGGGCGAGATGTCGCCATCAGTAACGTGCTACCCTACGAGTGGTCATGTTAATTGGCCAAGAGATGATCAGAGGAGTGCCAGAGCGGAACTGTTCCGTTATTACACCTGACTGGGCCGACGAGCAGAAAGTTTATGGGATTGGTGATCCACAGGGAAAACAAGGACCCAGAGATAGAGGACGCCAGAGTGTGAGCAGGAGGTAAGTGGATGTTCTTGCTCGGCCAGCTTTGGGTGCACTGGCAGTTTTTGACATTGAAGGGGGTGTATCTCAATGTCAGTTATTGCGTATTTCATTTTAGTGATCCGAGTATCACACTTTATTCGCTTGGACTTGAGTTTTGATGATTTGGTTTCGTGGTACTTGTTTTCGTGCACCGTAGCTGTACCTACTGGACATTTTCATTTGTGCACAGTTGTTGCACTTGATTTATGTTTTAAACAACTGTTACGTTGGTTTATGATTTGTGCATATCTATTGCACTTGATATTGATTTTGTGCCTTGACTGCACATTGTTGGCTATAGTGCCCCCAAGTCAATTATTCGATTGCAGGCACGTGATTGCAATGATTGAGGGAGGACCTATACCGGTAGAACAGTCTTACTCGAGATGATATTATGCTGTCTGGTTTGTCTTTATCATCGTGTACATGCTTCAGGTGACATTAAAGATTACTATTACATGTTGATAAAGCCCATAGGATTCTTGCTTGACTACCAGCAGTATGATGGCGATCATATACGTGAGAGTTGGGTGGTCTATAAGCACATCCTAAAAGTGTCCCTAGTTGTGGGAGTTTCGAGACTGGGCATCGATACTCCAAGAGTAGACTAGTGTATACGGATCGAGACCCCGAAGAGGGGCGGTGGCCGGTCTCACAAGCCATTGGTGTTATTTTGTTCACCTAAGATGTATACAGGTGCTCATTGGGTTATGAGTACACCGGACGGACTCGCCGGGAACATGCTAGTTGGTATTATACCTATTGTCAGATAGCAGTTCCCCGGTGACATGAGTACAGGTTAGTCTATCGACCTGAGATTGCCATTTGTCTCGTGTGAGTTTCCACTGTGCTTTGATTACTACCCTACCACGGCTCAAAGGAGTCATGTAAACAGGTTTTAGTTGGGTACAGTCCCGAGCTATATGGAGGCAGTGAGCGGATCGTTTGGGGATTCGTCTCTCCCGGTATTAGGGGTTGATGTCACGGAGTGCACGGGTGTCCATCACCAGAAATCCTCGGCCAGGATAGATGAAAATTACCGATCTAGGATCACTAGTTTATCAGTTTGTGATAGGTTTCATGCCGACACTAAATGTCAAGTTATTAGGGGTCTGACTTTATCCACCCCCTAGACTCGATATGCGATACTTATAGACGAACGGACCGGACTATACGGATATTGTCACTGTCAGGCTCAGTAAGTTTCAGGATGAGTTTGCTCGTCGTCCTCCCTTTCTCTCAATACCTGGGTAGCTGTTACGTACAGCTAGTGCCACTGACGTGCTTGTGGTTAAACCCACTTCCAGAGTATTGACGAGTCTTTAGAGTCCCACACAGAGGGTTTCACTGCTTCGGGCGAAACGTTGTAGAGGCCGTATGGTTTTATGGCAGGGGTCGATCATATTCGTGCACTTGTGCACGGATCATGATCAGACGGATAATACTAGTGGGCTTTGGTTTAAGCCGGATCCTAATATTATATTGTTGGATTATTTTCATCTCGTTTTATTTGTATTCAGTCGGAATACGGATGCAGGTATGTATATATAGATGAGGGGTATTCTTGTAAATCGTTACGAGATTACTTTAGTAGATGCCATTTCTTTTTCTTGGATTAAACTTTTAGATTAATGTTTATTGTTTAGAAAGTGTGTGTTCAAGTCTTGGCCTTGTGCATTGATTGTAGCATGTGCACTTGGTGACTCATGGTATTGGGTCTAGTGACATACTAGATATTTTGTGTGAGTTTTGTGAGATATTATTGTGGCAAAAGGCAGATCCTTTTATTGTGAGTTTTTTCTTTAGTTTCTCACCATATATCTCACAACACACACACAAGAAAAAAGGCAGAACATTTTCTTCACTTGGATTTTTTCCTGAGCTCACATTTTCCTCACCTCATGGCTTCTTATTCAACCTCCACCCATAACCACTTATGAGTTGAGAATCCTTGGGTGTTTTGAGACAAAGTATTCACACACTATCTCTACTTCATCTTGGCTATCTAGGTTAGCAAACTAGATACCCGAGTTGCTTCGGTTCTGAGGCGGGAGCCCGTATTACTAATCCTCGACGTGGATCGTCTTCGACGAGGGTGACCGGAGATCGAACTTGATCGAGGAATACGCGAGGAGCTTGGGACAGAGGTTGAAGACCGAAGTACACGAATCGATCGGTATAACCTCTATAAACTCCTTTTAACTATTACTAGTATAGGGTTAATGGTACGATCGGTAGATTAGGGTTCCGTTAGCGCCGGTTTTTCAAAGTTTTTGTTCCGTGTTTGGCCACGGATTGATGGCCGGGGCGCTTCTGTAACCCTACATGGTATCAGAGACAACCCATTAACCGCATACTAGTTTGTCTAGACGATGTTAAAGTATTGAAGCCGAAATAACTCTAAATCAACACCAATTAGTAATCCAGTCTCTGTCGAATTTTTCCGAGTCTTCTAAAAATATTTAAGTAACTGCAGAAGACTACTTAGGTGACTACTAGAACACCACCCAAACACAAGCTCCTAATTCAACTACTTGACCGGCCACAAGCAATAAAAATCCAGCCTGGCCGGTTTTGTAGGCATGCTAGGACTTGATTTTTGGGTTGTGGTCTAGTCTCTGGAATATTAGTTCAGTGGTATTTCTTGTTTAGCCCAGTTTGGATATGGTTTTATTCTCAAGTTTAGGGCTATTCGGGGTTATTTCGAAGTCAATATTTCTAAAACTGTTTAAAGTTTTATAGTACATGCATTATTATCTGTGACCGTGAATGTCATTAGAGCGGTACAACATGTCTAAATGTTATAGTTCTTTTAGAAGGGTTTGCGAACGTGACATTCACGTTGATGTTTTGTGGTGTGCTGTGTTTATTGCGGAATCATCGTGGTGGATAGCTTGGTTGCAATGATAGTACCGTTTAGTTTTATTTGTAAATTTGATATCGCGGGGCGAGTGTCCGACATGTGAACTGTCGTCACTTCCTGTTTGTATATTATTTGTTTGGGGCACGACCGACTTGAGATCGATGTCACCATTGTACATATTTTCTTTTCTGTACTAGGATTACCCCACGATGGAGTGCACGGATAGCCGGGTTCTGGAGTGCAACGGGTCCGCATCTCATGGCGTTGAGACGAAGGGGGCCTCACTCTAGAATTGGCAGGCTATTCGCCGCACTCGTAGGGGGTACAGGTTGACCCAAGGAGGGGTGCTCAAGTTACAGGATTCCATGAAGTGCTGGGTGGCCCATTCACTTTGATGAAGGGGGCTGCCTCGCTTCTGGTTTTGGTGGGAAACTTGCCGCGCTCATAGCGGTCTGGGTTCTCATTGCACAGGCTATCCACACGACCAGGGAAATGTCGGGTTTCACTTGCGGCTCAAAGGAAACCCGAGGCTCCCAGATTATCTGTATTGTTCTGTGATGCTTATCGCTTGTCTGTGATATTGCATTTATCATACCTGGAGCGATTATTATATATTGTTATATATACTAGTAGATGTTGTATATGTTTTACACCTGTGCTAGTCCTGCCCCCGCTCTGTCATTAGTTAAGTAACCTAACTGGTGATGACGGGGCCCAGTGGAGAATGCGGATGGTATATACGTACATCATATTTTCGTTCTTTTGTGGTGTGATTAATTGATGGGACTGCGTTGATTCAGATCAATGCAAGGAAAAATGGCCTATTCGATATTGTTGGAACAATTTTATAAAAGCTGTTCTTACAAGGACGTTTTCTTTTATTTTGCACAGCGGTATTCGGTTATGAATATCTAGCACCTCATTCGACGAGGCAAGAGCCGAGATCCCCTCACCGGGAGTGACCTCTTGGGCAGAAGTTTGCGTTACGGTAATAACTTCATTATAGTCGATTACTTTTTGCTTAGCATCGTGATATTCAGTGGGAATATCCTGCACCTCATTCTACGAGGTAAGAGCCGAGATCCCTTCACCGGGAGTGACATCTTTAGCAAAGGTTTTCGCCTATATATATTTGTAAAATGCTATCCAGTTCTTTCAACGATATCAAGTTCATTACGTTAATGGTTTTTCGCCAAAAACCATTCGTAGCCCTCCGTCATTTCAGACGGGTAGCATTTAGTATTCATGCTATGTTTGTTGGCTTTGTCATGGCATAGTGTATGGTAGCTATTTGTTACTTTTCTGCTGCATAGATAGATGCGTTGGTTTGGGACATTCATACTACTATTTTCGCCTTCGTCAAGGGTATGTATGGGTGGGTTCAAATTAACCTAGACTATGACGGGTAGAACTTGACATGTGACTTATGATATATTGGCCTTCGTCATGGTTATAGGAGCATGGGGTAGAAATCACATCGGGAGTTTCAAACATACAGGAAACTTGCCAGGCATGTGCATACCTTCTGGAGTGTGATAACTTGAGTGGATTCCATCAGGTTATCATGCGATGATAGTTGGATCCCGATTCCCACTGATGAGTTGGTTTACTTCTCGGGTGATTTTAGATGATCCCGACTAATTCTTCTTTCGGGTTTGGAGAAGAATTTGAGGATACAGTGGGAGAAATCCTGATTAGATAAAGTGATTGACCATTCTGATCTAAGTTAGAGTGCACGCTGAGTGTTTCTTTTCTCTTTCTCTTTGGCAGCGACTATGTCCCGACCCTAGACTATAACTCAGTAACCAAGTTAACCGAACCTTCTTAAAATACACTGGCTTTTGAATTATCAGAGTTGCATACTTCATTGCCACTCCCACTTTTACCCTTTGCTTTTCTCCGGAACATTTCGTAGCACTACGAAGATCCACCGTTATTAGATAAAACCATCGTATATTTACATACGAACTCGAAAAAACTTGTTTCAGATTTGAGAATGGTTTCTGGTTCAAGAGAAATTGAATAGGACTATTCAGTTGTCTTTTCTTTTTACCTTCTCTCAGGTTGTGAGGGAACCTTGGATTAGGAGATGGTACACCTAATGCGCTTATTGGATAGTCTTCTTCCAAACCATAGGCAGGTGCCGAAAGATGGGGAAGGAAGAAAACCAATTAGCCTAAGTGTGGTGTACAGAAGGTAATAAGTAAAGACAAATAAAGGGATTAGAACGAGAGCAAAGTAATATGCGACCGCTATCATTCACGACCAAACCGCGTAGTCCAGAACACCCCGTATCACTATGAAAATCCTCATTTATTGGATAATCCATCGTATAGTAATATACGAACTCGAAAGAACTTGTTCCAGTTCGAGGATGGATTCTGGTTCAGGAGAAATAGAATAAGGTTTATTCAGTTGTTTTTTTTATCTTTACCTTCTCTTAAGTTTTGAGTACTCGTAGGATTAGGAGAGTACATCTATTATGCTTATTGGATAGTCTTCTTCCAAACCATAGGCTGGTGCCGAACGGTAGGGAAGGAAGAAAACCATTTAGCCAAAGGGTGGTGTACAGAAGGTAATGAATAAAGACAAATAAAGGGATTTGGAGAGATGGCAAGGAAATATACGGTTACATTCATGAATCTGGATAATGGAAAAGGAATTACTAGGAATATCCGGCTACCCCTTCGAAACATTTTCATGTTTCAGTTTCACTTTGCGTTTTTAATTGAAAAATGATTTCCCAATTAGATCGATTATCCTTCACCAGGTTTGATTCTAACATCTGTATGGTTTTACTGATGATGAGTGGGAGTAAGTTATTGTGAATTTGGTGATTATATCCTCATTATATCGGAATTCGTTGTAATTGGTGATATTTGAGGAAATCCCCTTGGGTTTTGCCTGACGGCAAATATTTGGTTTTGAATATCCATTGTTATGCACCAATTTCAAACTGATATATCTATATGTTTATTTTATAAAGTGAGATATAAACTTTTGAAATTATGTCCATGACATTTACCTATATCAGTTGATGATTGGGTAAGGAGTATTAAACATCGGTGTAATTCTTCTTAACCATAGTACAGTTTTCAACCTACGACGCACAGGGTTTGAGTTATTCAACTCAGGGGACTTATAAAAAGTATTGTATGTTGTCCAATGTCTATTAGGACAGAGGGGTTGGTCTTCGTACTATATTTTGTTTACTTGTGACTTCTCCTGTTTTAGACAGGTATTTCGTAGAAATACAAGGTCCTAGTTATGAGAAGTTATAGGTACAAGAATAAAGTAAAGAACCATGTGTTGCAAGTATCAGGATTTTTCAAGGTAATCGAAGATGTAGATACTTGTGTATGGTATTCAGTTGATAGTAATGGTTTTGAGAACTTTCTTCTCTTTCAGGTTACTCATATTTGGATTCACTCCTAATTGAGTAATGTTGATCGGCCTCTCTCCATTTAGTTGACATGCACTGGAGACAGCTGCATGATTTGAATCTGGTTCCAATTAAATCAGTGCCTCTGTTTCTATATTATATATAAAATGGTTCATATTTTAACGATATTAAAGTATATGGAGTTGTCCGGCTTATGCTTAAACCAGACTCTGGATAACTCAAGGCACGTTTCTGTAATGGCAGTTTTTGGGTTATCCCAGGTTATTACGATGGTTAACTTTCTATCATCTGGAAGATCAATAGTGATATTTTTTTTGACTCGCCACAGTTTTAGTAAAATGGACTTTTTCAGAAAACAGTAGCGGGAGTATGGTAGAACTGGAAGTGATTCCAGAACAACAAACGATTACTGAAATGTTAATAGAACTTGCATATTCAATCAGGGTTTGACATACCATTTGCCACTCCGTAGATATGGTGGGTAACCTCAAGAACCCGAGTGGAACTTCGGTATCCTCAAAGAAGGTGACTGGGAGGTTCTTGTTAACCCAGACGTTCCATTACTGCTGTTCTAGACTATGAGACCCGGCATGAGGCTGAGTATAGCGTCGTTCTAAACTAGCTTTAGAAGTGTACGTATATATGACTCTGCCAGAAGGTTGGTGTAGTCAGTGGGAGCAGCGGAAGCATAGTGGACAAGTAGCTTATGTCTATTTATAGACTAAAGCAAGTATAGCGGAGATGGATCATCTATTTTTGATGTGACAGTCATAGGCTTTAACTTCATCAAAATAGAAGATGGATCTGTTAAGAAGGTAATAGGGTCGTATGCCCTACTATTTGGATGACATGCACTTTGTAGAAAGTGAAATTCCTATACTACAATCAGTTATTGGAACGCCCCGCTTCCCAAAATACGGAATACGAGGGGTTGACAAGGCCAGCCATGCTCTTACGGTCGAGGAAACATCCTGCCGTAGTCACACTTCGGCTTTTAGCTTTATGTGGTAATCAGTAATCAATACACAGGTAATGAGAAATGCAGTCACTAAATCAAAACAGATACAAAAACTAACCAGATAGAGATCAAGGAAAGATGGCGCTGACGTCGCTGATCTAAATGTCCGCAATATCCTCAAGGTACGACAGGTGCTGATCCGAGCTAAGTCCACTTCTCACTCTGAGCATGCATACTCAGGTCGTCAGAGCGACACAATAGCAATATATATAAACGCAAAAGTAAACACGTGCAATGATGATGAACATGAAGCAGTAAATATAGAATGATGACGCACATGAAACAATCGGTACAGGTAAACAGTAACGTAGGTATATCCAATCAGTAAGCAATGCATGACAATGTCACTAACCCTATCAGTCTCTAAGTCTCACTGTCCAGGTCGCTAAACCTATCGTCAGTCCAAGTGTGAGAGTCAACCATGCAGAAGTATCCCTAACCCAAGGGTAGTGCCCTAGGGGCAAGGGAACACGGGCTCGAAACGCTCGCTAATAATCAGTAATATCACCCATATGACTCCCAAAATCGCTGTATATGCCGGCAATGGGACTCCCGAGATTCCGTTGAACTCACACTCAAACTTCTCCACACCCCGTGGTCTACATAAGACCCCGACCATAAACCTAAATACTAGTCGGTCGATGACAAGTCTACGCGAGAACTGGAGACAGGATCTCCATCAAGCATGTCTCGACCGGTACCCGAGATAAATGGACAGCGTTTGATGCCTTACCTATGACACTAATATAAGTGCTTCCATAACTGTCCCATACCAGTTATAGTTACACTTACATATGCCCCATAGGCGTCGACAATGCAATAAATTAACTGGGTTCGCTGATTGTGTACAAGTACGTATCACTTCACTTATTCATTCATACTTTAGCACTAACGTACTTGCCACAATCAAATCGCTAATATCTATCACTGGGTAATGTACACGATCACTAGCTTACCAATGTAATGACTTCTATATGATATGATGAGAATGCAATAATTACGCTATGAATAAATATCAGCAACCAGTGTCCTACCACTTGCATAATTTACTATAAATCATGCGTGCAGAATTAAGCAAAACAATAGGAAAGGGGTAAACGGTATATTTAATTATCTATCCATCAAAATTGGTTTCGCATCAATCGGGTTTCAGGTTCGCTAATTATAGCCATTTCATTTTAAGTGTTTACTGTTGGAAATCCAATTTCTGAACTGGAAGTCCGTTTCGTAACACGTTTTAATCCCAGTTGTTATCATAATTAGGCAACACTACAGTTCAACTAATTGTATATTTTTCTGTTAAGTTTCCAACGCAACAAACGGATCATCAATAGCAGTTTTTTATTAAAAGTTATGATGTGTTCAAAGTGCTGGTATAAGAGAGGTCACTGCAGAAACTGCAGAGCACCACGGTATTCTAAAATACAAATTAAATATTAAATGATGGTGAAACTACACGGGATCAGATTCATGGGTTAGTTAACTAAATTATCTACGCGACCATATGGGTATCCGTACATTTTCAGTTTAAGGAAGAGGTGTATAGGTGTTCCAAAGTCAGGTATTCAAAACTAAACGCTGTCCCGGACTGGAGTTCAGGACCGCGAATTGCCTTAGTATCCCTTGTTACAACTTGTCAAAATGCAAAGATGAACTATGGGGTGCTGTAGGTTTTTCCGTTGGCTTCGATACAAGCCATAGGACACTGAGATCCTATATGTAAATGATTTATTAGGATTTTAACGGTCTAACATGTCCGGGAAAATTCAGATTTCGTAAGGGTTATCAGGATGTCATTTCATAGTGATAATCTCGATATTTTGCATCCAAACTTCTACACGATATTCATTAATAGTAAAGTAATTCATTTATCTCAAATTAAGGTGTTTTAAAATAGGTTATGGTTTAGGGTTTAACATCGAACATGTAACACGTATATACACAGGTTCACCTTCATCAAATATACTAACTCATAATTAACCAATTATAATATATTTAGCATGATTATAGCAAGTGAAAGGGGGTTCACTTGCCTGGCGGCGATCGATGGCATGACAGCGATGATGACGACCATTTGCACGGGCACAGCACACGGCAGCCACAAGGGATTCGATCTGGTCTCAAGCTTGGGCTTGATTTTGCGGTGAGCTGACGATGGGACAGTGGGGTGGCCGAGGTTGGCGAGACGACGGTGACTTCAATGACGACACAGGTAGCAACAACACGGGCAGCCGCGGTAATAGTGACGAGCTCGACTGCTCGATGAATTGCTGGGCTCGGTTTGGCTTGAAGCTTGGCTCGTCTGTGCAGTGGAGATGATGGTGTTGGTGGGGTTTGGGGTGATGGGAGAGCTCCGATGAGGCGTCGACGAGGGATCACCGGCATCGAGGTGGTTGATCGGGCGAAGGCAGTGGCCTGGTGATGGGTTGGAGGTGTTCTAGGGTCAGAGAAGTTGGCAGCGGGATGGTCGGCCAAGGAACTCGGGGGTGAGAGGAAGAAGGCATAGGCTGTTGTGGTGATGGCGAGGGTGTAGGAAGGTGATGATGAGGTTGGTGGCACGGGGCCGATGGCGACGACGCGAAGGCGGTCGGAGGTGCCGTCGATGGTGAGGGGACTCTGGTTTGTAGTTCTGGTTGAGGGTGATGGTGGTGATGAAAGGGGAGAGTGGAGAGAGGTGAGGTGTGAGGGGGAGCTCCGACAGTGGGTTAACAGTGGGATGCTCGTGGGTGAGGAAGATGGAGGTGACGAAGAGAGAGGAGGGCTTGTCGTCGTGGATCGGGAGCGAGGATGGGGTCGGGTGAGGCAGTGGGTGAGGGAGATTGAGAGTGAAGGAAGGAAAACAATAGGGAGTGGTAGAGGGGAGAAGAGTCGTCGATGGTTTGGAGGAGATGGGCGCGTGAACGGGGGGAAACGTCAGGCGAGGCAAGGTCGTGGGAGTAAATGGCGACGTTGGGGGAACGGGTCTCGCGTTGATGGCGCGAGAAGCGGGGATTCGTTGGGGCAAGGCCGTTGGGGAAACGAGTGGGGCGCGGGGAGTTGGCGGGCGGGCGTGGTCGTCGCAGCGGGCCTGAGAAACGGGGCGGGGAGCCGTTGAGGGGAAAGTGGCAGGAAAAATGGAGAGGGAGAAGAAGAAGAAAAAGAGTGGGGAGTGGGTTGGGTAGGATGTGCTCGGGTTCGGGTCGGGTTCGGGGAGTAGGGTGAGGGAAAGGGGTTTGGGCCGGGCTCGGGATGGAGGGAAAAGGTTTGGGCTAGAAAATGAAAAAGAAAATGGAAAAAAGGGCTTAAATTAAATTAGGGTAAGGTAATTATAATTAAATTAATTGGAAAAAAATATAGAAAATTTGTAGAAAATTTGGGAAAAATATTTGGAAATTTATTTATTAAAATATAGTAACTATTTATAGGGACTGGGTATTACATTATACCCCACTTATATAAAATTTCGAACTCGAAATTTAAAATATACGATAGGCTATAAAATAATATGCAAAAAGCCACAAAATCAAACACTACAATATAGTGATCGACGTAAAAGCAGCTAAATAAAAATCATAATCATATATATATATATAGACACACACACACACACACACACACACATACGTATATATAAGAAATAGCGCCGCTAAAATAATAAGCCAAAGTAAGCACAAGGCATAATCATCTATAATGACAAACTATATGCACAATACCAGGGAAAATAAAATAATAATAATAAACAATAGTGAAGAATTTGCCGATAGGCAAAAATATTTTAGAAAGAATATCGATCAAGCAATTTAATATAACTTGCTGAAACCCATATGGTGAAATAAGAAAAATAAAACAAAATAGTATGTGCGACATATATTTGCGCTATTGAAAATGTAACGAATAGTAAAGTATTCAGAATAAGTAAAAAGGAAGTAGTTAATAACACGCAATTTTTTTTAATTTTTTTTATAAACATAAAATAACGAAAACTAAATTCAAATAGCAATATTACTGAATGTAATTATAGTAATAAGAGATAACACTAAAATGTATAGGGGCTAGCTAGGGTATGGATTACAGTGGAGTATGGCCCATTCAAAGGAAGTCGGAATGCGACACTTTGATTAGAATGTTGAAGAGACCGAGGTCAGCTTAGCATGAGGTGCAGGGGTGAGTAGTAATTAATCTCAGGAGGGAAGGAAATTTATTGAGGAGGGAAAATAGTCAATGCATCATGCGAATCATTACTCAAAAGATGTGCGTACACAGGAACTTTATTATTATTTATTTTCCCAGAAGAATTTTAAACAAGGCATACTTGAAAGATAAAACTGGCCCTAACTATACATAGATTTATTTGGCTAGAAGAAACAAAGATAAGTCGCGTCAGTCGCGATTATGGAAGTTCAACAGGTTACGGTAAGCTCGAGCGCTAAGATAGGGACGTCCATTTCCATAACCCCTCTCAGGGATTGCCATTGGTGGTTCTTCCTCCACGGGGTTTTCTTCTCCTGGTCCTTCTTCCTCGGCTGGAGCTTTTTCATCGTGGTCTGCTTCCACGTGATTCCCCTCTTCTGGATCTTCTTCCACTGGATTCTCTTCTACTGGGTTTTCTTCCACTGGATTCTTTTCGGGGTCTTCCTCTTCTGGATTTTCTTCTACCGGGTCTTCCCCAGGATCTTCCTCCATCGGGTCCTCTTCGGGGTCCTCTTCTTCATCGTCAGAGTTGCTGATCATGTCGACTTCTGGGGCTGCGACTCCCTCGTCCTAAGAATCACTGTTGCCGAAAATAACCTGTGGGCCGTCGACCTCGTCATCTGAACTCACCAGCATGCAGTCTAAGGAAACGCAGGACCGAGTGTCCTCATCAAGAGGCGGCGCTGCTCCAGGATTAGCCATGGCCTGAAAAAGGAGAGTCATGATCAGATAGTGGAAGACACAAAGAAAATAACCAAAGATGTGGAGCATATGGAAAATATACGGTATGTAAGGACTGAAAAAACAAAATTTAGAATAATGATGCAGTAAGCAATATAAGGAAAATGAGTGGCAAGGGGACGATACATAAATCACAACTTACAATTTTATTACATTCAAACTAAGAAGTTCAACGGATACAAGATTTTAAATGAAAGGAAACATTTACTAAAGAGTGATAGTATTTTTTTTTGAAAACAGAAAAATTGATAACTCTGCATCGGTATCTATCTCTGCAATCTCATAAGACAAGTCTGAATCTTGTGTTTGGTCCATATCATCCTCGAACTCGAGCTACGAATCAACCAAGTCGCTCAAGTATATATGGAAGGGGTTGACGAATCTCCTCCTTGTGTCTCTTTCTTTCGAGGGCAACCATTGATAAGATGCTCGTCGGATCCACAAATCAAGCACTGCCCTTTGGCGCTGCGACGGTCTCTCTGAAGGTGTCCTGTTCTCCTACAGTATCCACAACGTTGAATTCTCCACTGCTTCCATTGCTGAGGAACAAATGGGCGCTTCATCTTCACATTTCTTCTTTGTTTAGCAGGGATTCCCTTACGATTGGAGGTTTCAGCTGGTGCTTGAGCCATTTGCCTTCTTAGTCCTTCACATAAGAGATCGTACGTTCGCTCCTGGGCTTCCTTCAAGCCTTGCAGTATACTCAAAATATCGACGGTCGGACTCTGGAGAGTGGAAATAGAAGAAGTGTCATTGGAAGACATGGTCCTGAACCAAAAATTTTAAGACGGCATAAAGTACAAGGAATAAGAATCAGAATGAGATATTAAACGAAGCAAGAATAGGTGGTGAGTGAAACTCAATCGAGCGGGAATCAAGTGTAGAACAACAAGTCACTCAAATAGGGTACTGTATTGTAACTATACTGCAGTTCATAATTACAATCACATAACTCTACTAAGTCACCCAAAACCCTAGCGGATGGATCAAAATATGTAGCAGATCGCACTATATGAACCAAGATCAAGGATAACAAGTTTACAATCTAGACCGAAGGGTGGCTTAGATTGTCAAGCCCTACACGGAAACTGTAATCCTAATCATAGCAAAACCTGGCTCTGACATTTATTTTGATTCGGTACTATGTACTATTCCAATTTCAAAATTTTTTTTCGACATATTTCACTTTATTATGAAAATCAATCCTACTACTTCTGGTCCTGCGGTTTCCACACTTGAAGAAAAAAACCTAGGGCGTATCGTTCAAATTATTGGCCCAGTACTGGATGTTGTTTTTCCCCCGGGCAAGATGCCTAATATTTATAACGCTTTGGTAGTTAAAGGTCGAGATACTGTCGGTCAGCAAATTAATGTGACTTGTGAGGTACAACAATTATTAGGAAATAATCGAGTTCGAGCTGTAGCTATGAGCGCTACAGATGGTCTGACGAGAAGAATGGAAGTGATTGACACGGGAGCTCCTCTAAGTGTTCCAGTCGGCGGAGCTACTCTCGAGCGAATTTTCAATTTTCTTGGAGAGCCTGTTGATAATTTAGGTCCTGTAGATACTCGTACAACATCTCCTATTCATAGATCTGCGCCTGCCTTTATACAGTTAGATACGAAATTATCAATTTTTGAAACAGGGATTAAAGTGGTGGATCTTTTAGCTCCGTATCGCCGTGGAGGAAAAATCGGATTATTTGGGGGAGCTGGCGTGGGTAAAACAGTACTTATCATGGAATTAATCAACAACATTGCAAAAGCTCATGGAGGCGTATCCGTATTTGGCCCTCGCTTCCCAAAATATGGAATACGAGGGGTTGACAAGGCCAGCCATGCTCCTACGGTCGAGGAAACATCCTGCCGTAGTCACACTTCGGCTTCTAGCTTTACGTGGTAATCTGTAATCAATGCACAGGTAATGAGAAATGCAGTCACTAAATCAAAATAGATACAAAAACTAACCAGATAGAGATCAAGGAAAGATGGCGTTTATGTCGCTGATCTATATGTCCGCAATATCCTTAAGGTACGACAGGTGCTGATCCGAGCTAAGTCCACTTCTCACTCTGAGCATGCATACTCAGGCCGTCAGAGCGACACAATATCAATATATATAAACGCAAAAGTAAACACGTGCAATGATGATGAACATGAAGCAGTAAATATAGAATGATGACGCACATGAAACAATCGGTACAGGTAAACAGTAATGTGGGTATATCAAATCTGTAAGCAATGCATGTCAATGTAACTAACCCTATCAGTCTCTAAGTCTCACTGTCCAGGTCGCTAAACCTATCATCAGTCCAAGTGTGAGAGTCAACCACGCAGGAGTATCCCTAACCCAAGGGTAGGGCCCTAAGGGCAAGGGAACACGGGCTCGAAACGCTCGCTAATAATCAGTAATATCACCCATATGACTCCCAAAATCGCTGTATATGCCGGCAATGGGACTTTCGAGATTCCGTTGAACTCACACTCAAACTAACCCACACCCCGTGGTCTACGTCAGACCCCGACCATAAATCCAAATATTAGTCGGTCCATGACAAGTCTATGCGAGAACTGGAGACAGGATTTCCATTAAGCATATCTCGACTGGTACCCGAGATAAATGGACAGCGTTTGAAGCCTTACCTATGACACTAATATAAGTGCTTCCATAACCATCCCATACCAGTTATAGTTACACTTACATATGCCCCATAGGCGTCGACAATGCAATAAATTAACTGGGTTCGCTGATTGTGTACAAGTATGTGTCACTTCACTTCTTCATTCATGCTTTAACACTAACGTACTTGCCACAATCAAATCGCTAATATCTATCACTGGGTAATGTATACGATCACTAGGTTACCAAAGTAATGACCTCTACATGATATGATGAGAATGCAATAATTACGCTATGAATAAATATCAGCAACCAGTGTACTACCACTTGCATAATTTACTATAAATCATGCGTGCAGAATTAAGCAAAACAATAGGAAAGGGGTAAATGGTATATTTAATTATCTATCCATAAAAATTGGTTTCGCGTCCATCGAGTTTCAGGTTCGCTAATTATAGCCATTTTATTTTAAGTGTTTACTGCTGGAAATCCAATTTCTGAACTGGAAGCCCGTATCGTATCACGTTTTAATCCCAGTTGGTATCGTAATTAGGTAATGATACAGTTCAACTAATTGTAGATTTTTCTGTTATGTTTCCAACGCATCAAACGGATCATCAATAGCAGTTATTTATTAAAAGTTATGTTGTGTTCAAGGTGCTGGTGTAAGAGAGGTCACTGCAGAAATTGCAGAATACCACGGTATTAAAAAATACAAATTAAATATTAAATTACGGTGAAACGACTTGGGAATAGATTCATGGGTTAGATAACTAAATTATCTACGTGACCATATGGGGCTCCATGCATTTTCAGTTTAAGGAAGGGGTGTACAGGTGTTCCAAAGTCAGGTATTCAAAACTAAACGTTGTCCCGGACTGCAGTTCAGGGCCGCGAATTGCCTCAGTATCCCTTGTTATAACTTGTCAAAATGCAAAGATAAACTATGGGGTGCTATAGTTTTATCCGTTGGCTTCGATATGAGCCATAGTTATCTAAGATCTGATAAGAAAATGATTTATTAGGATTTTAACGGTCTAACATGTCCGTGAAAATTCAGATTTCGAAAGGGTTATCAGGATGTCATTTCAAAGTGATAATCTCGATATTTTGCATCCAAACTTCTACACGATATTCATTAATAGTAAAGTGGTTCATTTATCTCAAATTAAGGTGTTTTAAAATAGGTTATGGTTTAGGGTTTAACATCGAACATGTAGCACGTATATACACAGGTTCACCTTCATCCAATATACTAACTCATAATTAACCAATTATAATATATTTAGTATGATTATAGCAAGTGAAAGGGGGTTCACTTGCCTGGCGGTGATCGTTGGCACGACAGCGACGATGACGACAATTTGCACGGGAACATCACACAGCAGCCGCAAGGGATTCGATCTGGTCTCAAGCTTGGGCTTGATGTTGCGGTGAGCCGACGATGAGACAGTGGGGGTGGCCGAGGTTGGTGAGACGACAGTGACTGCAATGATGACACAGGAAGCAACAACACGGGCAGCCGCGGCAATAGTGACGAGCTCGACTGCTCGATGAAATGATTGGCTCTGTTTGGATTGAATCTTGGCTCTTCTGTGCAGTGGAGATGATGGTGTTGGTGGGGTTAGGGGTGATAGGAGAGTTCCAGTGAGGCGTCAACGAGGGAGCACCGGTGTCGAGGTAGTTGCTCGGGTGAAGGTGGTGGCCTAGTGATGGGTTGGAGGTGCTCTGGGGTTAGAGAAGGTGGCAGCGGGATGGTCGGCCATGGAACTCAAGGGTGAGAGGAAGAAAGCATAGGTTGTTGTGGTTATGGCGAGGGGTAGGAAGGTGAAGACAAGGTTGGTGGCATGGGGCTGGTTGCGACGACGCGGAGGTGGTCGGAGGTGTCATCGATGGTGATGGGACTCTGGTTTGTACTTCGGGTTAAGGGTGATGGTGGTGATGAAAGGGGAGAGTGGAGAGAGGTGAGCTGTGAGGGGGAGCTCCGACGGTGGGTTAACAGTGGGATGCCCGGGGGTGAGGAAGATGGAGGCGACGAAGAGAGAGGAGGGCTCGTCGTCGTGGAGCCGAAACGAGGATGGGGTCGGGTGAGGCAGTGAGTGAGGGAGATTGTGAGTGAGGGAAGGATAACGAGAGGGAGTGGTAGAGGGGAGAAGAGCCATCGATAGTTTAGAGGACGTGGGCGCGTGAACGAGGGGAAACGTTGGGCGAGGCATGGTCGTTGGAGCAAATAGCGACGTTGGGGGTGTTGGATATAGTGCCCTCAAAGTCAATTATTGGATCGTAGGTACGTGATTGCAATGATTGAGGGAGGACCTATACCGATATGAAAGTCTTGCTCGAGATGATAGTATGCTATCTGGTTTGTCTCTATCATCGTATACATGCTTTAGTTCCCTATTGCATGTTGATAGAGCCCATAGGATTCTTGCTTGACTGCCAGCAGTATGATGGCGATCATATACGTGGGAGCTGGGGGTCTATAAGCACATCCTTAAAGTGTCCCTAGTCGTTGGAGTTTCGAGACAGGGCATCGATACTCCAGAGTAGACTAGTGCATACAGTCGAGACCCCGACGAGGGGCGGTGGCCGGTCTCACAAGCCATTGGTGTCAGTTGGTTCACCTAAGATGTATATAGGTGCTCATTGAGTACACCGGACAGGACTCGCCGAGAACATGCTAGTTGGTATTATATATATCATCAGATAGCAGTTCCCTGGTGACATGTGTACAGGTTAGTTTGTCGACCTGAGATCATCATTTGTCTCGTGTGAGTTCCCACTGTGCTTTGATTTCTACCCTACCACGCTCAAATGAGACGTGCAAACAGGTATTTTTTGGATACAGTCCCGAGCCACATGGAGGCAGTGAGCGGATCGTCGGGGATTCGTCTCTCCCGGTATTGGGGGTTGATGTCGCACAGTGCACGGGTGGCCATCACTAGAAATCCTCGGCCGAGGTAGTGGAGAATTACTGATTTGGATCAGTAGTTTCTCAGGAGGTGATGGGCTTCATACCGACACGAATTATCGCGTTATTAGGGGTTTGACTTTATCCACCCCTTAGACTCGATATGCGATACTCTTAGACGAACAGACCGGACTGTACGGATGTTGTCACTGTCAGGCTCAGTAGGGTTTCTGGATGAGTTCGCTTGTCAGCTTCCCTTCCAATTAATACATAGGCAACCGTTACGTACAGCTTGTATCTCTGACGAGCTAGTGGTTATACCCAGAGCCAGTGTGTTGATGAGTCATTAGAGTCCCCCACAGACCGTTTCCCAAGTTCGGACGAAACGTTGTAGAGGCCGTATGGTTTTATGGCACGGTTCGGAAAATGCACGTGCGTTTACGCACGTGTTATATTTTAGGCAGATAATGCTGGTGGGCTTTGGTTTAAGCCGGATCTGAGTATTATACTGTGTAGATATAATATCTTTGTCTCAGTTGCATTTGTATTCGGTCGTAATACAAATACGGGTATGTTTATACTGTTACGGGGTTATCCTGAAATTCGTTTCGGGATCGCTTTTGGAAGTTGCCAGTTTCCAGTTTTCTATCGGCCGTATTTAACATTCGGTTAAATACGGATTTATCTTTTCATTGGATGAGTGTGGAAGCTTCTTGGATGTTGACTAGGATGGTGAGGTGTTAAGTGACTCATTAGTGCATTTAATGATTCATTTAATGCAAGGGTGACTAGGTTAAGATGATTCATTGTTTGCATTGATTATTTGTGCAAGGTGGATAATGACTCATTAGTTCTTTTATGGTTATGGTTACCTCATTCGTTGCTCCTACACTCACCCCCTCCACCATATATTGGCCGGCCCTTCATGAGTGAGAGGAGATGGATTTTCATTTGGGAAATTATGATAGTTATTTGGTTCATAGAAATTAGAATAGAAAAGTTTCTCATTTCATATCGATCCAAAAGGCAACTTCATTAACCGTTCGTCCACAGCCTTGGACGTAACGAGACAAAGTGTTCTACTCATTCTCTACATCATTCTTGGTCATCTCTTTTAGCAAACTTGATGATCGAGTTTCCTCGGTTCAGAGATGGGAGCCCGTTTAAAGATCTGTCGACGTGGTGCCACCTGGACGAGAAGACTGGAGATTAAGGAGATCGGAGCAGCCGCAACAAAGCGTGGGATAATGGTTGAAGACCGAAGGACTCAGATCGTTCGGTATAACATTTCTACACACTTTGTAGTTTGTTAGTTTAGCTTTAATGGCAGATCTGGGTTATAGTACACGATAGCGCCTGTTGTAAAAGTTTTTGTTCCGCATTTGGCGTCTGTTAGACGGACGGGGTCCTACCGTAGTCTTACAGTGGTATCAGAGCCTCCCCATTAAGCTTTACAAACTTGTGCTAACGCGTTTAAAAGATCGATCGAACGGAATTTCCGAAACTACTTTTTTCTGTATAAAAGTTTCTGTCGGTTTTAAACTGGGTCTAAAAATTATTTTGAGCATCACAGAAAAACAAGCAGGCTTTTATAAGAATATTGGTGAAATCTGGTGGCCCAACTCAACAGTAACGCCGCGGATCCGCGGCCCAAACAAGGGTTTGGCCGCGGATCCGCCGCCGTTTTGTTAGTGTGGTATTCCAATTTTCTACAGTATGTTCTACACAGTGAATTGTTGTTTTTGGTACTGTTATTTTGGGCCCAGATTTTATTACTGTACAGCAGATGTACGTGGGGCCCACTTCGGGAAGTTTTGTCGATCGAAATTTAAACGTGTTAGTTTACAGTACTTATATGATATCTCCGACCGGGAATGTCATTCGAGCGTGATATTCGCGTTGATGTTCTGTGTTATGCTGTGATGTTGCGGATTTGTCGTGGTGGATTGCAGGGTGCAATGATAGTGCTGTTTGGATTTATTTGTACATTTGATATTGCGGGGCGAGCGTCCAACATGTGGACTGCCGTCACTGCCTGTTGTATAATATTCTTTTGGGGCACGACCGGGCTGAGGTCGATGTACCTGTTGTACATATTTTTATTTCTGTACAAGGTTTACCCCGCGACGGAGTGCACGGATAGCCGGGTTCTGGAGGGCAACGGGTCTGTATCTCATGGCTTTGAGAGGCAGAGGGGCCTCACTCTAGAATTGGCAGACTATTCGCCGCACTCGTAGGGGGTACAGGTTGACCCAAGGAGGGTGCTCAAGTTACCGGATTCCGTGAAGTGCCGGGTGGTCTATTCATTTTGCTGTAGGGGGCTGCCTTGCTTTAGGTTTTGGCGGGTAACTTGCCGCACCCGTAGGGGTCTAGGTTTCATTGCACAGGCTATCCACACGACCAGGAGAACATCGGGTTTCAGTAGCGGCTCTGTGAAACCCGGGGATCCCAGTTTATCTGTATTGTTATGTGATGCTTATTACTTTTCTGTAATGTTGCATATTATCACGCCTGGAGCGATTATTGTATATTGGTATATATACTATTAGATATTGTTTATGTTTTACACCCGCGCTAGTCCAGTCCCCGCTCTGTCGTTAGTTAAGTAACCTAACGGGTGATGACGGGACCCAGAGACGAATGCGGATGGCATATACGTACATTTTATTTTTCGTTTTTTTCTGGTGTGATTGATTGATGGGACTGCAGTGATTCTTATCAATGCAAGGATAAAACAAACCTATATTTGATGTTGTTGGAACAAATTTTAAAAGGTGTTATTACAAAGATGTTTACTTTAATTTTGCATAGCGGTATTCAGTTGGAATATCCTGCACCTCATTCGATGAGGCAAAGGCCGAGATCCCTTCACCGGGAGTGTCCCCTTGGGCAGAAGTTTACGTCAGGTTAATAACTTCACTATAGTCGATTACAAGTTGCTTTGCATCGCGGTATTCAGTCAGAATATCCTGTACCTCATTCCACGAGGAAAGAGCCGAGATCCCTTCACCGGGAGTGACCTCTTTAGCAAAAGGTTTTCGCCACTATATTTTTATAAAAGGCTATCAGGTTCCTTCAGCGAGATCAAGTTCATTACGTTAAAGGTTTTTTGCCAAAAACCAGCCGTAGCCCTCCGTCGTATCTTATGGATGGTCAGTAGTATTCAAGCTATGTTTGTTGGCTTTCGTCAAGGCATAGTGCTTGGTAGCTGCTGGGGTATTCATTTGTAGCATAGATAGATGTGTTGGTTTAGGACAGTCGTATTACCTTGTTGGCTTTCGTCAAGGGTATGTACAGGTGGGTTCAAATTAACCTGGATAATGACGGGCAGAACTTGACATGTGACTTATGATTTGTTGGCTTTCGTCAAGGTCATAAGAGCAAGGGGCAAAAATCACTTCGGGAGTTTCAAACATAGAGGAAACTTGCCAGGCATGCGCATACCTTCTGGAGTGTGATGACTTGAGTGGCTTCCATCAAGTTATCATGCGATGATAGTTGGATCCCGATTCTCACCGATGAGTTGGTTTACTCTTCGGGTGATCCCGACTAATTCTTCTTTTAGGTTTTGAGGAGAATTTGAGATTACAGTGGGAGGTTTCCTGATTAGATAAATTGATAACCATTCTGATCAAGGTTAGAGTGCACGCAGAGTGTTTCTTTTCTCTCTCTCTCTTTAGCAGCGACCTTTGACCGACCCTAGACTATGACTCAATGACCAAGTTGACCGAACCTTCTTATAATACTGGCTTTTGGATTGTCTAAAGTTGCATAAGTCATTGCCGCTCCTTCTTTTACCCTTTGTATTTCTCAGAACACCCCGTATTACTACGGACATCCACTTCCATTGGATAGATCCATTGTATGGTTATATACGAACTCGAAGGGACTTCTTCGAGGATGGATCCAGGTTCAGGAGAAATAGAATTGGTTTATTCAGTTGTCTTTTATTATCACCTTCTCTCAGGTTGTGAGGGCTCCTTAGTTTATGAGAGTACACCTATTACGCTTATTGGATAGTCTTATTCCAAACCATAGGCTGGTGCCGAAAGGTAGGGAATGATGAAAACCAATTAGCCTAAGTAGGGTGTACAGAAGGTAATAACTAAAGACAAAATAAAGGGATTGGAAAGAGGGCAAAGTAAATTGCGACTGTTATCATTCACGACCAAACCGCGTACTTCATCGCTACTCCTATTTCACCTTTGCTTTTTCCCCAGTTCGGGAGAAATAGAATAAGGTATTATTCAGTTGTCTTTTATCATCACCTTCTCTCGAGTTACGAGTACTCCTAAGATTAGGAGAGTACACCTATTATGCTTACTGGATAGTCTTCTTCCAAACCATAGGTTGGTGCCGAACGGTAGGGAAGGAAGAAAACCATTTAGCCTAACGATGGTGTAAAGAAGGTAACGACTAAAGACAAATAAAGGGATTTGGAGAGATGGAAAATGAAATATACGGTTAAAGTCATGAATTGAATTTTGGAAGAGGCATTACTAGGAATACCAGGATACCCTTACGAAACATTTTAATGTTTCAGTTTAACTGTGAATTGTTAAAAGAAAACTGATTTCCCGATTAACTACTTACTCCAGGGTATGTATTTACCAAGTATGATTCTTATATCTGTATGGTTTTACAGATGATGAGTGGGAGTAGGTTATTGGGAATAAGGTGATCATCCTCATTATATTGGAATTCGTTGTAATTGGTGATATTTGAGGAAATCGTCTGGGTAAAGTTTTCAACCTACGATACACAGGTTATGAGTTATTTAACTCAGAGGACTTATACAGAGTATTGTATGTTGTCCAGTGTTCGTCAGGACAAAGGGGTTGGTCCTCGTATTATGTTCTATTTACTTGTGACTTCTCTAGTATTTAGACAAGTGTTTCGTAGAAATACAAGGTCTAAGTTTTGAGAAGTTGTGGGTATAAGAATAAAGTAGAGAACCAGGTGTCACAAGTATCGGGATTCTTCAAAGAGATCAAAGATGTAGATTCTTGTGATTGGTATTCAGTTGATAGTAATGGTTTTTGAGAAACTTTTTTCTCTTTCAGGTTACTCATAATTGGATGGATTCCTAAGTTGAGTAGTGCTGATTAGCCTCTCTTCATTAAGTTGATATGCACTGGAGACAGCTGCATGATTTGAATCTGGTTCCAATTAAATAAGTGCCAAGGTTTCTATATTAGATATAGAATGGTTCATATCTTAACGATGTTAAGGTACGGGGAGTTGTCTAGCTTATGCTTAAAACCAGACACTGGATAACTCAAAGCACGTTTCTGTAATGGCAGTTTGTGGGTTGACCCTGGCTTTGACGAGGGTTGACTTTCTACCATCTGGAAGATCAATAGTGATATTGTTCTTGACTCGCCACAGTTTTAGCAAAATGGATTTTTTCAGAAAACAGTAGTGGGAGTATGGTAGAACTGGAAGTGATTCAAGAACCGCAAACGATTACGGAAAATTTAATAGGACCTATATATTCAATCAGGTTTGACATTCCATTAGCTACTCCGCAGATATGGAGGGTAACCTCTGACACCCGAGAGGTACTTCGGTAGCTTCAAGGACGGTGACAGTGAGGTTCTTGTTTACCCAGACTTGACACTACGGTTGTTCCAGGCTATGAGACCCGGCAGGAGGTTATGTATAGCGTCGTTCTAAACTAGCTTTAGAAGTGTACGTATATATTATTCTGCCAGAGGGTTGTTGTGGTCAGTGGGAGAAGTGAAAGCAAAGTGGGCAAGTGGCTTATGTCTACTTATAGACTTGAGCAGATATAGCAGAGAAAGATCATCTAATTTTGATGTGACAGTCATGGCTTTGACTTCATCAGAATAGGGGATGGATCTGTTAAGAAGGTAGTAGGGTGTGATGTCTTGGTATTTTGATGACATACACAGAGTAGGAAGTAAAATTCCTATACTACGATCGGTTGTACTGTGGTCATCACACAGTTGTTTCTCCACAAAGGATATAGATATAATATTAGACATTCTGGTTACTAGATCTATGGTATTAGATCTAGATTTGGGTAGTTTCCCAATATGGGTACTTTGACAGTATTCTAATAGTATTTTATAATAGATGACTCCTGGCATGGTGGTGTACCTGCAGGTGATGGAGTCACCCTCTCTAAAGGTGTCTTACAGACTAAAGAGGAGAGGGATGTGCATGATTGGCAGATCACTTGCTTAGGCAATTGAGTCAATCGTGAGATGTCAAGTACCACACCAGATATTTTTTTTGCACTGGATGCAATAAGTTTGTATTAATCCAATCCTGGAGAATCATAAGGAAGTAGTTTTAGAACATAAGTGCATGTTCTATGGATTTGATGACGGCGGCCTCCTTCGGGAGACGGTTATCATTCCAGGCTTCCAAGGTGACCTGGATGACAGAATGATTGTCAGAGTTATAGTTTTCCCTCTGACGAAGGACAGTATTATAGACAGGTGGTCCAAGAGGATACTGTGGGAGGCATGGTGCAGGATACTGATTAGATTCAGTTGAAGATACAGTCTAAGAAGTTTGGATTTGGTGTTCATTTATGAACTAGGTCCCATCAGATATCCAGACATATTCTAAGACAGGTATTACTCGATTCGGGAGATGCCTTTCTCCGCGAACTTGAGATTAAGAGAGACATAGAAAGAAACATCAGGGCGGCTCCACTTACTGAGGCTATTTCTCGAACACAAGAGTTTTACAAACTAGCTTTGTGAAACTGATTAGTAGAGAAGTTGGGTGTTCGGTCTCACACAGGTTGTGAGTATGCGACATCGCAATAATAGCCTTAAGTGCAAGTGGGAGATTGTTGGATATAGTGCCCTCAAAGTCAATTATTGGATCGTAGGTAAGTGATTGCAATGATTGAGGGAGGACCTATACCGATATGAAAGTCTTGCTCGAGATAATAGTATGCTATCTGGTTTGTCTTTATCATCGTATACATGCTTTAGTTCACTATTGCATGTTGATAGAGCCCATAGGATTCTTACTTGACTGCCAGCAGTATGATGGCGATCATATACATGGGAGCTGGGGTCTATAAGCACATCCTTAAAGTGTCCCTAGTCGTGGGAGTTTCGAGACCGGGCATCGATACTCCAGAGTAGACTAGTGTATACAGTCGAGACCCCGACGAGGGGCGGTGGCCGGTCTCACAAGCCATTGGTGTCAGTTGGTTCACCTAAGATGTATACAGGTGCTCATTGAGTACACCGGACAGGACTCGCCGGGAACATGCTAGTTGGTATTATATATATCATCAAATAGCTGTTCCCTGGTGACATATGTACAGGTTAGTTTGTCGACCTGAGATCGTCATTTGTCTCATGTGAGTTCCCACTATGCTTTGATTTCTACCCTACCACGCTTAAAGGAGACGTGCAAACAGGTATTTTTTGGGTACAGTCCCGAGCCACATGGAGGCAGTGAGCGGATCGTCGGGGATTCATCTCTCCCGGTATTGGGGGTTGATGTCGCATAGTGCACGGGTGGCCATCACTAGAAATCCTCGGCCGAGGTAGTGGAGAATTACTGATTTGGATCAGTAGTTTCTCAGGAGGTGATGGGCTTCATACCGACACGAATTATCGCGTTATTAGGGGTCTGATTTTATCCACCCCCCTAGACTCGATATGCGATACTCTTAGACGAACGTACCGGACTGTACGGATATTGTCACTGTCAGGCTAAGTAGGGTTTCTGGATGAGTTCGCTCGCCAGCTTCCCTTCCAATAAATACATAGGCAACCGTTACGTACAGCTTGTACCTCTGACGTGCTAGTGGTTATACCCAGAGCCAGTGTGTTGATGAGTCATTAGAGTCCCCCACAGACCGTTTTCCAAGTTTGGGCGAAACGTTGTAGAGGCCGTATGGTTTTATGGCACGGTTCGAAAAATGCACGTGCGTTTACGCACGTGTTATATTTCGGGCAGATAATACTGGTGGGCTTTAGTTTAAGCCGGATCCGAGTATTATACTGTGTAGATATAATATCTTTGTCTTAGTTGCATTTGTATTCGGTCGTAATACAAATGCGGGTATGTTTATACTATTACAGGGTTATCCTGAAATTCGTTTCGGGATCGCTTTTGGAAGTTGCCAGTTTCCAGTTTTCTATCGGCTGTATTTAACATTCGGTTAAATATGGATTTATCTTTTCATTGGATGAGTGTGGAAGCTTCTTGGATGATGACTAGGATGGTGAGGTGTTAAGTGACTCATTAGTGCATTTAATGATTCATTTAATGCAAGGGTGACTAGGTTAAGATGATTCATTGTTTGCATTGATTATTTGTGCAAGGTGGATAATGACTCATTAGTTCTTTTATGGTTATGGTTACCTCATTCCTTGCTCCTACACTCACCCCCTCCACCATATATTGGCCGGCCCTTCATGAGTGAGAGGAGATGGATTTTCATTTGGGAAATTATGATAGTTATTTGGTTCATGGAAATTAGAATAGAAAAGTTTCTCATTTCATATCGATCCAAAAGGCAACTTCATTAACCGTTCGTCCACAGCCTTGGACGTAACGAGACAAAGTGTTCTACTCATTCTCTATATCATTCTTGGTCATCTCTTTTAGCAAACTTGATGATCGAGTTGCCTCGGTTCAGAGGCGGGAGCCTGTTTAATGATCCGTCGACGTGGTGCCACTTGGACGAGAAGACAAGAGATTAAGGAGATCGGAGCAGCCGCAACAAAGCGTGGGATGATGGTTGAAGACCGAAGGACTCGGATCGTTCGATATAATATTTTTACCCACTTTGTAGTTTGTTGTTTTATCTTTAATGGCAGATCCGGGTTATAGTACGCGATAGCGCCAGTTGTAAAAGTTTTTGTTCCGCATTTGGCGTCTGTTAGACGGCCGGGGCGCTACCGTGGACTTACAGGGGGAACGGGTCTTGCGATGATGGCGCGAGAAGCGGGGATTCATTGGGGCAAGGCCGTTGGGGAAAACGAGTGGGGCGTGGGGAGTTGGCGAGCCGGCGTGGTCGTTGCAGCGGACGCGAGAAACGGGGTGAGGAGCCGTTGTGGGGAAAGTGGCAGGAAAAATGGAGAGGGAGAAGAAGAAGAATGGGACTAGGGAGTGGGTCGGGTAGGATGTGCTCGGGTTCGGGTCGGGTTCGGGGAGTAGGGTGAGGGAAAGGGGTTTGGGCTAGAAAATGAAAAAGAAAATGGAAAAAGGGGATTAAATTAAATTAGGGTAAGATAATTATAATTAAATTAATTGGAAAAAAATATAGAAAATTTGTAGAAAATTTGGGGAAAATATTTGGAATATTTATTAAAATACAGTAACTATTTATAGGGACTGGGTATTACAGTTATACTGTGGTTGTCACACAGTGGTTTCTCTACATAGGATATGGATATTATATCTGGCATTCTAGTTACTAGATCTATGGTTTTAGATCTAGACTTAGGTTGTTTTCTAATCCGGGTACATAGACGGTATTCTAAAGGTGTTTTAGAATGGACGACTCCTGGAATGGTGGTGTACCTGCAGGTAATGGATTCACTCTCTCTAAAGGTGTCTTACAAACTAAAGGGGAGAGGGATGCGCATGATTGGTATATCACTTGCTTAGGCAATTGAGTCAATCATGAAATATCAAGTACCACACCAGATATTGTTTTTGCACTAGATGCAATAAGTTGATATATTAATCTAATCCTGGAGAAACGTTCGGAAGCAGTTTATGAACATAAGTAGATGTTCTAGGGATATGGTAATGACAGCCTCCTTCGGGAGACGGTTATTATTCCAGGCTTCCAAGATGACCTGGATGACAAAATGACTGTTAGAGTTATAGTTTTCCCACTTTTGAGGGGCAGTAGTTTGGAAAGGCGGTCCAAGCGGATACTGACGGAGGCATGGTGCTGGATACTGATTAAATTCAGTTGACGATACAGTTTAAGAAGTTTACTGGATTTGGAGTAAATTTGTGAACTGGGTCCCATCAGATATCGAGGTATATTCTAAGATAGGTATTGTCATTTCGGGAGATGGCTTTCTCCGCGAACTTGAGATAAAGTGAGACATAGAAAGAAACATTGGAGCGGATCCACTTACTGACGCTATTTCTAGAATGCAATAGTTTTACAAACGAGCTTTGTGAAACTGATTAGTAGAGAAGTTGGGTGTTCGGTATCACACGGGCTGTGAGTATGCGACACCGCAATAATTAGCCTTAAGAGCAAGTGGGAGATTGTTGGCTATAGTGCCCGCAAGTGAATTATTGGGTCGCAGGCACGTGATTGTAATGATTGTGGGAGGACCTATACCGGTAGAAGAGTCTTACTCGAGATGAAAGTATGCTATCTGGTTTGTCTTTATCATCCTGTACATGCTTCAGGTGACATTAAAGATCACTATTACATATTGATAGAGCATATAAGATTCTTGCTTGACTACCAGCAGTATGATGGCGATCATGTACGTGAGAGTTGGGTGGTCTATAAGCTCATCCATAAAGTGTCCTTAGTTGTGGGAGTTTCGAGACTGGGCATCGATATTCCAAGAGTAGACTAGTGTATACGGATCGAGACCCCGACGAGGGGCGGTGGCCGGTCTCACAAGCCATTGGTGTTAGTTGGTTCACCTAAGATGTATACATGTGCTAATTGGGTTATGAGTACACCGGACGGACTCGCCGGGAACATGCTAGTTGGTATTATACCTATTGTCAGATATGAAGGGTTTCCTATAGCACCACTACAAGGGTTTGGAGGCAACACATATGCCATATTTAAACTTTATATGGTGCTAGAGAAACTATCTTAAGGATCATGCTAGAAAATATAGGGTAACATAACTTTAACAATAACACAAGTAGTAAAAGCTAGGGTTTTGAGAGTACAACCTTTGTAGCTCCCAACGCTATACTCCTTGGCTACTTGAGAGTTGGAAAAAGGCTCACTTGAAATCCTCTAGGTCCACGACGATCCACCCGGAGTCCTCTTTGTCCAATCTTGAAGCTCCACTAGATCAAGAGAAGAAATGGAAGCTAACACTCTACACTAATGGGCAAGACTAGTGTAGAATGGTGATGTGGTTTGCTTTCTCACTTCAAAACCCTAACTTGATGACTCTTTTGCTCAATTGAGAAAACTAGAGAGCAAGAGAGGAAGGAGGAAGAAGATGATGGCTTGTAAAGAGCTCAAGATAATGATAAGCATAAGAATAAAAATGAGAAATGAAAATATATATATTTTATCTTTCTCATTCTTAACCATAGTTATAAAATATCTAGATATTTGTTTTGGATCAAAAATGGCCATAGAAAATGAATCATGGTTAAACCAAAGGGTTAGTGCATGAATAAAATAATAAACCATGATAACAATTTCCATTTCCATTTTTCTTTTCCAAAAAAAAATATCTATATATTTATATATATATGGTGTGAGTCTTATATTGCCACCATCCACTATATTAACAACCATGATAGAATTATGTATGCATGTATGTGTGCATGCACATCCATATGTGCATGAATGAGAATAAATGCATACATGCATGCATACAATAAAATGACAAGAAAGGGTTTAAAGTGAGAAACTAATGGTCAACGATAAATCAACACTTGATTTAGCAAACCGGTCATATTACATACGACCCAACCAAAAAGCAAACCGCCCGATTAATATGCGGTATCTTATACGTGCATTTTAACCGGGTCCATGCGCATATCTCATATGCGCACCACATCGTTTCGCCTGGACTAGGACACACCATTATGGGACTCTAAGACTCGTCAATACGCTGGGAGTGGGTGATGGTCATATCAAGCACCCCCAAGCCGCAAGCGGTCAGCCAAACTGTAGGGTTCCTAGGCACCCTAATGAGGTCTCACATGGCATCAACCATGCCAATTTCAAAAATTCTAGGTGCCGAGAAACCCTAATACGGATCGTTGGCTAGAAATCTAGGCGAAAAATAAACTAGTTAACACTTAACTAAGAGAATACGGAAATACAACCTTTGTAGATCCGGTCCTCCACCTCCACGGCTCCGTGATCAAGTCATCTCCGCTGTCCAAATGAAAATCCGGGCTCTAGCGTCGGCTTCGTCGGAGAAATGGCGAGCTAGGTCGTCGATGTCCATGCCGAAAATGATCTACGTCGAGGCATCGCTAGATCAAGCTCCACCTTCACCAAGCCATGAAACTTGTGAAGGAAACACACTCTACTACTTGGCAAGAGGCAGAGGATGAAGAAATAGGAGTTGGGTTCACTTTAGAATTGGATTTCTCACTCAAATACATCAATCACCATTGATGAAGAAAGCTTTTTCTTCATTGAAGAAGATGAAGAAGAAGAAGAAAGAAATATGATAAGTTAATTAAAAAGAATAGAAAAACAATACTTATCATAATTCTAACTATGGTTATGTGTAGAGAATTGACCAAGGTTAAAGGAATGGTTAGGGTTAAGGATGAGATAAGAATGGTGGACAAAGTCAAAGCTTCATGAAGTTTCAACTAAACAACAAATAAAGCCACCATTCTTTTCTCTTTTCCATTTATTTTCCAAAAAGTATAAACAAATAAATAAATGAATAAATAAGTAATGGAAAAATAAAACCCTAATTAAATGTTTAACCATGGTTTAATTCTTTACACTTAACCAAGTAAACATGTATCATCAAACATGATACAAACAAGTGCACAAAAGTATATCGCATATACAATGCGCACATCCGAGTGAGAAAATCCATCTTAAGTGAACCGATACTAGTTAATGCAAAGTAATATATCAAATATATAATTATGCATTAAATCATTAAATCAACACTTGATTTAACGATCCGGTCATATCGCATATAACCGACTAGTATCTATGTATCGGCTTATCGAATCAATACTTGATTCGATAACTAGGTTATATCGCATATAACCAATCGATACATTTATCACGAGAATGAAATACGGTATCACATACACGCATGATTCTCGGTCCCGCACATATCTCATATGCGCTCCTATTTCGTTTCGCTTGAGCCAGGAAACCTCTGTGTAGGACTCTAAAGACTCGTCAATACGCCGGCAGCAGGTGATGATCATATCAAACACCCACAAGCCGCAAGCGGTCTGCTAAACGTAACGGCCACCTGGGTATTGAGCGATCAGAAGATCGACGAGCAAGCCCGCTCACACTCCAGTGAATCCAACCAGTAACACTACCGTACAGTCCGGTCCGATCGTCTGATATGTCGCATATCTCGCCTAGGGGTGGTAAACATCAGACCCCAATAGCTCGATAAGTCGTGTCGATATGAGGTCTATAACAATTCGAGAAACTACTGGTAACACTTACCAGTAAATCTCAGCAACCCTGGCCAGGGATTTCCTGTTATAGCCAATCGAACACAGCGCAACATCAACCCCCTATACCGGGAGAGACGAATCCCCTCCTATCGCTCATTGCCTCCATTTGATTCGGGACTGTACCCAAAAACCACCGTTTTGCACGCCCTCTTGGACGTGGTAAGATGGAAATCAAAGCACAGTGGGAACCACACAAGACTCTATGACGATCTCGGGTCAACAGACTACTCTGTACCAGTGTCACCAGAGAACTGCCATCTGACGTCTGGTATAATACCATCTGGGAGTTCTCGGCGAGTCCGTCCAGTGTACCCAGTCTCCACTGAGCACCCGTATATCATCTCTGATGTCAAACACCAATGGATATGGGATCATCCATCGCCCATCTGTGTATACGCTAGTCTACTCTGGTATATCGATGCCCCGTTTCGATATACCCACGACTAGGGACTTTAAAGGATGTACTTATGGACTACCATGTCCCCACTAGTATGATCCGCATCATAGTCCAGGTAGTCAAGTACAGATCCTAAGGGCTTTACCAACATGTAACAGGGAGACAATCAGTGTACACGTTAAGGTAAAGATCAACCAGATAGCATACTATCATGTCGAGCTGGAAAGTCCTCCCTATATATGTCCCAGCATCCACTACAATATACATCCTATGTATAGTAATGGCCTCTAGGGCATACATATAACTAACAATCTCCCACTTGCACTAGGGCCATATGATAGCAGTGGTTGCAGTATCTCATACTCAACCATCCCATAAAAGTCTCTCTCTGGGAACAGGCCTTTGTGAGTGGATCCGCTGTGTTGTCCTCTGAGTCTACTCTCCTAACCTCGATCTCCCTGGAGATCAACCATCTCCGTGATCAGGTGACACTGCCTTAGAATATGTCTGGATCACTGATGGGACGGACGTTCCTTGGCATAAGCCACAACTCCATTGTCTCACAATGGTAGGAACGTAGTTCATCTCATGAACTAATATACACCCAAACATCCTCTTTGGTAGCATCTTAAGTAGCGATGTATCCTGCCTTTATCGTCTAGTATGTCGCGGTATCTTTCTTGGAACTCTTCCAACATACCGTCCCTTTACTGAGGGTAAAGACAATGCCTGTGACTGACATTCTGTCATCTTTATCACCCTGGAACACTTCCAGTGATTCTCCCCAGGATCAATTGATACTATCTCACTACAACTAGTAAGAATCCTAACATCCAATTAGATCTATCTCATAGATCCAAAATCCAGGATTTAGTAGGTATCACTTTGATCCTATTTGGAGAATCCTTGTGATAAGCGGAGATCGATCGAGCGTAGCATAGGAAACTCCTTCCCTATCAAGAGTATGTCATCCACGTACTCTACGAGGATCGTCACCATACTCCCTACTACCTTTTTGTTTATACAAGGTTCATCTACCATTTTGATGATGTCAAACTGTTTGACTATTACATCAAAACAGACGTTCCAACTCCGCGATGCCTGCTTTATCATATAAAACATCTTGCACACGTTTCCGCTGCTGCCACTGTCTACGAGGCCCTCTGGCTGTGCACTTATAGACGCACTCTTCTAAAACATCATTTAGAAAAGCAGTCATGGCACCCAACCGCCAGATATCGTAGTTATGGTATGTAGCCGTGGCAAGTAGGATCTGGATGGACTTAAGCATAGATACTGGAAAAGGTTTCATCATTATCCACGCCTGGTCGATGACGAAAACCTTTAACAATTCTAGCTTTGAAAGTCTCAACTTTTCCATGTACACCAAGTAATCTTCTCAAGATATACTTGCTCCTGATGGGGATTTAACCCTTCAGATATAGCAACTAAAGTCCATACTTTGTTGGTGTATAAGGATTCCATCTCAGATCGATAAACATCCAGCCATTCTCACAGAGTCTCACTCCTGATGGCCAGCTCGAAACTAGTTGGGTCATCATCTCATGATGTAATCCTCGCTCCCACTGTCATAGAGAAACCGAAGTATCTCTCAGGTGGGTGAGGAACCCTACTAGATCGGCGGAGAGGCTGAGGTTCGTTGGAATCTACTGAATCCTTTGGTTCTATCAAATCATGTGCTGTAGTTTGTATAGCTGGAACATTTCCAGTTCTACATTACAGACCTTGCCTCGAGCTTGTCCGGATTTTGCTTTTAGACATAGGCCGGTCAACCCCAAATCTTAACTAACTTAAGATATGGGCTCTTCCCTTTCCATATCATATATGAAGTGGTAGGCAACTGATTTGATTCGAACCCTATTCAAAAGGTATGCAGCTTCTTAAGTGCACAACTCCCAAAAGGAAATAGGTAGCTCAGTAGTACTCATCACAGAGCACACCATATCAAATAGGGTGTATCTGCTCCGCCCTGATATACCATCGTGCTATGGTGTATTCAGAGGAGTAATGCTGAGAGAGAATCTCATTCTCCTTTAGAATAATCCAGGATTTCCGTGCACAAGTATTCTCCTCCTTGATCTCATCATAGGACATAATACTTATACCCGTATTGGTTCTCTACTTCTAACTTATATTCTGTGAATATCTCAAAAGGTTCGGACTTGTGTTTCAACAGGAACATATGTCTGAATCTCGAGAGATTATCAGAGAATGTAATGAAGTACAAAGAACCGGTCTTGGCATATGTAGACTGGGGATCTACATACATCAACATGTATCATCCCAAGAGTTCACTAACTCTTTCTCTGTTTCCAATAAACGGAGCTATGGTCATCTTATCTTTGTGACATGACTGGCGAGTTTCGCAAGATGTAAATTCAAACTGATTTAAATATACATCTAAATGTAACTTCAGCCAGTCGGGTCGCATTGATCTGACCTAGTCTACAATACCTCAAGAAGAATCCGTTCATTTCTGAACTCTTCCTCTTGTGTGTGTTCCATATACTAAGAACTGTAGTTTGATTTAGAACATGAATGATTTTAGATAACGTGCCTGAATCGATCAACTTTTGATCTAGGAAATGTTCAAAACATTATCCATCAATACAAAATCATATCCTTTCTTTTCTACCAAAGAGAGTGATATGATTTGGTATATCAGGTTCGGTATCTAATAACATTCGTTCAGAATCAATGTATTGGTAATACAGGGTGACAGTGACCGACAGACTTGGCTACAACTCTTGCCCCGTTTTCTGTCTCATGAAACTTATCACCCGTTCTCAGTTTTTCTACCCTTTTGTAGCCCTATGTAACAGATTACATATCTGGGATCCTGATCCGGTATCATATACCAGGATGCGGAGGATACTGAGAAACAGTTCTGTATAATGAACACACCCGAAGATGATGCATCAGCATGCACTCTCTTCGTTTGGGCGGCACGGGAAATCTGGTATTCCCCAATTTCCTGCTCTGTCTTATAACAATTATAAGTTGGAGCGGGACCAACGTTCCCTAGCTCAGTATAACAAGCGGGTTCGGTCAATAATCTGTATTATTATCTTGATTAAGGCGTGATATGGTCGCTACCAGGAGAGAGAGAGAAGAAAACACTCAGCGTGCGCTCTTGCAAGAATAGATTGGTTATTATTTTATCTAATCAGGATGGCTCCCACTGCTTTTTATCAAATCTTCCTTCAAACCGTAAAAGGAAAGACTAGCCGGGATTAATTACACACTACAAGTTCGCCAATCTTTCAGCCAGGCCAGTGTCGGTACTTTGAGGGAGGTCCCCCGTGCTTTCGCACGAACCTAATTAATGTAAACCTCGTTTTCCCAGAGGCGTAACCTCGTTGACACCTTTCTAGACACCTACTTGATCGGCTAATTGTAATGTGCAAGACTCTCCCAGGAGTAACTCTTACTCGCAGCGGGTATCGGGATCCAACTATCTCATAGAAGGTATGCAATCTCATTGCAAATTTCAACACTTGAAATTCCCGATAATATTTTGCCCCTAGCTCGCTATGACCTTGACGGAGGCCAAACAACCCATAGTCCGCTAGTCAAGTTCAACCCGTCATTTCCTGATTGAATTAATCCCACCCGCACGACCCTTGACGGAGGCCAAACAACGCCGTACGAATACCCTAATCCAATCGCATCATATGCTAGCAGATAAGCACTAGTTAGCTACCGTACACTACGCCTTGACGGAGACCAAACAACCGCAGCACGAATACTAACTAGTACGTATCTGAAATGACGGAGGGCTACGACATGTTTTTCTGAAAACCTATTGCGTAATGAACTTGATATCGTTGTAGAATCAAATGATTTTAAAATGGAGTGCTTTTGAGGCTTTTCTAGTTTTGCTAAAGGAGTCACTCCCGGTGAAGGGATCGTCGGTCCTTTCCTCGTCGAATGAGGTGCGGGATATATCATATATATCACTGTGCAAAGCAGAAGCTATAGAAGCTATCAAAAGACAAACCGAGTGTGTAGCATCTGCCAGTTATTGCTAAAGGAGTCACTCCCGGTGAAGGGATCTCGGTCCTTTCCTCATCGAATAAGGTGCAGGATATATCACATATACCGCTATGCAAAGCAAAAACTGTAGCTACTTGTTTTATTTTGAAATTCGATTCTACAACATCTTAGGTTTCTTTTACTTTCATTAATCACATTAATGAAGTCCCATCATTTAAATACCTAAACATCACAGATAAATACGACGTACACTTATGCCATCCGTATTCGCCTCGATGTCCCCTCGTGCACCGTTAGGTTAGGTAACTAACGGCAGAGCTGGGCAGGGCTAGCGTGGGTGTAAAACATAAGTAACGTCTATATAATATATCATATATACTATATACTGTTTCTATCACAGAACATCACATGATCACATCACAGATATCGCAGCAGAAGAATCATATGAAATATTGGATATACTAGGACGTCCGTGTTTTCAATACGAGCCAGTATAAAACACGGATTCCACGGTCGCGATGAATAGCCAAACCCACACCCCTAGACCCCTACGAGAGCGGCAAGCAACCCTACCAATTCTAGGGTTAGGAGGCCCGGACTCGACTCCTCGAGATGGTCTCCCACTGGACCCCAGAACCCGGTTACTTGTGCTCCCCTCCTTGGGTCTATCCTAGTGCGGAAAAGTAAATAATATACAAACGGTGACAACTTCCGCAACCTGGAAGTGCCCCAATAAAAGAATATTACATACAAGTTTTTACATGAATGAAAATGAAAAACACTCATCTCACATAAAAACCCCCGGCTATTCAAACACGACGATCCAATATAACATATCCAGCAACACATAACATCACATGTCATCAACGTAAGTAAATATGCGCATCCCAATTGTCGTTGACATATAGCAACGAAACCGGCGATATCACATATTACACTTACGGTCATAGAAAAGAAAGTGTAAAAGTACAACAGTTGGAATCCGCAACCACCTCAGACATCGCATGCCTGACCAAATGAATTCCTTAGACATCGCATGCCTAACAATTATAAACCCCGCATTTTAGTCTCAAAATCGAAAACACTTTTCAATATTAAGTCGGGCAATTCAACAAGATTCCCGACATCCTGATCGAATGCTCTTCGCAAACTTCAGTAGACGGCCGCACCCCTGATACCGTCGACGAAGTGCAGCAAGGCGGAACACCGCTACCGCGAGCACCCGAACGGATTCTTTCGGCGACGGGGTTCTCCTACAGTCACTTGGTCGGGGCTATGGAGTGAGGCTATCTATTAAGTTTACCCGGCGAGTATCCGCGTACGCTACGTGATTGCAACGGACTTTTGATCACATCAAAATTCCGTGGCAACCGATCAAGTGAGTCTAAACTGCTATGTTTATAACATTCATTCAGTTATCTCATAACTTTGTGAATTCCAATTATTGTATCACATTCCGGATAAATAGAAAATGTTAAACTTTCCGATCGAATATTCGAACACCCAAGTTTTCCCGATACAGATCAACACATGAAATAAGTCTAACAACATTCAGTTCGTGCCTCAGTACCGACGGTCCAGCCGTAGAAGGGTCAAGCCAACGCCTCACATGTGGCACGCCGTACTGCCCCAAACCCGAAGGTTCAAAGGGCAGTTCAAGACGGTCACATAATCGAGTTAAGGTTTATTGTCTTCTAGAGGGTCCATCGCGTTACTTGCACTACTTAGAACGTCGTTAAACTACGGAAAAATCCAACACTTGGAAATTTCCCGACAGGGGAAAAATTGGGTATTTATATCCGGTCGAACTTTTTAACATATTCTAAAAATTTATCCGGAAAGCCACATAGACAAAATTTGATATTCCGATCGAAACACCGAATCCCCAAAACAACTCCAGAAAATTCAACTCTTGAATAAATTTTAAAAATACCCAGAGAACTCAGCACCTGAAACAATGAATTACTGTGCAAACAGTTAGGGCTGACGTCACCATTCGGCCGCGGAACCGCCGCATAAGCTAGGTTTATGCCGCGGTTCCGCCGCCGTTTACACTGTTCATCCAAAAATTTTTGCGCCGTAATTCTTAGATTTTCCTGCTGGGTTTTCTGCATATTTTTAATTTGGAAAAATCCCAGTTTTTGAAAAAAGGACAGAGAGTAATTTGTGAGTTGGGTTTCGGGTTCGTTCGGGTTTCAAATTCCGTCTAGACTTCGCCTAAGGCTCTAACCTGGCTCTGATACCACTGTAGGGTTCCTAGGCATCCTAATGAGGTCTCACATGGCATCAACCATGCCAATTTCAAAAATTCTAGGTGCCGAGAAACCCTAATACGGATCGTTGGCTAGAAATCTAGGCGAAAAATAAACTAGTTAACACTTAACTAAGAGAATACGGAAATACAACCTTTGTAGATCTGGTCCTCCACCTCCACGGCTCCGTGATCAAGTCATCTCCGCTGTCCAAATCAAAATCCGGGCTCTAGCGTCGGCTTCGTCGGAGAAATGGCGAGCTAGGTCGTCGATGTCCATGCCGAAGATGATCTACGTCGAGGCATCGCTAGATCAAGCTCCACCTTCACCAAGCCATGAAACTTATGAAGGAAACACACTCTACTACTTGGCAAGAGGTAGAGGATGAATAAATAGGAGTTGGGTTCACTTTAGAATTGGATTTCTCACTCAAATACATCAATTACCATTGATGAAGAAAGCTTTTTCTTCATTGATGAAGATGAAGAAGAAGAAGAAAGAAATATGATAAGTTAATTAAAAAGAATAGAAAAACAATACTTATCATAATTCTAACTATGGTTATGTGTAGAGAATTGACAAAGGTTAAAGGAATGGTTAGGGTTAAGGATGAGATAAGAATGGTGGACAAAGTCAAAGCTTCATGAAGCTTCAACTAAACAACAAATAAAGCCACCATTCTTTTCTCTTTTCCATTTATTTTCCAAAAAGTATAAACAAATAAATAAATGAATAAATAAGTAATGGAAAAATAAAACCCTAATTATATGTTTAACCATGGTTTAATTCTTTACACTTAACCAAGTAAACATGTATCATCAAACATGATACAAACAAGTGCACAAAAGTATATCGCATATACAATGCGCACATCCGAGTGAGAAAATCCATCTTAAGTGAACCGATACTAGTTAATGCAAAGTAATATATCAAATATATAATTATGCATTAAATCATTCAATCAACACTTGATTTAACGATCCGGTCATATCGCATATAACCGACTAGTATCTATGTATCGGCTTATCGAATCAATACTTGATTCGATAACTAGGTTATATCGCATATAACCAATCGATACATTTATCGTGAGAATGAAATACGGTATCACATACACGCATGATTCTCGGTCCCGCACATATCTCATATGCGCTCCTATTTCGTTTCGCTTGAGCCAGGAAACCTCTGTGTAGGACTCTAAAGACTCGTCAATACGCCGGCAGCAGGTGATGATCATATCAAACACCCACAAGCCGCAAGCGGTCTGCTAAACGTAACGGCCACCCGGGTATTGAGCGATCAGAAGATCGACGAGCAAGCCCGCTCACACTCCAGTGAATCCAACCAGTAACACTACCGTACAGTCCGGTCTGATCGTCTGATATGTCGCATATCTCGCCTAGGGGTGGTAAACGTCAGACCCCAATAGCTCGATAAGTCGTGTCGATATGAGGTCTATAACAATTCGAGAAACTACTGGTAACACTTACCAGTAAATCTCAGCAACCCTGGCCAGGGATTTCCTGTTATAGCCAATCGAACACAGCGCAACATCAACCCCCTATACCGGGAGAGACGAATCCCCTCCTATCGCTCATTGCCTCCATGTGATTCGGGACTGTACCCAAAAACCACCGTTTTGCACTCCCTCTTGGACGTGGTAAGATGGAAATCAAAGCACAGTGGGAACCACACAAGACTCTATGATGATCTCGGGTCAACAGACTACTCTGTACCAGTGTCACCAGAGAACTGCCATCTGACGTCTGGTATAATACCATCTGGGAGTTCTCGGCGAGTCCGTCCAGTGTACCCAGTCTCCTCTGAGCACCCGTATATCATCTCTGATGTCAAACACCAATGGATATGGGATCATCCATCGCCCATCTGTATGGGTCGAGAAGGTATACGCTAGTCTACTCTGGTATATCGATGCCCCGTTTCGATATACCCATGACTAGGGACTTTAAAGGATGTACTTATGGACTACCATGTCCCCACTAGTATGATCCGCATCATAGTCCAGGTAGTCAAGTACAGATCCTAAGGGCTTTACCAACATGTAACAGGGAGACAATCAGTGTACACGTTAAGGTAAAGATCAACCAGATAGCATACTATCATGTCGAGCAAGAAAGTCCTCCCTATATATGTCCCAGCATCCACTACAATATACATCCTATGTATAGTAATGGCCTCTAGGGCATACATATAACTAACACAAACGTAACGGCCACCCGGGTATTGAGCGATCAGAAGAAAACAAGCGAACCTATCACAACTTCCGTCGAGACAACCGGCAACACTACCGTACAGTCCGGTCTCTTCGTCAGATATGCTGCATATCGAGTCTAGGGATGGTAACGTCGACCCCAATAACTCAATAAGTCATGCCGATGAATGGTCTATAACATATCGAGAAACTACTGATAACACTTATTAGTAAATCTCAACAGCCCTGGCAAGGGACTTACTGATATAGCCAATCGAGCACAGCACAGCATCGACTCCCAATACCGGGAGAGACGAAACCCCTCCTATCGCTCATCGCCTTCGGGTGTCTCGGGATTGTACCCAACGGCCACCTGTTTGCACGACTCAGTAGAGCCGTGGTAGGGTGGTAATCAAAGTACAGTAGGAGAACACACAAGACTCTATGACGATCTCGGGTCTACAGACTAACATGTACCAGTGTCACCTGAGAACTGCTATCCGACGATAGATATAATTCCATATAGGAGTCCTCGGTGAGTCCGTCCACTGTACCCAGTCACCACTGAGCACCCGTATATGATCTCGATGTCAAACATCGACGAATGTAGGAACATCCATCGCCCATCATTTGGGTCTAGAATCATATACGCTAGTCTACTCTGGTATATTGATGCCCCGTCTCGATACACCTACGACTAGGGACTTTTTCAGGATATGCTTATAAACTACAGATGTCCTACTAGTATGGTCTCCATCATAATCACAGTAGTCAAGCCTATATCCTCAGGGCTTTATCAACATGTATGAATGAATAAAAACATGATCAAGTCAACATGTCAGATAAAGAAGAACCAGATAGCATACTATCATGTCGAGCAAGAAGTACACTAAATATATATATATATATATATATATATATATATATATATATATATTTATATACATCCACTATCATATAATGGCCTCTAGGGCATACATATATCCAACAATCTCCCACTTGCACTAAGGCCAGTTATTGGCGTATCTCATACCCAACATGTCAAAAGGTTGCTCATGCTGCGGCTGAGGGAGAGCCTTGGTGAATGGATCCGCGGCGTTATTCTTTGTGTCTACTATCCTAATCTCGATCTCGCGGCGATCTACAATCTCCCGGCGATCTACAATCTCCCGGATCAAATGAAAGCGCCTGAGGATGTGTCTGGACCGCTGATGGGACCTGGGCTCCTTGGCTAACGCCATAGCCCCTTTATTATCACAATACAATGGTATTGGATCAATAATGGTTGGAACTACTCCTAGCTCCGAGACGAACTTCTTCATCTAGACGGCTTCCTTGGCGGCATCATTTGCAGCAATGTACTCAGCCTCCATCGTAGAGTCTGCAACGGTATCCTGTTTGGAACTCTTCTAACTTACCACCCCTCTATTAAGGGTAAATACAAACTCGGAGATAGATTTTCTGTCATCCTTATCGCTCTGGAAGCTCGAATCGGTAAAGGCCTCCATTTGGAGATCTCCATTACCATACACCAAGAACAATTCTTTAGTCCTTCGCAAGTACTTAAGAATGTTCTTCACAGCTATCCAGTGATTCTCCCCTGGGTTGGATTGATACCTGCTTACAACACTAAGTGCATAAGCTACATCTGGGCGTGTACATAACATCGCATACATTATAGATCCTACTGCCGAAGCTTAGGGTATAATGCTCATGCGAGCTCTCTCTTCATCGGTCTTTGGGCAAGAGTCCTTAGAGAGAGTGACCCCATGGCAAGCGGGTAAGGCATCCCGCTTGGAGTTTTTCCATACTAAACCTTTTTAGGATGGTGTTGATGTACCTGGTTTGGGACAATCCCAATAACCTCTTGGATCTATCCCTATAAATCCTAATGCCCAGAATGTATGTGGCATCACCCAGGTCCTTCATGGAGAACTTTAGTGATAAGAAAGATTTGACCGACTGTAGCATAGGAATATCATTTCCTATCAGAAGAATGTCATCCATGTACAATACGAGGAATGTGACAGCTCTCCCTACAGCCTTCTTATAAACACAAGGTTCATCTGGATTTTTGATGAAATCAAACTCTTTGATAACATCATCGAAACAGATGTTCCAACTCCTTGATGCCTGCTTTAACCCATAAATGGATTTAAGCAATCTATATGCTTTCCCGCTGCTCCCACTGTCAATGAAGCCCTCTGGCTGATCCATATAAACACATTCTTCGAAATCTCCATTTAGAAATGCCGTTTTAACGTCCATCTGCCAGATTTCATAGTCGTAGTGAGCAGCAATAGCAAGTAGGATCCGAATGGATTTAAGCATGGCTACGGGAGAAAAAGTCTTGTCATAGTCCAAACCTGGTCTTTGACGAAAACCCTACGCCACAAGTCTTGCCTTATAGGTCTCTACCTGCCCATCTACACCAATCTTTCTTTTAAAGATCCATTTGCACCCTACAGGTTTTACCCCAAGGGGTACAACGTCCAAAGTCCATACTTTGTTGGTGTACATAGACTTCATTTCGGATCTCATGGCATCCAGCCACTTCATAGAGTCTCCACTCGTGATAGCTTGCTGAAAACTGGTAGGATCATCACCCTCCATGATACAGTCTTCTCTGTGACTATCAATGAGGAAACCGTAGTACCTCTCCAGTGGGCGAGAAGTCCTACCAGACCTTCGGAGTGGTCGAGGTTCCTACCTTCGGAGTGGTCGAGGTTCCTCAGTTTCTATTGCAACAGTCGGTTTAACCAAGTCGTCATTTGTAGTTTGTGTCTCTAGAACCTCTTCTATATCCACCACATTGCCATCAGTTTCATTTGTAAAAAACTCTTTTTCCAAGAATGTGGCATACTGAGAAACAAACACCTTTTGTTCCTCCTTGTGGTAGAAAAGATATCCATAAGAGTTCTTTGGATATCCCACAAAATTACACATGACCGACCATGTCTCGAGTTTGTCCGGATTCTTCTTTTTAACATAGGCTGGACAACCCTAAATCTTAATTCGTTTAAGAGATGGTCTCTTCCCATGCCATATCTTATATGGTGTGGTAGACACGGTTTTGGTTGGGACCCTGTTCAGTAGAAATGCTGCAGTCTCCAATGCATGCCCCCAAAATGAGACGGGTAACTCAGCATCACTCATCATGGAACGAACCATATCTAATAGGGTCCGATTCCTTCGTTCTGACACACCGTTGTGCTGTGGTGTGTAAGGAGGAGTGAGCTGAGAGAGAATCCCATTCTCTTTTAGGAAGTTTGCAAACTTTGTACTGAGGTACTCCCCACATCGATCTGATCGAAGCATTTTGATGCTCAAGCCGGTTTGTTTTTCTACTTCTTGTTTATATTCAGTGAATTTCTCGAAAGCTTCGGATTTGTGCTTTAATAAAAATATATGACCGAATCTTGAGAAATCATCAGTGAATGTAATGAAGTATGAAAAACCTCCTCTAGCCTGTGTAGACATTGGCCCGCATACATCACTATGTATGAGCCCTAAGAGCTCAGTAGCTCTTTCTCCGTGTCCTGTAAACGGAGTATTGGTCATTTTACCCTTGATACAAGACTGGCAAGTCGCATAAGATTTATAATCAAAAGGGTTTAAATATCTATCTTTGTGTAACTTGTTTAGTCTTGTTTCGTTAATATGACCAAGTCTACAGTGCCAAAGAAAAGATTCATTTATTTCTGAAAGTTTTCTTTTATTAGTGTGTTGTATGCTGAAAACTGTGTGTTGATTTAGGACGTATATCACGTTATTAAGCGTACCATATCCAACCAACATTTGATTCAGGTGAATGTTCATAACATTGTTCTGCAATACAAAATTATATCCTTTATTGTCTAACAAGGAAACGGATATTATATTACAAAGCATACAAGGTACACAATAACATGGGTTCAAAACCAATATACACCCAGATGGAAACCCCAAGTGATACTCTCCCACTGCAACTGTATGTATATTGGAACCATTTCCAACGTAGAGAGTATGGTCACCTGTCTTCAAAACCTTGCAATTTCTCAGCCCCTGCATAGAATTGCAAATGTGAGAACCTGAACCGGTATCTAATACCCAGGAAGCAGAGTTTATTGAAAAATAGTTTTCTGTCACAAACACACCTGAAGCGGAAGCATCCCCATGCTTCTTCTTGAGATTTAAGTACTCCGTGCAGTTGCGCTACCAATGTCCTATTTTGTGGCAGTGATAACATTCCCCTTTCCCCGATTCTCCAGCTTTGGACTTGTCCTTCCCCTTAACCTTTTTAACTCCACCCCTAGGATTGGTGGGCTTCTTCTTTATCTTTCTCTTGGCTTTAGCCCTTGGGCGAGAAGATGAAGATTGCCCAACACTCAAAGCGGGAGTTTTCACTAATTTCAGTGTGCTCTCTGCACTCCTTAACATATTAAGGAGTTCAGATAGTTCCTTCTCCATGTTATGCATGTTGAAGTTAACTATAAATTGAGCAAAGGTGGAGTGGAGGGACTGCAGAATAATATCCGTATATTGTTCATTGTCCATCCAAGGTCCTCAAGCTCTTCTATGAGAGCTATCATCTTCAGAATATGGTCTCCTACTGGTGTGCCAGGGGCCATTCGCATCTGAAACAGTTTTCTTGATGCTTCGTATCGTAATACGCGGGATTGCTCTCCATACAACTCCTTTGTATGGAGGAATATGGCATGAACGTCCATATTCTCGTGCTGCTTTTGATGTGTGTTATCCATCGATGCAAGCGCGAGGCATTTGGCCGTGGCACAGTCAGCGTCCCATGTCTTGCGGACTTCAATATCCGCAACTGAGGATTTTGGACCTGGAACGGGCGGGGCTGGAGCCGTGAGGACATATGATACCTTATCATAAGTCAAGGCAATGTTAAGATTCCTCAGCCAGTCTTTATAATTGGTCCCATTCGGTTTATTTTTTTCTAGTAGAAGCTTGAGTCCTGTCATTGGTATCTGCCGTTAAGAGAAAGAGTAGAATACACTCAGCGAAAGCTCTTGCAAAGATCAGATTGGTTATTATCTTATCTAATCGATGTCTCCCACTGCTTTAATCAAGTTTTTTTCTTTCAAACCTTAAAAAGAAAACTAGCCAGGATTAAATACAGTCTACAACTTCGCTAACCGTTCAGCCAGGCCAGTGTCGATACTTAAGGGAGGTTCCCCGTGCTTTCGCACGGACCTAATTAATATAAACCTCGTCTTCCCAGAGGCGTAGCCCCGTTTAACACCTTTCTAGACACCTAATGGGTTAGCTAATTGTAAACTGCAAAACTCTCCTAGGAGCAACTATTGCCCACAGTGGGATCGGGATCCAACCATCCTATGGAAGGTATGCAATCTCATTGCAAATTTCAACTATTGAAATTCCCGATGTGGTTTTTACCCCTAGTACCTATGACCTTAACTATGGTCAACAAATCATAAGTACCAGTCAAGTTCTACCCGTCATTTCTTGATTAATTAGAACCTCTCACATGACCCTTAACTATGGTCAACAAAGTCGCATGAATGTCCTAATTAATCTGCATCATATGCAGTGTAGGAAGACATCACTTAGCTACCGTACACTACGCCTTAACTATAGTCAACAAACGTAGCACGAATACTAAATACTCTACTTCCTAAAATGACTGAGGGTTGCGGATGATTTTTAAGAAAATCTTTAACGCTTTGAACTTGATATCGTCGTAGAATCAAATGGTTTTCAAAAGGAGTGGCTTGAGCTCCGCAGTTTTGAAATGTACCTTTTTTCATAAAGAGCCGAGTGGTTTTCAAATCCGATTCTACAACATATTTTTAGGTTTATTTTCTTTACATTAATCATATTAATGTTGCCCTATCATTTAAGTCCTTAAGCCAATCACAGAAAAGAAACGAAAATACAACGTACGCTTATGCCATCCGCATTCGCCGCAATGTTCCGTTATGCACCGTTAGCTTACTTAACTAACGGCATACCGGGATGGGACTAGCGCGGGTGTAAAACATAAGCAACATCTACTATATATCTCATATATAATATATCATTCGTCTCAGATATCACATCACAATATACAGGCAGCAGAAACACAGATATGATAATATAGGATATACTAGGACGTTCGTATTTAGTATTTAGCCAATAATAGAAAATACGGATTCTACGGTCACGATGAATAGCCACGCCCACACCCCTAGACCCCTACGAGAGCGGCAAGCGACCCTACCAATTCTAGAGTTTAGGAGACCCGGTCTCGACTCCTCGAGATAGCCTCCCTCTGAACCCCAGAATCCGGTCACTTATGCTCCCCTCCTCGGGTCTATCCTAATGCGGAAAAGTAAATAATATACAACACTGGTGACATCAACCTCAACCCGGAAGTGCCCCAAATAAAAGAATATTACATTACATTTGAATTTTACATGAATGAAAAGAAAACTCTCATCTCACATCAAACCCCCCGGCTATTCAATCACGACAATCCTACATGTCAAATCTCAGTAACACATAATATCACATATCATCAACGTAAGTAAGTATGCGTACCCCGATTTTCGTTGATGTATAGTAACGAAACCGGCGATATGCCACATACTACACTTACGGTCACAAAGAAATAAAATGAAAAACTACAATAATTGGAATCGTAACCGCCTTTAGACAATACAAACCCTGAATATGACATATACAAGATTTCCTGCCTAACAATGTAAAGCTCGCATTTAGGTCTCATCCATGAAAACACCTTTTCAAAAAAAGCCGGATAATTCAACAAGATTTCCGATTGTTGCCGAGACCGAACTGCTAGATTTACACGCAACAAATAAATTTGTTGATTCCAATTATTGTATCAAATATTAATAAACTAGGCGACGTTAAAACATTCGATCGAACGATTAAACACCCAAAGACTTCTCAGAAAACTCAACACCTGAGCAGTTTCAAAAAATACCAGTAACAGAACAAAATATATACGGGCCTGTAGAAGAAACTACGGCCAATAACTCTCCTACTGCGGCGCGGAACCGCCGCAGAAAGGCCACTATGGCCGCGGTTCCGCGGTCGTACGGATGAATCAGGGCTTCGTATTTCTGGTGGGCCCATAAAATACCCTGCTGAATTTTTTAAGTATTTTTAATTTGAAAAAAATCCAGGTTTTAGAAAAATTTCCAGAGAGCATCCCCGGGGCGTCGTGTTTCGTTCGTTCGATGTTTTTAACGTCGTCTAGGTTACCCTAAGGCTCTAGCTTGGCTCTGATACCATGAAGGGTTTCCTACAGCACCACTACAAGGGTTTGGAGGCAACACACATGCCATATTTAAATTTTATATGGTGCTAGAGAAACTATCTTTAGGATCATGCTAGAAAATATAGGGTAACATAACTTTAACAATAACACAAGTAGTAAAAGCTAGGGTTTTGAGAGTACAAACTTTATAGCTCCCCACGCTAGACTCCTTGGCTACTTGAGAGTTGGAAAAAAGCTCACTTGAAATCCTCTAGGTCCACGACGATCCACCCGGAGTCCTCTTTGTCCAAGCTTGAAGCTCTACTAGATCAAGAGAAGAAATGGAAGCTAACACTCTACACTAATGGGCAAGACTAGTGTAGAATGGTGATGTGGTTTGTTTTCTCACTTCAAAATCTTAACTTGATGACTCTTTTGCTCACTTGAGAAAACTAGAGAGCAAGAGAGAAAGGAGGAAGAAGATCATGGCTTGTAAAGTGCTCAAGATAATGATAAGCATAAGAATAAAAATGAGAAATGAAAATAAATATATTTTCTCTTTCTCATTCTTAACCATAGTTATAAAATATCTAGATGTTTGTTTTGGATCAAAAATGGCCATAGAAAATGAATCATGGTTAAACCAAAGGGTTAGTGCATGAATAAAATAATAAACCATGATAACAATTTCCATTTCCATTTTTCTTTTCCAAAAAAATAATATCTATATATTTATATATATATATATATGGTGTGAGTCTTATATTGCCACCATCCACTATATCAACAACCATGATAGAATTATGTATGCATGTATGTGTGCATGCACATCCATATGTGCATGAATGAGAATAAATGCATGCATGCATACAATAAAAAGACAAGAAAGGGTTTAAAGTGAGAAACTAATGGTCAATGATAAGTCAACACTTGATTTAGCAAACCGGTCATATCACATACGACCCGACCAAAAAGCAAACCGCCCGATTAATATGCGGTATCTCATACACGCATTTTAACCGGGTCCACGCGCATATCTCATATGCGCACCACATCGTTTCGCCTGGACTAGGCAACTCCATTGTGGGACTCTAAGACTCGTCAATACGCCGGCAGTGGGTGATGATCATATCAAGCACCCCCAAGCCGCAAGCGGTCAGCCAAACGTAACAGCCACCCGGGTATTGAGCGATCAGAAGAAAACAAGCGAACCTGTCACAACTCCCGTCGAGCCAACCGGCAACACTACCGTACAGTCCGGTCTCTTCGTTAGATATGCTGCATATCGAGTCTAGGGATGGCAACGTCGACCCTAATAACTCAATAAGTCGTGCCGATGAATGGTCTAAAACAGATCGAGAAACTACTGATAACACTTATCAGTAAATCTCAATAGCCCTGGCCAGGGACTTACTGATATAGCCAATCGAGCACAGCACAGCATCAACTCCCAATACCGGGAGAGACGAAACCCCTCCTATCTCTCATCGCCTTCGTGTGTCTCGGGACTGTACCCAACGGCCACCTGTTTGCATGACTCAGTAGAGCCGTGGTAGGGTGGTAATCAAAGTACAGTGGGAGAACACACAAGACTCTATGACGATCTCGGGTCTACAGACTAACATGTACCAATGTCACCTGAGAACTGCTATCCGACGATAGATATAATTCCATATAGGAGTCCTCGGTGAGTCCGTCCAGTGTACCCAGTCGCCACCGAGCACCCGTATATGATCTCGATGTCAAACATCGACGAATGTGGGAACATCCATCGCCCATCATATGGGTCTAGAATCATATACGCTAGTCTACTCTGGTATATCGATGCCCCGTCTCGATACACCTACGACTAAGGAATTTTTCAGGATATGCTTATAAACTACAGATGTCCCACTAGTATGATCTCCATCATAATCACAGTAGTCAAGCCTATATCCTCAGGGCTTTATCAACATGTATGAATGAATAAAAACATGATCAAGTCAACATGTCAGATAAAGAAGAACCAGATAGCATACTATCATGTCGAGCAAGAATGTACACTGAATATATATATATACATGTATAAATACATCCACTATCATATAATGGCCTCTAGGGCATACATATATCCAACAAGATAGCAGTTCCCTGGTGACATGTGTACAGATTAGTTTATCAACCTGAGATCGTCATTTGTCTTGTGTGAGTTTCTACTGTGCTTTGATTACTACCTTGCCACGGCTCAAAGGAGTCATGCAAACAGCTTTTAGTTGGGTACAGTCCCGAACCACATGGAGGCAGTGAGCGGATCGTCAGGGGATTCGTCTCTCCCGGTATTAGGGGTTGATGTCGCGGAGTGCACGGATGGCCATCACCAGAAATCCTCGGCCGGGGTAGATGAGAATTACTGATCTCGCATCGGTAGTTTCTCAGTTGGTGATAGGTTTCATACCGACACTAAATGTCAAGTTATTAGGGGTCTGACTTTATCCACCCCCTAGACTTGATATGCTATACTCTTAGACAAACGGACCGGACTGTACGGATATTGTCAATGTCAGGCTCATTAGGGTTTCAGGGTGAGTTTGCTTATCGGCCTCCCTTTCGCTCAATACTTGGGTAGCCGTTACGTACAACTAGTGTCACTGACGTGCATATGGTTAAACCCACTGCTAGAGTATTAACGAGTCTTTAGAGTCCCACACAGAGGGTTTCACTGCTTCGGGCGAAACGTTATAGAGGCCGTATGGTTTTATGGCAGGGTTCGATCATATTCGTGCACTTGTGCATGGATCATGATCGGACGGATAATACTAATGGGCTTTGGTTTAAGTCGGATCCTAGCATTATATTGTTGGATTAATTTCATCTCGTTGTATTCGTATTCAGTCGGAATACGGATGCAAGTATGTATATACGGATGAGGGGTATTCTTGTAATTCGTTACGAGATTACTTTAGTAAATGCCAATTCTTTTTCTTGGATTAAACATTTAGATTAATGTTTATTGTGTGGAAAGTATGAGTGCAAGTCTTGGCCTTGTGTATTGATTGTAGCATGTGCACTTGGTGACTCATGGTATTGGGTCTAGTGACATGCTAAATATTTTGTGTGAGTTTTGTCGGATATTATTGTGGCAAAAGGCAGATCCTTTTATTGTGAGTTTTTTCTTTAGTTGCTCACCATATATCTCACAACACACACATAAGAAAAAAATGTAGAACATTTTCTTTACTTGGCTTTTTTTCTTGAGTTCACATTTTCCTCACCTCATGGCTTCGTCTTCAACCTCCATCCATACCTTCTCATGAGTTGAGAATCCTTAGGTGTTTTGAGACAAAGTATTCACACACTACCTCTACTTCATCTTGGCTATCTAGGTTAGCAAACTAGATACCCAAGTTACTTCGGTTTTGAGGCAGGAGCCCATATTACTAATCCTCGACGTGGATCGTCTTCGACGAGGGAGACCGGAGATCGAACTTGATCGAGGAAGCCGCGAGGAGCTTGGGAAAGAGGCTGAAGACCGAAGGACACGGATCGATCGGTATAACCTCTCCAAACTTCTTTTAAGTATTACTAGTATACGGTTAATGGTACGATCCATCGATTAGGGTTCCGTTAGTATCGGTTTTCAAAAGTTTTTGTTCCGCGTTTGGACATGGGTTGATGGCCAGGGCACTGCTGTAACCCTACACACATATTTATGATTCCGTGGATTTCGATATTGTCGATTTGATTTCATGCATGTTGTATGCATTCGACTTGACTTATCCACTTGGTATAGCTCACATGTGCTTGCAGTGCATTGATATGGATTTAGTGCACGCAGTTGCACACGTTTATGATTTTATACACATTGGTACGCTCAGTGTTGTTTTTATACGCTTTTAGTGTATGGACGTGTTTTTAGGCACTTAGTGCACCTGATATTTGTTTTCGTGCATTTGTTGCACTAGATTTATGTTTTCGTATCCCGTGTACACTTGACGTTCATTTTCATGCACTCTACTGCACTAGATGTTTTTGTGCGGAATTGATGCACTTGATTTATATTTTCGGACATATTGGACGCATAGGATGTGATTTTGTGCACATTGGATGCACTAGACCGAGATTTCTATTCGTGTATGATAGTTGCACTTGGTTGAGATTTTGTGCACTTTAAATGCACTTGATGTTATTGTCGTGTACACCCATTGCACATGACAGATACTTTTGTGCATACCCGTTGCGCGTTGTTTTTCCTTTTTTGCACATTCGTGGAACTTGTATTTGACTTGGATTTCCGTGCGCACCAGATGCACGTTATATTGGATACGCCTTTTGAGGCCGATTTTACTCATGAGCATTATAACTTATGATAGGTACTATATTGTATAGTAGCCAGGCAGGACTGGTCTGAGGACAGTACCTGAGTATTTTTGCATGCATCAGTATTTACCAAGAGCTTTTCAAAAAGGAGCTATAGTTTCACTGTTTTATACGTGCCCAATAGAGACACGGACTTTTATGAAGGAAACCTTTTGTGATATTTCAAAAAGGCAGAACGTATATTTTGAGAAAAACATATATGAACGTATATTTACTACTTTACAAATGAGCGTCCACCACTTATACCGTGAGTTACGTATCGCACGGCGAATCGAAAAAGATTTTGCATGTGTTTTATTCAGTTTTTAAAGGGTTTTACAAGGATGCATATTATATACGTATTATGATTTTGACTATAGTATAGTTGAATTTTTGCAGTGGATTTCGAGATTTGCATCGCCATTATAAATCCCGTGATTGCATGACCCTTGACGGAGTTCAATTTTGAGTTTTGCACTCATTTTCATGCGCACTCGATGCGCTGTGGTATTTCTATGTATTCCATGATTTTGGAGCCCCGTTGATTTCACTGATTATTGAAAAGTTTTAGTATTTGGGGTTTAAATTTAAATTCGGGGACCAAATTTTTTTAAAGGGGAAAGATTGTAATATTTTAGAAATATAAAATAATATTTTTGGAATTTAAATAATAAAATAATATATTTTACGAAAACTATTCGAGTACGAAATTGGGGTTTTCGTAAAATGGTATAATTAAATAACAATATTTGGAAAATATTTGGATATTAATATAAATAATTAATTAAAACAGTATTTATTGGATTTGGATATTTTATAAATAATTATGCAATTAATTATATGCAAGTTTATATTAAACTTGATTAGTGCACTACTAATCATGATTAAACCAAATCTACTTTTGTATTAATCATGGCTAGTGCACAATGACATATTGCATTTGATTCATGCATGGCTTCTTATTATTTGTTGATATTTGTTTTTTTTAAAGGAAAAGAGAAAAAAGGAAAAGAGAAAAAGAAAAGATATTTGTGTGAGTGGGGGACAAAGGTGACTTGGAAGGGGACAAGGGGGCATGGGCAAGAGAGAGAGAGAGAGAGAGCGGGTGTATGCAACCATGGCTTCCATTCCTTACTTCTTCACTTCATTCCATTTCTTCAACTTCTTCATCTTTCTTCATCTCCTCTTTCCTCCACCTCACAACCCATAGGAATCATCTCCGAAACCTCATCAAAACCCATGGCTTCCTTCACAAAAAAATGACCACCACCTCATCCTACCCCTTTGGTGGGATCAAGTTAGAACTTTGAGCACTTTGGAGCATCTAGGGTTTTTCTTGAGTTGCTTCTAAGAGGTAAAACCTTCACCATCCTTCATATTATCAAGTTTCTTAACCTCCTAGTTATGTTTAGTGTTTGATTAAGTTAGATTAGCGACTTTGGAAATTTCTAAAATGCTTTTAGTGGATGATTTGAGTAGTAGAGATGCAATTGAGGTTTAGTTAGTGACCCCAAAGCTTTAGTGATGATATTCTGGATAAACTTGAGACTAGAACCCCAATACACGAACTTAGAATTTTCCCGATGACGGTTTTTGACAGTTTGTGATGTTTATATAGAATCTGGTATCACTCGAGAGCTCTGAAAAATAAGTTGCCATCACAGTGAGACGTGCATGCCACATAGAATTTTCCCTAGAAACCTGAGCCCCTACCTCATTTTGTTTGCTGCAGATTTAATCTTCTAGGCCGCAAATTGCGGCCTGACCTGGGAATTTTGGGTTGTTGTTTGGTCCATGGTTCCCTTATCTGATATGTGGACCTACCCTATGTACAAAATGTCCTAATTTGACTTAGGGTAGAATCTGGGGGTGTTTTCCCATGTTGCTGATTTTGAATGTCCGATTCATGAAAACTTGGTTTTGGTATTTGAGTTTGGACTTGTTCGTTGGACATTTGGATATCAACGCAGTGGGTTAATTAGTTGTTCTTTCATGTGTAGGCTATAGGTTCTAACCTATGAGCACTTTGTGTGCCATATCGGTTTTCGGACTTAGTTTTAATATCGTTACGATGTGTATTGACTATAGGTACCTTCGTGTCGACTTCCGAGATGACGAAGGAGATCAAGATGTTCATCGACTTCGTCTAAGTAAGGACATTGCAGGTGAGTATATTCATATTTACGGGGAAAGTCGGGTGGATGGTGTATATCACCCCCGCAACCATAATAATGGAGAATCGATATATAGAATATAATTTGGAGAAACCTATGCTATGCACTTACGGATATGATCACAAGATTTAGTACAATATGACATGATAAAATGAGGATGTGAAGAGATATATATAATTGAAAAGAGGTCATGTATGAGATGATATATATTGATATGAGGATATGATGAATCAAGATAACATGAGCTGATATGCTTGATATGAGGATGTGAGGCGATGTGAATACATAATTACATAGACCAAGATATGTTATGAGATTGATGAGATATGGTATGAGGTTGATATAGATATGACATGAGATATCTATGTATGTATGTGTGTGTGTGTGTGTGTGTATATATATATATATATATATATATGAGAATGAAAGATGATATGATGTACGAGACCATAAATCAGTATCCTTGTTTATGTATAGGGCGATAGATCCTTATTCTAAGTTGATGACACCGTACGATGGATTATACCGTACATGATAGGATACCGGATGATTGATCCATACTCTCGACTTGAGGATGATGTCGAGGATTACATCACATCTGATACAATGAGGCCGGATCACCGACTTATGGATTTGTTTTGATTCGGAGAATCATTGCTTCTAAACACCTTAGTGGATAATGGGTTATATTTTATGTATCCAGGGGTAGTTACATATCCTATTACCATTCATGTTATGCTGTATTATTCCTCGTGACATATGTACTATGTTCGTAGCATTACATGTATATGATTTTGTCTACTAGTACACCTGCACTATTACCTATGATGCGCATGTTACACTTACAAAAATTTGCCGGCTCACTCATTCATTATCGGTAATTGCCTTGCCACATACATAGTAGAACTGCTATATCACGGTATTATTCTTAACTGTAAAGTATAATCATTGTTCAGTAATTATCACATGACATGCTTATATGATAATACTTAAGATGCTTACAGTACCGTTCTATGTTTGCATAAACTATACTTTATGGTTACATGCATTGAGATGCTGTTTTCATGAGATCTCTGGATTTGAGAACCGCGGCTATATTTCAAAGGAAATTATGAATTATTTTAAAAACACGGTTTCTCGTGATTTGATATTTTGTGTCCACCATGAGTTTTCTTGGTTTTGAGCTATGTGATACCCGATTCGAGGAGTGAGGAGGAACCGTTTGCGGGTATATGGTGGACCCGGTAAGGTACCCCGTGCTGAGTTATGCCGGTGCCTCGGCCATCAAAAGCGGCCGGTGCGGAACAAAAACGACGAATAAAAAACTGGCGCCGACGGAACCCAATCCCAAGATCGAACCCATAAACACTATAACTAGCAAACCAAACACAAAGACATAGAATGGTTATACCTAATTAACCAAGTCCTTCGGGTCTTCAACCAATTCCAAGCTCCTAGTGATGCGGATCGACTTTGGTCGCCGGTCTTCCTTCATCTCCGATGATCCACCCGAGGGAAACGGCACAAGCCCCAAATTCGCCCAGCGCACCAACCGACCCTCCAAGATAGCCAGTAGTGGAGAGTGGGGAGTGTAGAATAGTGTCACTATAATTCTTTCTCTCATTTACAAGCTTAAGTAAGCATCAAGTGAAGATGAAGAAGAGGTGATCAAAAAGAGATGGCATGAAAATTGGCTAAGTGTTTTGTGTGAGCATGAGAGTGAGAGAGCACAAAATTGAACCATCACAAATGAGCAAGCATTTTTCCACACAAGTGGCCGGCCCTCTCTCTCATGCCCTCACAAAATGTCATTTCCAAATTACATTAAACAAATCAAGACCATACCAATCTCTACATGTTCAACCCATGCTTTGACTAAAAACCATAGTCACTTTTCCACCTCATTATAAACAAAATGATTTTCAAAAGAAAATCAATAATGATGTGGCACCTTCTAGAAGCCATTCCGTATAAATACGGAATGCTTCCCGGTATATGTATCGGAATACACATACGCGTATTAGTACGAAAATACGAATAGCCAAGAGAGAAAACGAATAGTGAGCAATAATACTAGAATACATATATATATATAAATACATATGTAAATTATTAAATCAAAACTTGATTTAACAATCTGGCCTAATCCTAAGCCGCTAGTATTATCAACCGTCCGATTAAAGTCTGTGCAGCCTGTGCACATATTCAATCGGACACCTGTATGTATCAACATACGCCACCTACACCATATTGCCTGAACCGTGAAAACCCTCTGTGTGGGACTCTAAAGACTCGTCAATACGCTGGCAGTGGGTTTAACCACAAGCACGTCAGCTGCACTAGCTGTACGTAACGGCTACCTAAGTATTGAGCGAAAGGAAGGCCGACGAGCAAGCTCATCCGAACCCCTACTGAGCCCGTCGGTGACAATATCCGTACAGTCCGGTCTGTTCGTCTAAGAGTATCGCATATCAAGTGTAGGGGGTGGATAAAGTCAGACCCCTAATAACGCGATAATTCGTGTCGGTATGAAACCCATCACCTCCTGAGAAACTACTGATCCAAATCAGTAATTCTCCATTACCCCGGCCGAGGATTTCAGGTGATGGCCACCCGTGCACTGTGCGACATCAACCCCCAATACCGGGAGAGACGAATCCCTGATGATCCGCTCACTGCCTCCATGTGGCTCGGGACTGTACCCAACTAAAACCTGTTTGCACGTCTCCTTTGAGCGTGGTAGGGTAGTAATCAAAGCACAGTGGGAACTCACACGAGACAAATGACGATCCCAGGTCGACAGACTAACCTGTACACATGTCACCAGGGAACTGCTATCTGACAATAGGTATAGTACCAACTAGCATGTTCCCGGAGAGTCCGTCCAGTGTACTCATAACCCAATGAGCGCCTGTATACTATCTTAGGTGAACAACTAACACCAATGGCTTGTGAGACCGGCCACCGGCCCTCGTCAGGGTCTAGATAAGTATACACCAGTCTACACTGGGGCATCGATGCCCAGTCTCGATACTCCCACGACTCGGGACATTTAAGGATGCGCTTATAGACCTCCAGCTCCCACGTATGTGATCGCCATCACAATGTTGGCAGTCAAGCAAGATCCTAAGGGCTTTATCAACATATACAAGATGATAAAGACAAACCAGATAGCATACTATCATCTCGAGTAAGACTGTTTTATCGGTATAGGTCCTCTCTCAATCATCATGATCACATACCTGCGACTATGATAATTGCCTTGAGGGCACTATAGCCAACAATCTCCCACTTGCACTTAAGGCTAATTATTGCGATGTCGCATACTCACAGCCCGTGTGATACCGAACACCCAACTTCTCTACTAATCAGTTTTACAAACCTCGTTTGTAAAACTATTGCGTTCGGGAAATAGCCTCAGTGAGTGGATCCGCTCCAGTGTTTCTTTCTATGTCTCTCTTTATCTCAACTTCGCGGAGAAAACTATCTCCTGAAATGAGCAATACCTGTCATAGAATATTTCTGGATATCTGATGGGACCCAGTTCACAAATGAACTCCAAATCCAGCAAACTTCTTAGACTGTATCGTCTACTGAACTTAATCAGTAAGCTGCGCCATGCCTTCCTCAGTATCCGCTTGGACCACCTGTCCAAACTACTGCCCCTCATCAGAGGGAAAACTATAACTCTGACAGTCACCCTGTCATCCAGGTCACATTGGAAGCCTGGAATGATAACCGTCTCCTAAAGAAGGCCGCCATTATCAAATCCCTAGATTATCCACTTATGTTCATAAACTGCTTCCATTCGTTTTTCTCCAGGATTGGAATAATATATCAACTTATTGCATCTAGTGCAAAAACAACATCTGGTGTGGAACTTGACATCTTATGATTGACTCAATTGCCTAAGCAAGTGATATGCCAATCATGCACACCCCTCTCCCCTTTAGTCTGTAAGACACCTTTAGAGAAGGTGACTCCATCACCTACAGGTACACCACCATGCCAGGAGTCGACCATTCTAAATATCTTTAGAATACTGTCTAAGTACCCAGATTGGGAAACTACCCAAATCTAGAACTAAAACTATAGATCCAGTAACCAGAATCCCTGATATTATATCCATAACCTATGTGGAGAAAACACTGTATGACAACCAAAGTATAACCGATTGTAGTATAGGAATTTCACTTCCTACTCTGTGTATGTCATCCTAAAAACCAGGACACACACACCCTACTACTTTCTTAACAGATCCATCTCCTATTCTGATGAAGTCAAAAACCTATGACTGTCACATTAAAATAGATGATCTATTTCCGCCATATCCGCTTTAGTCTATAAATAGACATGCTACTTGTCCACTACGCTTCCGCTGCTCCCACTGACTACGACAACCCTCTGGCTGAGTCATATACACGTGCACTTCCAAAGCCAGTTTAGAATGACGCTATACTCATCCTTCTGCCGGGTCTCATAGTCTGGAACAACAGCAATGGCAAGTCTGGGTAAACGAGAACTTCCCTGTCACCGTCTCTGAGAAGATCGAAGTACCTCTCGGGTGCCTGAGGTTACCCACCATATCTGCGGAGTGGCTAATGGAATGTCAAATCTGATTGAATCTTTAGGTCCTTATTAAATTTTCAGTAATCGTTTGTGGTTCTGGAATCACTTCCAGTTCTACCATACTCCCACTGCTGTTTTCTGAAAAAATTCATTTTATTAAAACTGGTGGCGAGTCAAGAACAATATCACTATTTATCTTCCTGATGGTAGAAAGTTAACCCTCGTGAAAGCCCGGGATAACCCACAAACGGCCATTACTGAAACGTGCCCTGAGTTTGTCCAGATTTTGGTTTTAAGCATCTGCCGGACAACTCCCTATATCTTAACATCATTAAGATACAAATTGATTCTATATACCATACAGAAACAAAGGCACTAATTTTATTGGAGCCAGATTCAAAATCATGCAGCTGTCTCCAGTGCATATCTGCCAAATGGAATGAGGCTAATCAGTATTACTCAACTAGGAGTCCATCCATATATGAGTAACCTGAAAGAGAATCCAGTTCTCAAAATCATTACTATCAACTGAATACCAAACACAAGTATCTACTTCTTCAATCACCTTGAAAAATCCTGATACTTGCAATACGTGGTTCTCTACTTTACTCTTATACCTATAACTTCTCAAATCTTAGATCTTGTATTTCTACGAAACGCTTATCTAAAAACTAGAGAAGTCATAAGTAAACAGAATACAGTACGAGGACCTTCCCCTTTGTCCTAATGGACACTAGACAACATACAATACTTTGTATAAGTTTCTTGAGTTGAATAACTCAAACCCTGTGCGTCATAGGTTGAAAACTGTACCCAGGCGATTTACTCAAATATCACCAATTACAACGAATTCCGATATAATAAGGATAGTCACCTAATTCCCAATAACTTACTCCCACTTATTATCTGTAAAACCATACAGATGTGAGAATCATACTTGGTAAATACATACCCTGGTGCAAGGGTCTAATTGGGAAATCAGTTTACAATTAACAATGCACAGTGAAACTGAAACATGAAAATGTTTCGAAGGGGTATCCGGGTATTCCTAGTAATGCCTCTTCCATTATCCAGATTCATGACTTTAACCGTATATTTCTCTGCCATATCTCCAAATCTCTTTATTTGTCTTTAGTCGTTACCTTCTGTACTCCTTCGTTAGGCTTAATTGGTTTTCTTCCTTCCCTACCGTTCGGCACCAGCCTATGGTTTGGAAGAAGACTATCCAATAAGCGTAATAGGTGTACTCTCCTAATCCTAGGAGTACTCACAACTTGAGAGAAGGTGATGATAAAAGACAACTGAATAATTCTTATTCTATTTCTCCTGAACCAGAATCCATCCTCGAAAAAGTTCCTTCGAGTTCGTATATAACCATACGACGGATTTATCCAATGGAATTGGATGTTCGTAGTGATACGGGGTGTTCTGGAGAAATACAAAGGTGAAGTAGGAGTGGCAATGAAAGACTTGGTTTGGTCGTGAAGAGCAGTCGCATTTTACTTTGCCCTCTTTCTAACCCTTTATTTGTCTTTACTTATTACCTTCTGCACACCACACTTAGGCTAATTGGTTTTCTTCATTCCCTACCTTTCGGCACCTGCCTATGGTTTGGAAGAAGACTATCCAATAAGCGTAATAGGTGTACTGTCTCCTAATCCTAGGAGTACTCACAACCGGAGAGAAGGTGATGATAAAAGACAACTGAATAGTCCTATTCATTTTCTCCAGAACCAGAAACCATCCTCGAAAAAGTTCCTTCGAGTTCGTATATAACCATACGATGGTTTTATCCAATGGAATTGGATGTTCGTAATAATACGGGGTTTTCTGGAGAAATACAAAGGGTAGAAGAAGGAGCGGCAATGATATATGCAACTCGGACAATCCAAAAGCGAGTGTTTTTAAGAAAGTTCGGTTAACTTGGTCATAGAGTTATTGTCTAGGGTCAGGCCATGGTCGCTGCCAAAGAGAGAGAGAGAAGAGACACTCAGCGTGCACTCTAACCTAGATCAGAATGGATAATCACTTTATCTAATCTGGATGGCTCCCACTGTTTTCTCAAATTCTCCTCCAAACCCAAAAGGAGAATTACTCGGAATTACCCGAGGAGTAATCCTACTCATCAGTGGGAATCAGGATCCAACTATCATCGCATGATAACTTGATGGAAGCCACTCAATTATCACACTCCAGAAGGTATGCACATGCCTGGAAAGTTTCCTGTATGTTTGAAACTCCCGATGTGATTTTTATCCCATGCTCTTATGACCTTGACGTAGGCCAACAAATCATAAGTTACATGTCAAGTTCTACCCGTCATTATCTAGGTTAATTTGAATCCACCCGTACATACCCTTGACGTAGGCCAACAAGGTAGTACGACTGTTCCAAACCAACGCATCTATCTATGCAACAGAAAAGTAACAAATAGCTACCATACACTATGCCTTGACATAGGCCAACAAACATAGCATGAATACTAAGTGCTACCCGTCTGAAATGACGGAGGACTACGAATGGTTTTTGGCGAAAAACCTTTAACGTAATGAACTTGATATCGTTGAAGGAACCGGATAGCTTTTATAGAAATATAGCTGCGAAAACCTTTGCTAAAGAGGTCACTCCCGGTGAAGGGATCTCGGCTCTTTCCTCGTCGAATGAGGTGCAGGATATTCTAAACTGAATACCACGATGCAAAGCAAAAATAATCGACTATAGTAAAGTTATTACGTTGACGCAAACTTTCACTCAAGGGGTCACTCCCGATGAAGGGATCTCGGCCCTTGCCTCGTCGAATGAGGTGCTGGATATTCATAACCGAATACCACTATGCAAAGCAAAAGCGTACGTCTGTAATGTCAGTTTTAAAAATTGGTTCCAACAACATCAAATATAGGTTTGTTTTATCCTTGCATTGATAAGAATCAATGCAGTCCTTTTAATTAATCACACCAGAAAAGAACGAAAATATAATGTACGTATATGCCATCCGCATTCGCCACTGGGTCCCGTCATCACCCGTTAGGTTACTTAACTAACGACAGAGCGGGGAATGGACTAGCGAGGGTGCAAAACATATACAACATCTACTAGTATATATAAATATATAATAATCGCTCCAGGCATGATAAATGCAACATCACAGAAAAGTAATAAGCATCACAGAACAATACAGATAATCTGGGATCCCCGGGTTTCCATTGAGCCATAATGAAAACCCGACGTTCCCCTGGTCGTGTGGATAGCCTATGCAATGAAAGTCCTAGACCCCTATGAGCGCGGCAAGTTACCCGCCAAAACCTAAAGCAAGGCAGCCCCCTTCAGCAAAGTGAATGGACCACACAGCACTTCACGGAATCCGGTAACTTGGGCACCCCTCCTTGGGTCAACCTATACCCCCTACGAGTGCGGCGAATAGCCCGTCAATTCTAGAGTAAGGTACCCTCCGTCTCAACGCTATGAGATACTGATCTGTTGCCCTCTAGAACTCGGCTATTCATGCACTCCACTGCGGGGTAATCCTAGAACAGAAAAGAAAATAATATATAAGGGTGACATCGACCTCAGCCCGGTCGTGCCCCAAAAGAATAATATACAAACAGGCAGTGACAACAGTCCACATGTCGGACGCTCGCCCCGCAATATCAAATGTATAAATAAATCCAAACTGCACAACCATTGTACACAAGCTATCCACCACGACAATCCGCAACATCACAGCACAACACAGAACATCAACGTGAATGTCACGTTGCAAACCCGTCTAAAAGGACTATAGCGATTAGACAAGGTTTACCGATCAAATGACATTCACGGTCATAGATAGAAATGTAAAGTACTGAAAAATTACAAAGTTAAAATTTTGATCGATTAAAATTTATCCGCAAAGGCCCCAAAAGCAAATCCAGTACTCAAAAGATTCTGGGCCAAAAAAAAAATCACAAAAATCATCTTTTTTAATTTTAGAGCTACAATAAAAATTTTGTGGTCCGTCGCTACTAAACGGCCGCGTAACCGCCGCCAAAAGAGGGTTAGTGCGGCGGTTCCGCGGCGCTTTAGTGGCTTCAGGAGCCCAAATTTTTTCTGCACTCATATAATCGCTTGCACGGATTTTTAAGCTACTGGAAATAATTTTTGGAGCCCTTTCAGAAATCGACAGAAACTTGACGAAACGGAAAATTGATTTTGAAATTTTGATCGATCGAGGTTCTAACTTCATGCAACCTGGCTAGTAATGGTTTATGGGTGGCTCTGATACCACTGCTGGGTTATGCCGGCGCCTCGGCCATCAAAAGCGGCCGGTGCGGAACAATAACGACGAATAAAAAACTGGCGCCGACGGAACCCAATCCCAAGATCGAACCCATAAACACTATAACTAGCAAACCAAACACAAAGAGATAGAATGGTTATACCTAATGAACTAAGTCCTTCGGGTCTTCAACCAATTCCAAGCTCCTAGTGATGCGGATCGACTTTGGTCGCCGGTCTTCCTTCATCTCCGATGATCCACCTGAGGGAAACGGCACAAGTTCCAGGTTCGCCAAGCGCACCAACCGACCCTCCAAGATCGCTAGTAGTGGAGAGTGGGGAGTGTAGAATAGTGTCACTATAATTCTTTCTCTCATTTACAAGCTTAAGTAAGCATCAAGTGAAGATGAAGAAGAGGTGATAAAAAAGAGATGGCATGAAAATTGGCTAAGTGTTTTGTGTGAGCATGAGAGTGAGAGAGCACAAAATTGAACCATCACAAATGAGCAATCATTTTTCCACATAAGTGGCCGGCCCTCTCTCTCATGCCCTCACAAAATGTCATTTATAAATTACATTAAACAAATCAAGACCATACCAATCTCTACATGTTCAACCCATGCTTTGACTAAAAACCATAGTCACCTTTCCACCTCATTATAAACAAAATGATTTTCAAAAGAAAATCAATAAAGATGTGGCACCTTCTAGAAGCCATTCCGTATAAATACGGAATGCTTCCCGGTATATGTATCGGATTACACATACGCGTATTCGTACGAAAATACGAATAGCCAAGAGAGAAAACGAATAGTGAGCAATAATACTAGAATACATATATATATATATAAATACATATGTAAATTATTAGATAAAAACTTAATTTAACAATCCGGCTTAATCCTATGCCGCTAGTATTATGAACCGTCCGATTAAAGTCTGTGCAGCCTGTGCACATATTCAATCGGACACCTGTATGTATCAACATACGCCACCTACACCATATTGCCTGAACCGTGAAAACCCTCTGTGTGGGACTCTAAAGACTCGTCAATACGCTGGCAGTGGGTTTAACCACAAGCACGTCAGCTGCACTAGCTGTACGTAACGGCTACCTAAGTATTGAGCGAAAGGAAGGCCGACGAGCAAGCTCATCCGAACCCCTACTGAGCCCGTCAGTGACAATATCCGTACAGTCCGGTCTATTCGTCTAAGAGTATCGTATATCAAGTGTAGGGGGTGGATAAAGTCAGACCCCTAATAACGCGATAATTCGTATCGGTATGAAACCCATCACCTCCTAAGAAACTACTGATCCAAATCAGTAATTCTCCATTACCCCGGCCGAGGATTTTAGGTGATGGCCACCCGTGCACTGTGCGACATCAACCCCCAATACCGGGAGAGACGAATCCCTGATGATCCGCTCACTGCCTCCATGTGGCTCGGGACTGTACCCAACTAAAACCTATTTGCACGTCTCCTTTGAGCGTGGTAGGGTAGTAATCAAAGCACAGTGGGAACTCACACGAGACAAATGACGATCCCAGGTCGACAGACTAACCTGTACACATGTTACCAGGGAACTGCTATCTGACAATAGGTATAGTACCAACTAGCATGTTCCCGGAGAGTCCGTCCAGTGTACTCATAACCCAATGAGCACCTGTATACTATCTTAGGTGAACAACTAACACCAATGGCTTGTGAGACCGGCCACCGCCCCTCGTCAGGGTCTAGATAAGTATACACCAGTCTACACTGGGGCATCGATACCCAGTCTCGATACTCCCACGACTAGGGACATTTAAGGATGCGCTTATAGACCTCCAGCTCCCACGTATGTGATCGCCATCACAATGTTGGCAGTCTGCAAGATCCTAAGGGCTTTATCAACATATACAAGATGATAAAGACAAACCAGATAGCATACTATCATCTCGAGTAAGACTGTTTTATCGGTATAGGTCCTCTTTCAATCATCATGATCACATACCTGCGACTATGATATTGCCTTGAGGGCACTATAGCCAACACCCTGGGGCAAGAAGATCGTAGAGTAGACGATGAGCCTAGCAGGGGATGCACTACCACCGGTGATAGTTAGGCTCGGCGGTTATTCGGAGGATACCGACCGGAGTTATAACATCATATGGATATGAGGGCCGATCTGATGATGCGACGCCTGAGATATGAGGATTTATGTGTCGATGCTAAATACGGGTTTCATGATGTTTTGAGTGTTGATATTGGACACTCATATTTCATGATGTTGATGTGTCGTTGATGGACACACGTTGCTTGATACACATGCATACATGCATATATATTCAAATGACTATCATTACATACTGTTACTGGCACGGCATTGTTGTTGTACACATGTGCATGCATGATCACCCTAGATACCATAATATGCCTGATACAGTAGGACTTAGGGATCGTTGTTCATTCGATTTCTACCTACTGATATTTTCTACTCACGAGTTGGTAACTCACACCCGTTGTGCCACAGTTTTCTTGCAGGTTCGACCGCTTTGATCAGTAGCGATATCACTGGCACACAGCTTTCTTCATGGTGTTTTGCTTTGGTAGGCGGGACACACATTTGGATCATGACCACTCTTGTACCTATTATTTCTATTGTATCTAGTTAAAGCTCCATCAATCAGAAACTATACTTGTATTTTGGTAGACCTAGACACAGACTTGTATATTTGTGAGACTTAGAGCGAGATGGGTGTATGTTCGTTACTTGAGCTGGATGATGTCTTGCTTTACTTATTATTCTTTCTATGATTGATCTTCGCTGTAGGGCATCGTATATTTGCTTATTGCATGGTTGTGATTCCGCCAATTGGCGAAGAGCTAGCTCCCGCTTGGGGATGCCTATATTATTGCATGTATATGGTTTTGGATCAAAATATACAAGGGAGGTGCTGCCCAAATTTAAAGTCGAAAATGTTTTTAAAAGACGGATACAAACTATTGCATTTTCATTTGATATAACTTATACTTTAAAAGGATGGATTGAATTTCATTATACCGATGTTTCAAAACCGCACCTCCACTATTTTCCGCAAAAAAGTTTAGATTTTTGGGCTTCGGATTATTTGAATTACGGCGGGGTCCTGTAGACTTCACGTAATTCTCGTGCCATTCACGTGCTAATTTCGGGTCGTGACAATTATCGCCATGTTTGAGGTGAATATTAGTTTAAGGACATCTCGATCCATTATCGCCATGTTTGAGGTGAATATTAGTTTAAGGACATCTCTGTCCAACATTCATCTTGCACGCACATGTATTTCTTACATGGCGAAGTGAACGATGATGGAATGGAATGCACCAAATTTAGGGTGTGGTCTGATTTGATGTGTGCGCGTTAATTTATAAGTGCATCAATGTGGGATGAAAGGAGTTGTTAGTTGTCGGGACCCGCCACCTCTCTGAAGACGCTGAGGAATTACAACGACATATATCAGAGGTGTGAAGAGATGTACCCTTGAACCAAATCCCGTATTCGAGGGAAAGATCATGATGGATCAGCCAAGAATCTTTAGTCTCATTTTAGACTACGATTAACTTAAAAGCTATGGGCTGAAGATCGTTAGTCATTTATAGGACTAGGATCAGTTTGGACATCAGTTTGAATATCACGAATATAAGCTTAGCCAAATCGTACCTCTTGCGATCACTCCCCCTACACATATAAGGATAGTGTTAATGATGTGGCACCTTATTCGAATAAATGAGGTGTCAACATAAAATATGACTTTACAACATGTTTTCCATGATCGACGTCGTTCAACCTAATCTCCATGCTCTAGTTCATAGGTATACCAAATTTCATATGTTTTCGATAATGTTTATCCTGGCATCAGGTGGTTACAAAATTAACAGTTTTTTGACAATAGAATATTTGAAAAAAATAGGTCAATGATCAAATGTTATTGAAATCCATGAAACTGTTGGTACCCATGTTTTACAACTATGAAGAACAAGATAAACGGTGCCGATCAATCACAAAAAGGGTGAATAGTCAAATTTTAAGGTGACGCCTCATTTCTTAAAATAAGATGCCACATCATAAACACTATATATATATATATATATATATATATATATATATATATATATATATATATAGAGAGAGAGAGAGAGAGAGAGAGAAGGGGGGAGGGAGAGTTCGACTAGTAATCTATCAGAAAGATTTGAAAACAAACCCTTCCGACTTTTTCACCATTTGATTAATTTTGGGATTTATGCATTTAATTATATTATGTTTGTTAATAAATGAAAGATTTTATTCATAATTGAATCCACAATTCCCTAAGTTGATCGAATGGTGAAAAAGTGGGAAGGATTCGTTTTGAAATCCTTCCGATAGGATTCTAGTCTCTCTTTCACGTATGTGTGGGGGGAGGGAGGAGGGGAAGGGGAAAGGGGGGATATTTATTGTTTGGATGCCACTATCATAGTTGATAATATCTTTTGTAATTATTTTTACGTTGAAAAGATTAAATTTTAATATACTTTATGTTTTTTCTTTCTTTTTTCTTTTTTTCCTTTCATTGTTGATAATGATATTCTGCCGTATTTCTTTTAAGAATTTTAAAAAGAAATTTTTTCCACATGTAGGAAGTTATTGAATTTGGATTGTTAACTAGCCATCGACCAACGGCTGCTAATTGAATGAGCCAGCTTGAGTTTGATTAGGGTTCGGCTCGGTATAAACTCGTTCAAGCTTGTTTCATTTATTAATGAGCCGAACATTAACCAGAAAACTTGGCTTGTTTATTAAACGAGCCAAACTCGAGCTCAACAAGGTTCATTCGATATTAGCTCGATTTTGACTCAATTATTGTCACAACCCGAAGGTGGAACGTGACTGACACTTAAATCATGCAACGTCTAAAGGCGTAACGTAATTCAAGCATGCCAAAATCCCAGAATCTAAACTGTGAAATAAAATAGAGTGATAAAATACTTGTTTAAAATGATTAATTCAAATATGCAAGAGTTATATCAAAAATCTTTTGAAGACTCAAGTTTTATGAAAATTTCGGCAGTATCTCCTTTGTAAAAACTGATCCCAAACCGATACCTAACAAATATACTACATAGCAACAATAATGGGCATCCCCAAGCGGGAGCTTGCTCTTCGCCAAGTTGGCGGAACACAAACACATGCAAGAATATATCATCATAGTGCGAAGCAATAAATGAGTAAGAAAAGAAAAACATCGCCCACAAAGAAAATATAAAAGTCGCCTCGCACGAGCTCAACACCAGATGTCAATATAATATAAGTTTCACAGTCTCGTCTCTAGGCCAAATATACAAGTGGTAGATGGAGTATATTAGATGCAAAGAGTAAATATAGAAGGTGGAAGACAAAAGAATAACCGCATAACCCACTAACAAAAGATCCCGTCCAAAATAGCGATAGCTGAAGAAGTAGCAGAAGTAGTAGCAATGTGCCCGCCACGACTATACTGACGGGTCGGTCCTGCAAGACACTGTGGCACAACGGGGGTGAGTTGCCAGCTCATGAGTAGTAAATAACATCATATGAGACAATCACAAGCATGCACGTAAAGGCTTCAGATCCTAATTAAGTAATCAAGTATGAATATCAAGGTATAGCTGGTATGAGAAAAACCGAGTATGTCTTAATAATTTGTGGTATGGTAAAACCAAAGTGTCATCAATGAAACATCATAATCCCGTGTCAAGTATCAACACTCAAATCTCAATATCTCGGGTGCCGTCACTCAGATCGGCTCTCAAATCCATCTAAATCACATGACTCCAATCGGTATCCTCCGGATATCTTCCGGGCCAACAATCACCGGCACGTATTGTTTCCCTACCGGGCTCAACGTCTCTCTGTACGATCTTCTTGTCCCGGGGTATCTCACCGGGTCCATCATGTACCCGATGACGGTGCCTCCTCACTTCTCGAATCGGGTATACACATAACTCAAGAACCAAGAAAACTTATGGTGGACGCCATACATCATATCAGGAGAAACTATATTTTTCTTTTAATTGATTATAAGTGTTCAAAATTCACATGCGGTTTCCCAAATCCAGAAATATCATGAAAACGGAAATCTCTAAGAACATCATAATATGTAAATATGACAATGATGGTAAATGTACATGATATGAATATGATGCAAGCTAGATAAGTAACTTGAAGATTACATGTCAATAAGGATGCAAATGCAACAATACAGGTTATCGAGCAAGTTCTATAGTGTACGCGACATAGCAATTACCAATGGCGTGTGTGTACATAGGATAGTACACGTGCGGCATGAACCATTGGTAATAGTGCAAGTGTCCTAGTGTGATGATGTCAATGAGCATGATAATGCGTATGCAATATGGATAGGTGTACAAGTATAAGTATACAAGAATTGGAATTAGTACTAAACATTGGCCGTTTTACTGTTAGTTATGTGTATGCCCAAGAGGCCATTATTGTACATATGATGTATATTATAGTGGACAATTGGATATTTATATACAGAGAAGACTTTCTTGCTCGACATGATAGTATGATATCTGGTTACCATTATCTCACGTATTGATAAAGCCCATAGGATATGTACTAGACTACCAGGAATATGATGCAGATCATACTAGTGGGGCCAGGGTAGTTCACAAGTAAATCCTTCAATTGTTCCTAGTCGAGTGAATATCGAGACAGGGCATCGATATTCCAGAGTAGACTAGCGTATACGCCTCTTGACCCACATGATGGGCGATGGATAAACCAACATCCATTGGTGTTTGACATCAGAGATGGTATACGGGTGCTCAGTGGAGACTGGGTATACTGAACAGGACTCATCGAGGACTCCTATGTGATAGTATACCTATCATCAGATAGCAGTCCTCTGGTAACATTGGTACAGGTTAGTCTGTAGACCCGAGATCGTCATAGAGTCTTATGCGACTCCCACTGTGCTTTGATTTCCTCCCTACCAAGCTCAAGAGGAGTCGTGCAAACAGGTGGATTTTGGGTACAGTCCCGAGTCGTATGGAGGCAATGAGCGATAGGAGGGGTTTCGTCTCTCCCGGTATTGGGGGTTGATGTTGCGCTATGCTCGATTGGCAATAACTGGAAGTCCCTGGCCAGGGCTGATATGGAGATCTACTGATAAGTGTTATCAGTAGTTTCTCGACCTATTATGAGCCTCACATAGACATGACTTATCACGTTACTGGGGTTTGACGATTTCCATCCTTAGACATGATATACGACATATCAGACGAAGAGACCGGACTGTACGGTAGTGTTACTGATAGGCTTCATGGAGACTGTGGACAAGCTTGCTTGTTGACCTTCATATCACTCAATACCCGGGTAGCCGTTACGTCCAGCCAGTACCGCTGACGACTTGTAGGTGACTGATATGATCATCACCTACTGCCGGAGTATTGACGAGTCTTTAGAGTCCCATACAGAAGTTCCATGGTTCAAGCGAAATGAAGTAGGACACATATGTGATATGTGTGCGGGCCTCATTAAATACGAGTATGTAATACCGTATTATAATCTGGCTGTAATCTGTTATCGGTGCGGTTATATGTGATATAACCAGATTGTCGAATCAAGTATTGATTCAATAATATGATATACAGATAAATGATATTAGATGGTCGTATATGATATAACCGGATTATTAGATCAAATGTTGATTTAATAATATGATATAAATTATATGTGATATAATTACATATTAACTAATATCATTAGCTCACTAATTAATCTTCATTAAATATATATTAATATATATATATATATATATATATATATATATTAAAACGAAGCATGGTTGCAAGTATGGGTTAAATACTTGTTCATTCATTCTTGACTCACTATTCAAGCATGGTTGCAAATTAATATTGCATAATTCCATGCTTGAATGAGTGAGGGGTCAAGAATTATCATTCATTCTTGTTAATTCCAAAAAGACAGCCATTTTTCTTGCTCATGCTTATTCTTGCTTCTTCTTCCTCCTCTTGCTTTTCCTCAAGCTTCAACCCTCACATGTGATGTGAATCATGAAGCTTGAGCACAAATTAGTGAGCTCTTAACATCCCCTACTTCATCATCTCACACCTTTATAGAAAATTAGTGTGATGTGTTTCATGCACTAAAGGGTTTAGTATAGTGATAGCTTGAACTAGTAGGAGCTTCAAGGTGGATCATCATTGGCGCGAAGGCTACGAAGGGAGCTTGTTCAATGTCTCAAGAGAAGCCTTGTGGAGTCACGGGACTACTACACTGAGCATATTGAAGAGAAGGACTTGGTTCTACCAAGGTATAAACATCTTTCCTTCTCTCTAGTTGACATATCATCTAAAGAAAACCCTAATAATCTAGTTAAAGATCTTGTTTGTCTAGCTTAGCACCAAGAAAAATTTGAATTTGGCATGGTAGATGCTTCTACAACCTCATCATGGTGCTAAGGTATTCCTTCATGGTATCAGAGACGAACTAGATCATCGGGGAAGGTCATTACGAAGTTAAAGAGTTCGATCGGTTCTTCATTAAATTTGAATTTTAAAAACCTGTATTTTTGCATGTTTCTGTCGATTTTTCCAAACGTTGAAATTTTTGAAATTAAAAATATCCAAAAAATCGTGCAGGGTTATCTATGGACCCACAAGAAAAATGACATCCTGACTCGACCGTACGACCGCGGAACCACGGCCAAAACTTGGTTTTGGCGGCGGTTCCGCGGCGCAGTAGGTGAATCAGGGAGCATACTTTCTTGTGTAGGTCCGTAGGAGATTTGTGCACTGTCTGGGTATTTTTAACTGTGATTCTCAAGTTGTTGAGTTCTCTGGATTTTGTTAAACTGATCGATATATTTGGCGTCGTATAGATATTGATGATATGTGATACAATTGTTATGAATCCGGGTTTGTGATATCATGTGCTGCTGATATGTCTTATTGGATCGTCGTTAAAGAATAGACGGGGGTTTTATGTGAGATGCGGGTTTTCTTTTTCATTCATGTAAAATTCATTGTATGTAATATTCTTTTATTGGGGCACTTCCGGATTGAGGATGATGTCACCATTGTTGTATATTATTTACTTTTCTGCATTAGGATAGACCCAAGGTGGGGAGCACAAGTAACCGGGTTCTAAAGTCCAGTGGGAGACCATCTCAAGGAGTTGAGACCGGGTCTCCTAACTCTAGAATTGGCAGAGTTACTTTCCGCTCTCGTAGGGGTCTATGGGATGTGGGTTTGGCTATTCTTCACGACCGTGGAATCCGTGTTTTATATTACTGGCTAAATTTAAAACACGGACATTCTAGTATATCCAATATTTCATATGTTTATCTTCTGCTGCTGTGTTCTGTGATGTTGATCATATAACTGCGTGAGACGAATGTAATATTATATATAAGATATATATTAAACGTTGGTTATGTTTTGCACCCGCGCTAGTCCAGCCCCCGCTCTGCCGGCAGTTAAGTAACCTAACGGTGCATGACGGGGCCACGTGGCGAATGCGGATGGCATAAGCGTACGTTCTATTTTCGTTTCATTTCTTCTGTGATGTTTAGGGAAACATTAATTGTTGGGACTTCATTAATAAGATTAATGAAAGAAAAGAAAGCTAAAGATGTTGTAGAATCAAATTTTCAAAAAGGGTAGCTCTAGTTTTTGCTTTGCATAGCGGTATTCCTTGTAGAATATCCAGCACCTTATTCGTTAAGGAAAGAGCTGAGATCCCTTCACCGGGAGTGACCACTTTAGCAAAACTAGCAAATGCTACAAATCACTCGGTTTAGTTTTTGATTGCTTCTATAGTTCTTGCTTTGCATAGCGGTATTCCTTGTAGAATATCCAGCACCTTATTCGATAAGGAAAGAGCCGAGATTCCTTCACCGGGAGTGACCTCTTTAGCGAAACTAGAAAAGTCTCAATAACACTCCTTTTCAAAATCACTAGTTTCTACAACGATATCAAGTTCATTACGCTCATGGTTTTTCTGTAAAACCTGCGTATCCCTCCGTCATTTCAGATAAGTACTATTTAGTATTCGTGCTACGTTTGTTGGCTTTCGTCAAGGCGTAGTGTGCGGTAGCTAATTAGTGCTTATCTGCTAAAGCATGAGAGGCGATTGGATTAGGGTAGTCGTATGACTTTGTTGGCTTTCGTCAAGGGTCGTACGGGTGGGTTTAATTCAATCAAGAAATGTACGGGTTGAGCTTGACTAGCGTCCTTTGGATTGTTTGCTTTCGTCAAGGTCATAGGATGCTGGGGGTAAAAGTATTATCGGGAATTTCATGTGTTGAAATTTGCAATGAGATTGCATACTTTCTATGAGATAGTTAGATCCCGATACCCACTGCGAGTAAGAGTTACTCCTGAGAGAATTTTACACATAACAATTAGCCAATCAAGTAGGTGTCTAGAAAGGTGTTAACGGGGTTACGCTCCTGGGAAACCGAGGTTTACTCTAATTAGGTCCGTGTGAAAGCACGGGGAACCTCCCTCAAAGTGCCAACACTGGCCTGGCTGAAAGATTGGCGAACTTATAAGGTGTAATTAATCCCGGCTAATCTTACCTTTTACGGTTTGAAGGAAGATTTGATAAAAACAGTGGGAGACGTCCTGATTAGATAAGATAATAACCAACCTAATCTTGCAAAGAGCGCACGCTAACGCGTTTCCTTCCATCTTTCTCCAAGCAGCAACCAATGTCACACCTTAATCAAGATAATAATATCGATGTATTGACCGAACCCACTTGTTATACTGAGCAGAGGAACGTTGGTCCCGCTCCAACTTATAAGTGTTATAAGTCCGAGCAGGGGATAGGAACAATCCGGATTCCCACGCCACCCAAACAAAGAATAAGCATGTTGATGCATCTTCTTCGGGTGTGTTAGTTACAGAGAACTGCTTCTCAGTACACTCTACGTCCTGGGTATTATATACCGGATCGGGATCCCACATATGCAATATGTTGCATGGGCTAAGGAAAGGCAGAGAACTAGGAAAAGGTTATCATTCCCTAAAAGTAGGGAATGGTACAATTGTTGCAGCAAAAGCAATTGGTGAATATCACCTTGTATTACCAACAGGGAATACATTGATCCTGAACGACTGTTACTACGTACCCTCTATGATATGCAATTTAATATCAATCTCTTTATTAGATAAAGAAGGATATAACTTTGTAGTAGAGAATAATGTTATGAACATTTACCTAAATCAAGTGTTGATTGGGTTTGGTGCGTTATGTAACGGATTGTACGTTCTAAATCAAAACACAGTTCTTAACGTACAAAACACACACAAGAGGAAGAGTACAGAAATGAACGAATCTTTCTTGTGGCATTATAGACTAGGTCATATCACTGTGACACGACTAGCTAAGTTGCATAAAGATGGATATTTGATTCCGTTCAAGTTTTCATCTTATGACACTTTCCAGTCATGTCTCAAAGGCAAATTGACCAAAACTCTGTTTAGTGGACATGGAGAAAGAGTTACGGAACTCTTGGGACTGATACATAGTGATGTATGTAGTCCCATGTCTACACATGCCAGGAATGGTTCCTCGTACTTCATTACATTTACTGACGATCTCTCAAGATACGGACATGTGTTCTTGTTGAAACACAAATCTGAAGCTTTTGAGAAATTCAAAAAATATAAATCCGAAGTCGAGAACCAAACGGGTAGAAGTATTAAAATCCTTCGATCAGATCGGAGAGGAGAATACTTGAGCACAGAATTCCTTGAATATCTAAAAGAGAATGTGATTCTTTCTCAGCTTACTCCTCTATATACACCATAGCACAACGGTGTATCGGAGCGGAGGAATCGCACCCTATTAGATATGGTGCGCTCTATGATGAGCACCGCTGAGTTACCTATTTCCTTTTGGGGGTATGCGCTTAAGACATCCATACATTTATTGAATATGGTTCCTACCAAATCAGTGCCTACCACTCCAAATGAGATATGGAAGGGGAAGGGACCACATCTTAACTATGTGAAGATATGGGATTGTCCGGCCTATGTTAAAAGAAACAATCCGGACAAACTCGAGACAAGGTCTGTTCTATACAAGTTTGTAGGATATCCCAAAAATTCACAAGGGTATATCTTTTACCACACCGAAGAACAAAAGGTGTTTGTTTCTCGGCATACCACCTTTTTAGAAAAGGAATTTCTTGCGAAAGAAATTAGTAGCAAGGAGGTAGAACTGGAAGAAGTTCTAGCTGCACAAACTGCAACAGAAGATTTGGTGGAGCCAGAGGATTCAGTAGTTCCCGATGAACCCCAGCCTCTCTGGCGTGCTAGTAGGGTTCCTCATCCACCTGAGAGATACTATGGTTTTCTCGTTGATGGTGGGAGCGAGGATTGCATCATGGAAGATGATGACCCAACTAGCTTCGAGCAGGCCATCATGAGTGGGGACTCTATGAAATGACTGGATGCGATGAGATCTGAGATGGAATCCATATACACCAACAAAGTATGGACTTTGGAAGTTGCTCCTGAAGGGGTAAAATCCATTGGGAGCAAATGGATCTTTAAGAAGAAACTTGGTGTAGTTGGAAAAGTTGAGACTTTCAAAGCTAGACTTGTTGCAAAAGGTTTTCGTCAACGACCAGGTGTGGATTATGATGAAACCTTTTCTCCAGTAGCTATGCTTAAGTCCATCCGGATCCTTCTTGCCATCGCTGCATACCATGACTACGAAATCTGGCAAATGGATGTTAAGATCGCCTTTCTAAATGGTGATTTAGAAGAGAGCGTATACATGACTCAGCCGGAGGGCTTCGTAGAAAGTGGGAGCAGTGGAAAGGTGTGCAAGCAGCTTAAATCCATCTACGGGTTAAAGCGAGCATCGCGGAGTTGGAACATCTGTTTTGATGAGGTAGTCAAAGAGTTTGACTTCATCAAAAATATTTATGAATCTTGTATATACAAGAAGGTTGCAGAGAGTAAGGTCGTCTTCCTCGTATTGTACGTGGATGGCATACTCTTGATAGGAAATGATGTTCCTATGCTGCACTCGGTCAAACTCTTCTTATCACATAGATTCTCAAGGAAAGTTCTAGGTGATGCCTCCTACATCTTAGGGATTAAGATCTATAGAGATAGATCTAAACGGATACTGGGATTGTCCCAATCCAGGTACATAGACACCGTACTAAAGAGGTTTAGTATGGAAGAGTCCAAGCGTAGGAATGTACCCACGATCTCTGGACTCACTCTCTCCAAAGAGATGTCTCCCAAGACTGATTTGGAGAGAACTTGCATACAAGGGATACCCTATGCTTCGGCGGTAGGCTCTATCATGTATGCAATGTTATGTACCAGACCCGATGTAGCGTACTCACTAAGTGTAGTGAGTAGGTATCAAGCTCATCCAGGAGAGAATCACTGGACAGCTGTAAAGAACATTCTCAAGTGCTTGAGAAGGACTAAGGAGATGTTCTTGGTGTATGGTAACGGTGAACTCCAAGTGGAGTCCTTTACCGACTCGAGCTTCCAAAGTGATAAGGACGACAGTAAGTCGGTCTCGGGTTTTGTCTTTACCCTTAACGGAGGGGCGGTGTGTTGGAAGAGTTCTAAGCAAGACACCGTTGCAGACTCGACGATGGAGGCTGAATACATTGCTGCCAAAGAAGCTGTCTGGATGTGGAAGTTCATTGCTGAGCTTGGTATGGTTCCATCCATTGAGCATCCAATACCTGTGTATTGTGATAACAATAGAGCGGTGGCTTTAGCCAAGGAACCCCGGTCCCATCAGAGATCCAGACATATTCTGAGGCGGTGTCACCTGATCCGGAAGATAGTAGATCGCCGGGAGATCGAGGTCAGGAGAGTTGACACGAAGGACAACGTAGCGGATCCACTCACGAAGGCCCTCCCTCAGACGCAATTTGAGAGACTTTTTGGGATGTTGGGTATGAGATATTACAACACAGGGCCTTAGTGCAAGTAGGAGATTGTTAGTTATGTGTATTCCCTAGAGGCCATTACTGTACATATGATGTATATTATAGTGGATACTTGGATATTTATATACAGAGAAGACTTTCTTGCTCGACATGATAGTATGATATCTGGTTACCTTTATCTCACGTATTGATAAAGCCCTTAGGATATGTACTTGACGACCAGGAATATGATGCAGATCATACTGGTGGGGCCAGGGTAGTTCACAAGTATATCCTTCAATTGTTCCTAGCCGAGGGAATATCGAGACAGGGCATCGATATTCCAGAGTAGACTAGCGTATATTCCTCTTGACCCATATGATGGGCGATGGATGATCCCATATCCATTGGTGTTTGACATCAGAGATGGTATACGGGTGCTCAGTGGAGACTGGGTACACTGAACAGGACTCACCGATGACTCCTATGTGGTAGTATACCTATCGTCAGATAGCAGTCCTCTGGTGACACTGGTACAGGTTAGTCTGTAGACCCGAGATTGTCATAGAGTCTAATGCGACTCCCACTGTGCTTTGATTTACTCCTTACCACACTCAAGAGGAGTCGTGCAAACAGGTGGATTTTGGGTACAGTCCCGAGTCGTATGGAGGCAATGAGCGATAGGAGGGGTTTCATCTCTCCCGGTATTGGGGTTTGATGTTGCGCTATTCTCGATTGGCAATAACTGGAAGTCCCTGGCCAGGGCTGATATGGAGATCTACTGATGAGTGTTATCAGTAGTTTCTCGACCTGTTATGAGCCTCACATCGACATGACTTATCACGTTACTGGGGTTTGACGATTTCCACCCCTAGACATGATATGTGATATATCAGACGAAAAGACCGGACTGTACGGTAGTGTTACTGATAGGCTTCATGGAGACTATGGACAAGCTTGCTTGTTGACCTTCATATCGCTCAATACCCGGGTAGCCGTTACGTCCAGCTAGTACCGCTGACGGTTTGTAGGTGACTGATATGATCATCACCTACTGCTGGAGTATTGATGAGTCTTTAGAGTCCCACACAGAAGTTCCCTGGTTCAAGAGAAACGAAGTAGGACACATATGTGATATGTGTGCGGGCCTCATTAAATACGAGTATGTGATACCGTATTGTAGTCTGGCAGTAATCTGTTATCGGTGCGGTTATATATGATATAACCAGATTGTCGAATCAAGTGTTGATTTGATAATATGATATACAGATAAATGATATTAGACGGTCGTATATGATATAACTGTAAGTCTACGGTAGCGCCCCGGCCGTTTGTCCGAAGCCAAAATGCGGAAACGAAAACTTTTTCTTAACTTGAAATAGGCGCTATTGCAGAATTTAATCCCGGATCGAACCATTAACCTATAACTAGCTAACTAGAGAAGGGTTAGAAAGGCTATACCGATCTATCCGTGTCCTTCGATCTTTGGCCACCTTTCCAAGCTTCTCGCGGCATCTCCCATCTCCGGTCTCCTCATCGGAAAGGGCACCACATCTTTGAATCCTTTTATGGGCTCCCGTTTCATCCGAAGTAACTCGGACACGAAGTTTGCTAGCCGACGTGTCCAAGGTGATGCAGAGAATGTGTGTGATCACTTTGTCTCTTGAATCCATTGATTCTCAACGCATGAGAGTGTATGGATTGAGGTTGAAGATGAAGCCATGGTGGATGTTGTGAGCCAGATGAAGAAGAAGAAGAAGCTCATTTCTTTTGTGTTATTGTGTTGATAAAATGATAGTGTGATAATAATACAAGAGCAATCCCAAGACTATATGGCTGTCCACTCTCTCTCCAAGCATCTTATCAACACAATAACCAAATCTTAATGTGACATTAGCACAAGTAAAGAGACCATGAGTCACTAAACATGTCCATGTCACATTAAATGCACCTCATGATCATTTCCATTCACAATTTCCACATGTAAACATTAATCCAAATGTTTACAACAAAAAGATACGGCAGCATCTAAAGTAAACTCATGACGGATCACAAGGATACCCCTCACCTGTATATACATACCTGCATCCGCGTTCCGACTGAATGCGAATGCGATGAGACTAAAGTAATCCAACAAAACTAATACTAGGATCCGGCTTAAACCAAAGCCCACTAGTATGATCCGTCCGATCATGATCCGTGCATTACTGCACGTATATGATCGAACCCTGCCATAATACCATACGGCCTCTACAACGTTTCGCCTGAAACTTGAGAAACTGTCTATGGGGGAATCTAAAGACTCGTCAATACTTTGGCTGTGGATTTAACCACTAGCACGTCAGTGGAACTAGCTGTACGTAACGGGCTATCAGGTATTGACCAAAAGGGAGGTCGATGAGCGAACTCATCCTGACACCCTACTGAGCCTGTCAGTGACAATATCCGTACAGTCCGGTCCGTTCGTCTATGAGCATCGCATGTCGGGCCTAGGGGGTTGGTAAAAGTCAGACCCCCAAAAGCGGTACAATTCGTGTCGGAGTGTAGCCCAGAACATCCTGAGATACTACTGGAATACCTACCAGTAAATCTCCTGTCTTGGCCAAGGACTTCGTGTAATGGCTCTCCTAGACACAGCGCGACCTCACCCCCAATACCGGGAGAGACGAAACCCCGCCGATCCGCTCACTGCCTCCATGTGGCTCGGGACTGTACCCAACTAAAACCTGTTTGCACGACTCCTTTGAGCCGTGGTAGGGTAGTAATCAAAGCACAGTGGGAACCCACACGAGACAAATGACGATCTCAGGTCAATGAACTAACCTGTACATATGTCTCCAAGGAACTGCTATCTGACGTCAGGTATAATACCAACTAGCATGTTCCCGACGAGTCCTGTCCGGTGTACTCATAACCCAATGAGCACCTGTATACATCTTAGGTGAACCAACTGACACCAATGGCTTGTGAGACCGGCCACCGCCTCTCGTCGGGGTCTCGACTGTATACACTAGTCTACTAATAGAGTATCGATGCCCAGTCTCGAAACTCCTACGACTAGGGACCACTTTAAGGATGTGCTTATAGACCCCAGCTCCCACGTATATGATCGCCATCATACTGCTGGTAGTCAATCAAGAATCCTAAGGGCTCTATCAATGTGTAATAGTGACCTGTAAGGTCACCTAAAGCTGTACACGATAATAAAGATAAACCATATAGCTTACTATCATCTTGAGTAAGACCGTCCTACCGGCATAGGTCCTCCCTCAATCATTGCAATCACGTTCCTGTGATCCAATAATTGATTTTGAGGGCACTATATCCAACAATCTCCCACTTGCACTCAAGCCTAATTATTGCGATGTCGCATACTCACAGCCCGTGTGATACCGAACACCCAACTCCTATACTAATCAGTTTCACAAAGCCCGTTTGCGAAACTATTGCATTCGAGGAATAACCTCAATGAGTGGATCCGCCCTAATGTTTCTTTCTATGTCTCTCTTTATCTCAAGTTCGCGGAGAAAACCATCTCCTGAAATGAGCAATACCTGTCTTAGAATATGTTTGGATATCTGACGGGACCTAGTTCATAAATGAACTCCAAATCCAAACTTTTTAGACTGTATCGTCAACTGAACTTAATCAGTATCCTGCGTCATGCCTCCTTCAGTGTCCGCTTGGATCACCTGTCCAAACCACTGCCCCTCGTCAGAGAGAAAACTATAACTCTGATCGCCACTCTGTCATGCAGGTCACCTTGGAAGCCTGGAATGATAACCGTCTCCTGAAAGAGGCTGTCGTTATCGTATCCCTAGAACATCCACTTATGTTCTAAAACCGCTTCCGAATGTCTCTCCAGGATAGGATTAATATCAATTTACTGCATCTCGTGCAAAAACAATATCTGGTGTGGTACTTGACATCTCATGATTGACTCAATTGCCTAAGCAAGTGATCTGCCAATCATGCACATCCCTCTCCCCTTTAGTCTGTAAGATACCTTTAGAGAGGGTGACTCCATCACCTGCAGGTACACCACCATGCCAGGAGTCATCCATTCTAAATACCTTTAGAATGATGTCTAAGTACCCTAATTGAGACACTTCCCAAATCTAGATCTAAAACCATAGATCTAGTAAGCAGAATGTCTGATATAATATCCAATTCCTTTATGGAGAAACCACTGTGTGACAACCAAAGTATAACCGACCGTAGTATAGGAATTTCACTTCCTACTCTGTGTATGTCATCCAATTACCAGGATATCACACAATACTACCTTCTTAACAGATCCATCCCCTATTCTGATAAAGTCAAATCTTTGACTGTCACTTCAGAAATATATGATCAATCTCCGCTATATCTGCTTTAGTCCATAAATAGACATAAGCTACTTGTCCACTATGCTTCCGCTGCTCCCACTGACTACAACAACCCTCTGGCAGAGTCATATACACGTGCACTTCTAAAGCTAGTTTAGAACGAGGCTATACTCATCCTCCTGCCGGGTCTCATAGCCTGGAACAACAGTAGTGTCAAGTCTGGGTAAACAAGAACCTCCCTGTCACCATTTTTGAGGCTACTGGAGTACCTCTCGGGTGCCTGAGGTTACCCACCATATCTGCGGAGTGGCCAATGGAATGTCAAATCAGATTGAATCTTTACGTCCTATTAAATTTTCAGTAATCGTTTGCGGTTCTGGAATCACTTCCAGTTCTACCATACTCCCACTACTGTTTTCTGAAAAAATCCATTTTTATTAAAACTGTGGCGAGTCAAGAACAATATCACTATTGATCTTCTAGATGGTAGAAAGTCAACCCTCGTCATAGCTCGGGTCAACCCACAAACTGCCATTACAGAAACACGCTTTGAGTTATCCAGAGTCTGGTTTTAAGCATAAGCCGGACAACTCCCCGTATCTTAACATTGTTAAGATATGAACTATTCTATATCCAATATAGAAAGAGAGGCACTGATTTAATTAGAACCAGATTCAAATCATGCAGCTGTCTCCAGTGCATGTCAACTAAATGGAGAGAGGCCGATCAGCATTACTCAACTTAGGAATACATCCAGATATGAGTAACCTGAAAGAGAAGCAAGTTCTTATAATCATTACTATCAACTGAATACCATACACAAGTATCTACACTTCGATCACCATGAAGAATCCTGATACTTGCAATACCTGGTCCTCTACTTTATTCATATACCTATAACTTCTCAAAACTTGGATCTTGTATTTCTACGAAACACATCTCTAAGAACTAGAGAAGTCACAAGTAAACAGAATATAGTACGAGTACTAACCCCTCTGTCCTAATGGACACTGGACAACGTACAATACTCTGTATAAGTCCCCTGAGTCTAATAACTCATTCCCTGTGTGTCGTAGGTTGAAAACTGTACTTATGGTTAAGAAGAATTACACCGCTGTTTAATGCTCCTTACCTAACTATCCACTGATATAGGTAAATGTCATAGACATAATTTCAAAAGGTTATATCTCACTTTATAAAAATAAACGTACAGATATATTAATTTGAAATTGGTGCATAACAACGGATATTCAAAACCAAATATTTGCCGTTCGGCAAAACAACCCAGGCGATTTCCTCAAATATCACCAATTACAACGAATCCCGATATAATGAGGATGATCACCCAATTCCCAATAACTTACTCCCACTCATCATTTGTAAAACCATACAGATGTGAGAATCAAACCTGGTAAATACATACCCTGGAGCAAGGGCTAATTAGGAAATCAGTTTTCTTATAACAATACACAGTGAAACTGAAACATTTAAATGTTTCGAACGGGTATCCGGGTATTCCTAGTAATGCTTCTTCCATTATCAGATTCACAACTATAACCGTATACTTCTTTGCCATCTCTCTAAATCCCTTTATATGTCTTTAGTCATTACCTTCTGTACACCCCTTTAGGCTAAATGGTTTTCTTCCCTCTCTACCGTTCGGCACCAGCCTATGGTTTGGAAGAAGACTATCCAATAGACATAATGGGTGTACTCTCCTAATCCTAGGAGTACTCGCAACCCGAGAGAGGGTAAAGATAAAAGACAACTGAATAAACCTCATTCCTTATTTCTCCTGAACCAGAATCCATCCCCGAACCGGAACAAGTCCCTTCGAGTTCGTATATAACCGTACGATGGAGTATCCAATAAACTGTGGATCTTCGTAGTGATACGGGGTGTTCCGGAGAAATACAAAGGTGAAGTAGGAGTGGCGATGAAATACTTGGTTTGGTCGTGAATGATAGCAGTCGCAATTTACTTTGCTCTCTTACTAATCCCTTTATTTGTCTTTACTTAATACCTTCTGTACACCTTTTAGGCTAAATGGTTTTCTTCATTCCCTACCGTTCGGCACCTGCCTATGGTTTGGATGAAGACTATCCAATTAGCGTAACAGGTGTACCGTCCTAATCCAAGGAGCACTCGCAACTTGAGAGAAGGTAAAAGGAAAAGACAATTGAATAGTCCTATTCATTTTCTCCAGAACCGGAAACCATCCTCGGATCTGGAACAAGTTCCTTCGAGTTCGTATATAACCATATGATGGTTTTATCCAATGGAAGTGGATGTTCGTAATGATACAGGGTGTTCTGGAGAAAATGGTAAAAGTAGGAGTGGCAATGAGGTATGCAACTGAGACAATCCAAAAGCCAGTGTTTTAAGAAGGTTCGGTCAACTTGGTCACTGAGTCACAGTCTAGGGTCGGGCCATGGTCGCTGCCAAAGAGAGAGAGAAAAGAAACACTCAGCGTCCACTCTAACCTAGATCAGAATGGTTGTCAATTTATCTAATCAGGAAACCTCCCACTGTATCGTCAAATTCTCCTCCAAATCTGAAAGAAGAATTAGTCGGGATCACCCGAGGAGTAAACCAACTCATCAGTGGGTATCGGGATCCAACTATCATCGCATGATAATGTGATGGAATTCACTCACGTTATCACACTCCAGCTGGTATGCGCATATCTGGCAAGTTTCAGTTTCTTTAGAAACTCCCGATATCATTTTTACCCCATGCTCTTATGACCTTGATGAAGGTCAACAAATCATAAGTCACATGTCAAGTTCTACCCGTCATTGTCCAGGTTAATTTGAACCCACCCGTACAAGCCCTTTACGAAGGTCAACAAGGCTATACGACTGTTCCAAACCAACGCATCTATCTATGCAACAAAAAGGTAACAAGCATCTACCATTCACTATGCCTTGACGAAGGTCAACAAACATAGCATGAATACTAAGTGCTACCTGTCTGAAATGACGGAGGGCTACGAATGGTTTTTGGCGAAAAACCTTTAACGTAATGAACTTGATATCGTTGAAGGAACCGGATAGCTTTTTATAAAAATATAGTAGCGAAAACCTTTGCTAAAGAGGTCACTCCCGGTGAAGGGATCTCGGTTCTTTCCCCGTAGAATGAGGTGCAGGATATTCCAACTGATTACCATGATGCAAAGCAAAAAGCAATCGACTATAGTGAAATTATTACCCTGACGCAAACTTTTACCCACGGGGTTACTCCCGGTGAAGGGATCTCGGCCCATGCCTTGTCGACTGAGGTGTTGGATATTCATAACCGAATACCACTATGCAATGCAAAAGAGAACGTCCTTGCAATAACAGCTTTTTTGGAAAAATGTTCAAACAACATCAGAATAGGTTTGTTTAGCTTGCATTGATCCGAATCAATGCAGTCCTATCATTTAATCACACCACAAAAGAACGAAAATATGATATACGCATATGCTATCCGCATTCGCCACTGGGTCCCGTCATCACCCGTTAGGTTACTTAACTAATGACAGAGCGGGGACTGGACTAGCGTGGGTGTAAAACATATACACCATTTACTAGTATATATATCAATATATAATAATCGCTCAAGGCGTGAAAAAAATGCAACATCACAGAAATGTAATAAGCATCACAGAACAATACAGATAATCTGGGATCCCCGGGTTTCATAGGGCCGCTACTGAAACCCGACGTTCCCCTGGTCGTGTGGATAGCCTGTGCAATGAAATCCTAGACCCTTATGGGCGTGGAAAGTTACCCGCCAAAACCTGTAGCGAGGCAACCCCCTACAGCAAAGTGAATGGACCACCCAGCACTTCACGGAATCCGGTAACTTGAGCACCCCTCCTTGGGTCAACCTGTACCCCTATGAGTGCGGAGAATAGCCCGCCAATTCTAGAGTGAAGCCCCCTCCATCTCAAAACCATGAGATGCGGGCCCGTTGCCCTCTAGAACCCGGCTATCCGTGCACCCCACCGCGGGGTAATCCTAGTACAGAAAGTAAAATATATATATACAACGGGTACATCGACCTCATCCCGGTCGTGCCCTAAAAGAATAATATACAAACAGGCAGTGATGGCGGTGATTAGTAGTCAAAAATATAAGTTTACCGCAATCAGAAACGGCGTCGCTTCGCACCTAGCCGGTGAGTACGGGTCGATCCACAGAGACGGGTAAATTTCTTTTATGTGTTTTAACGAGTTGATTCAAAGTGTCGTTTGGGTTGGTTTATAAAAATCTATAAAAACTGGATCTAATTAATCTAATTAAAAGTCTTGCTAGGGTTAGGCTTAGAGGAAGTTTTGGAGATTAACGTTTTTCTTCACCGCTTTCATTGCCTACTTTTTTTAGATCTATTAGATGTTACGGTAATTATCAATAAAGTGGATCCAAATCTTTTGGGAAGATGTTTCTTCCTCTAGATTTGTATCCTTCCTTTGTTGATAATTACCCTAACCCCCATGGAAAACGCGCGCAACCGGCCCTTTATACTACGGTTCACCATTACCTCTAGGGGTAGGGTGCCGTAGGGAGCGGTTGTGCGCGTATGCATGGAGTTCTAACTCTTAAGTGAAGGTGGCATTGAAAGGGGTGAGAGATCTCATCTCTCAACCCTTTCCCTAAGGCTAACCCTAACAAGCGAGGAGACTACTCGCTCATTAGGGGATGATAAAATATACTAGAAAATAAAAGCAAGGAAATAAAATTACCTACTGATTTGATGGCTCCCTCCAAGTAGAAGACAGAATAGATCTGAATATAATTCCCAGAAATTCTGAATTTTATTTATTGAAAAGAGGCATAACATTTTACATATCTAAAATTACAATTTATAGGAAAATAGGAAACCTAGGGTTACAGATTCTCGCACATGCGCAATTACAGATTTGCCCACGAAAAATCCCAACACCCGCACCGACGCACCAACTCAGAAAGTTTGCGCCGACACGGGCATTAGACGGCCGCGGATCAGCGGCAAATGTTGGCTTGGGCCGCGGATCCGCGGCCCTTTGGTGGTCTTGGGCCGCCATCTTTTCTGGGCCGCATCTTTGTTGTTAGGGCTTCTTAGTTCTTCATAACTTTTCCCTGTTTGGCTTCTAGGTCTTCTCCAGATCTTCAGTGAAAACTTGTTCGTATCTTTTGACCGTTCACTTTGACATTTTGGACCTTGCACTGTTCTTCGTCTAGGCTTGACTAGGATCCGTCTAATTGTTGGTCAAAAGTCCCTTTTCTGTTGTTTTGTGTCTTTTTCACTGTATTTGCTCCAGAAACCTGTATCCTGTAATATGCAACAAACGTGCGTCAAGAGTACCTGTTTATTTATAAAAAGGATAAGAATAGGGGAATGGAAAATGCAATATTATGGTCTGAATAAATACCCCCAAACTTACCTTTTGCTCGTCCTCGAGCAAACTTATTATTTTATTCACTAAAATCCTAACCACACTTTCGCAGGGAAACGCGATTGCACTGAGCACGTGCAACAAGCCGTTAAACTTCTAGGTGTCCCTAGTAGGAGGAGTGTTGTCTCCTGAGGGTTTTCAGCGGATTACACCCACAAAATCCTATCAACTCGGCCCATTTACTATTGTTCTCCAATTAGGTTTTCTAACAAGGAATTCTATTATCGTCGACCCGTAAATTATCCACCCACATTCTTCACACTTCCTCATTATTTAACTTAAGATTATATATGTTATGTAGACCTAATTAGCTTTCGGCATCTCTTAAGTTTTCCTTCTAAGGTTCCATCTCCACTTAGGAATTTTTATCACTCTATTAAAGATACAAGTTCTATCTTTCATTCCTCTCTCTTATCTAAATTCCAATCACATACCCCTACGTGTGTGTATAGATCACCCCTACACTTGGAGATTCAAATCAAGCAATCATGCCCTTGTCCGTTGTCCAAAGCACTTATTAATTAGTGAACTTTTAATTGAATTTCGCTTACACATCCTTCATGCGACCGTTAATACTTCTTGAGGTACCAACAACCGATTACAAGATGCGTTAGCACTTTAAAGCGTACTTCCTAGTTTTGCAACACCCAAGGCTTTAGCAGTGACTCCCAAACCAGTTGGTCTAAGGCACTAGGTGATGAAGCACCCTCGCTAAATATTTTTCTATTTTTGCAGCCTTTAGTAATCACAAAAACCAGTGTCCATTTTTTTATTCTTTATTCACACTTATATATTTTTTTATTTTCATCATACTAAGGACTTTAGACAAGAGCATTTCAAGGTCTCTTCTACTATTCCAAGTTTCAAGGTGCGTGATTGTGCAAATTGTAGGGTATACGTTTTCAGAATCTAGATTTAAGCTAGGAACTATTTTTCAAACTTATACTCTAATAAGAACATCAATACTCTTCCCTTGTTTCGACTTAGCCCAAGAAGTGAGCCCAAAATTTGCCTATTTCTAAATAAACTACAAAGGGATATACTTTCTACCGTTAAACTTTAAGGAAGGTTATCTTTAGGGTTTTTAATTTACTACGTCAAAGATCTAGTTGTTCCTAGCCAGTTAACCTATCTGTCAAACTCTAGTCAATTAGCCAAAATTGAATACAATAATTTTTATAAGTTTTGAAATTTTTCAATTTTTATGGGTTTTCAAATAGGTATGCAAATGCAAAAATATGTACAAATGAATGCGAAGGAAGAAAACGTACCGAGCATAAATACCCCCAAACTTGAACTTGACAGTGTCCTCACTGTCATACTAAACCAAGAGGGTCAAAATACCGGCACTTCCCTGTTTATTTATTTATAATTTTTTATTGTTAAGAAAAACAAAAATATATACAAAAAGGCCCTCCCCCAAACTTCATTTAAACTATGTTAGACATTACTGCCAAACTTTGTATCGACCAAACGTCAACACCAACCATTTGAAAAATTTATCAGTAAAGAGTATTGGTTGGTGGAAGAATAAGTTGTGGCGGTCCAAAAAGAATTGGGGAAGATAGAAGTGGTGGTATGGAAGGTGTGGAAATGAATATACATGAGGTGGTGATGCATCAACACGAGAATGTAAATGATTAGCAATCAGTGGAGTGTTGGCATTCTCGTAGCTTATTAAAAGAAATGTGGGTATTTCAACTTCTAAAGGAGGAGGTTGACTCACCACAATACCCCCAAGATGTTCCTATGTGTCCTCTAGTGACTTGGCATCATCCATCAATTTTGTATGATATTCAATTATGAGGGAACTTATCTCCTCGATATCCGCCATGGTCCAACCGAAAGCTTGCCGCCTATCTTGTAAGATCATTAAAAGGGCGTTCTCTTGCTCGAGGGCTAGAGAAGCCGATATGATAATGGGAAGGGTCTCATTCTCACCTATGTAAGCATATCTAAGGTGAGACGGCAAGGGCGTGAGTTCGAGTTTTAGAGGCGAAAGAATCATTGCGGAATCTACCTCGAACTCAAAGGACTCCAACACAGGTTCGAAATCACTGCAAACAACCGATTCGGATGGATCGACTGACTCATCCAAAAATTCAAACGACTCATATTCGGGCTGTGAGTCGTCATCATCCAAAAAAGTGAAACATTCATAATCAACATCGGTTGTGTCAACGGTGGTAGGCTCAAGGAGGGACGCACTAGTGGCGTCAAAACTGTTTTCATTAAACAAGAATCTTTCAAGCTCGCAGTCCTCCTGCGTGATTTTGTGAATAGAGCAAACTTCTCGTGTACTAGTTTTTGGTATAGGGGGCAGACTTCCCATCTTATAAATATTGAACTCACTAGACATTTTCCCAAAGGATAGAGTCATGGAGCCATTGCGACAATTTATTACGGCATTGGAAGTGGCCAAAAACGGTCGACCAAGAATCACCGGAATTTGGTTTCTTGGGTTAGCGACAGGTTGTGTATCCATAACGATAAAATCAACGGGGAATATGAACTCCCCAACTTTGATCAACACATCCTCTAGCTGACCCCTTGGATGGGTGATTGATCGATCAGCCATTTGGAGAGTGCAACGAGTGGGTTTCAACTCTCCAACCCCTAATTGTTCGTACACGGAGTAGGGAATCAGGTTAACACTAGACCCAAGATCTAAAAGTGCTCGATTAATTTTCTTATCCCCAATTGTGATTGAAATAGTAGGACAGCCGGGGTCCTTTCGTTTTTGGGGTAAGGTTTGATGGTGGTTAATAGCATTGCTCACTGCACTAGCCACTAGCACTTTCTTGGGTACTTGAGATGCCTTTCTCTTCGAGGTGCATAAGCCCTTTAAGATTTTTGCGTATGAAGGGACTTGTTGGATAGCATCCAAGAGAGGTATATTTATGCTAACCTGCTTAAATATCTTCACAATCTTCTCCACTTGTGCATTTGGTTTATTATACTCAACCTGTTTGGGAATGGAGCATTTTGAAAATTCGTTGAGTCAAAAGTCTGTGGAGTAGAATGTGGAGTAGGAACGGATCCCGGTGTAGATGTGTTAATGTTGTGAGAAATGGGTCCGTTCGAGCTAGAAGAAGTAGAGCCATGTGAAGGGTGGAGAATAGGCTCTAAAGAAAAATGTGAAGAAGGAAGTGAAGAAAATGAAGAAGGGGAAGATGACGATGGAGAAAACGAAGAAAAAGAAGAAGAAGAAGAAGAACCACCGGCGGGGATGTCATCATGAGTTCCCACATTAATTTGCAACTCTCTTCCGGATCTCAACGTGGTCACCGCATTTACATTGTGATTATGATATGCGTTTTGTGTGTGACCGGGATTTGGCAATGGTTGAGATGGAAGCTTTCCCTTTTCTCTCTCGCTCAATGCAGCAGTTAATTGTGCAATTTGTGCCTCAATAGATTTGATACTTTGATCGTGTGAGGCATTGTTATGCATTAAAGATTGAACATAACTTTCAAATCTTGCTGCGGATTCTGTAGATTGCTTGAGAAATGCATCTAGACTTTTCTCGAGCGAGCTAACCTTATCATCATTTGGTTGAACTAAGTTGTTCGTTTGATTTTTATGAGGTTGTTGTTGGAAAGGTTGCAGGTTTTGAGTTTGTGAGGGTGCTTGTTGTTGTTGTGGAGGAGGAGGTCTTTGAAAATTGTTATTCCCTTGGAACTGTTGATTTGGGTAACTCCTCCACCCCTGATTGTATGTCGAAGAGTACGGATCATTTCTTTGTCGTTGCTGAAATGCAGCATTGACTTGATCCTGTCCTTGAATATGTGCATTATAAGGACACTCTTCGGTTAGATGTGATGGATTAGAACAACAAGCACAAACAGTTCGTGTGGGTAGAGTAGGGGCAGGAGAAGACGATGAGATTTTGGTCTCAATGGCTTCTAGCTTTTTCATAAGTGAGGCCATCTCGGCCTTCATAGCAATCGACATATCTATTTGATGTATGCCTGCCCTAGATTGACCAACATAAGAAGATGCTGTGGTCTTGGTACTCTCCCACTGAATTGTTTGCTCACTAAGATCCTCAAGAAACTGCCACGCTTCGTCGCTAGACTTGGAAAGAAAATGACCTTGACATATTGTTTCTAGCAACTGCTTCGTTGCTGCGTTCAATCCCTCGTATAATGTTTGGCAAAGTTGCCAACTTTCGATCCCATGATGAGGGCATTGAATAAGTAGGTCTTTAAATCTCTCAAAGCACTTCCAGAATGGTTCGGAAGGAAGCTGTGAAAATTGTATAATCTCGTTTCGGATTCTAGCAGTTTTGTGATGAGGATAGAACTTTTTCAGAAAAGCTCTTACAAACTCGTCCCAATTTCTAATGGAATGTGATGCGGTGCTGTATAGCCACTTCTCGGCTAGGTCACATAAGGTAAAAGGAATGACCCTTAGCCTTATAGCGTCATCACTTAATTGGGTTGTCTTCATCATAGCGCACACATTTTGGAATTTATTAATAAAAATATACGCATCTTCCGATTCTAAACCATGAAATTTTGGCAGCATATTGATGAAATGTGGTTTTATTTCAAAATTATCCCCATTCGCCGGTGGGGGTGAAAGACATGTAGGTAAAGAAGTGCGGACGGGATAGAAGAGATCCTGGAGCGCAACTCGTGCGGGCGCTACAACAGGCGGAAGATTCGGGTTATTCGCACCTAACGGAGGTGGAATCATTCCCGTCGGTAAGGTATCGTTGGGGTTGAATCCCGACATACCTTCGAAAGAAGAATTTGAAGGTGGAGGTAAGGAAATGGACGGAATGTCGACGAAGGGTTCGTCGAAGGGTTCGTCGGTCGGTACCAACGAAACACGGACTAATCGGGCGTTAGTATCCCTAGTCCAAAATGACATACACTAAAAGGGGTAGTGTAGTCAGAAAAAAGAAAGACAGAATGTGGGGGGTAAGATAACGTCAATGGAGGGAAGTGAGTTGCAAGGTTTCTAGCGGCAAGTTGCAAGTTTTTTGAAAAGATTTATATTTTTTTTTTAATTTTGTGTGAGTTTTGCAAAGAGGTTTTTGAAATGGGACTCGTGACACAAATGTATCAACCACACGTGCACAATCAGGCTTAGATCTAGGGTCGCCTAGGTCTGCTAGACAGCTCCTAACTAGGGCTAGAAATAGGACCTCAAACCGCCTCTTCACGGACAAGTACGGCCAGGTAAGTGGGAAGGAACCACCACTACAGTGGGCCTAATTAATAACCACTAGCCTAGACACCGCAATGTCGGTTAGGATAAACGGCCGATGCCTATACTAGTCCTTTTCCTATTGAGCTCGATGTCCTTAGGTCTGAGTCTAGTCTTTTTTAATTAATTGTGGTCGATGCAAAATGCTTTAGGTGTTTTCTGGGGTCCTGGGAAGGGTGATGAAATCCCCACCCAATCTGAGTTTGGTCAATTAGCCCCTTAAAGTCCGATTAAATTATGCAAAATAATAAAAATTCACTTGCAATCAATTTTTTAAGCGCGGCGCAAAGAAACCTGCAGAAAATCTGTTATTTAGAAGGGGGAGAAAGAATTTTTAGCGCAAAGAATCCCTGCAGAGAATTTTTTTTACAGAAAGATATATGGAGGTTACAGAGGGGAGAAGGAGAAACAAACTGGAATTTTTTTCGCGCAGAGAAGAGCACAGAAGGCCGCGGTTCCGCGGTCTGGGGCACTCCTAAGCCGCGGTTCCGCGGTGGAATGGAGCGATCAGAGCTCCAAAAAATTTCTACCTCTCTGTTGTTATATTTGCTCTCTGTTCTGATATGTACTTTTCTGATTTGCCCTCTGTAAATTTCCAGATCCGCGATTCGTCGCTATTCCTGCAAGATTCAAAAAATATACACCCTTCAAACAGATCAAAATTGATAATTTTTGTATTTTTCTTATATTTTTAGATTTTTATAATTTTTAAAATTTATATCAACCCGAAAATTCACAAAAAGAAATATTACGCCATCCCCGGCAACGGCGCCATTTGATTAGTAGTCAAAAATATAAGTTTACCGCAATCAGAAACGGTGTCGCTTCGCAGCTAGCCGGTGAGTACGGGTCGATCCACAGAGACGGGTAAATTTCTTTTATGTGTTTTAACGAGTTGATTCAAAGTGTCGTTTGGGTTGGTTTATAAAAATCTATAAAAACTGAATCTAATTAATCTAATTAAAAGTCTTGCTAGGGTTAGGCTTAGGGGAAGTTTTGGAGATTAATGTTTTTCTTCACCGCTTTCAATGCCGACTTTTTTTAGATCTATTAGATGTTACGGTAATTATCAATAAAGTGGATCCAAATCTTTTGGGAAGATGTTTCTTCCTCTAGATTTGTATCCTTCCTTTGTTGATAATTACCCTAACCCCTATGGAAAACGCGCGCAACCGGCCCTTTATACTACTGTTCACCGTTACCTCTAGGGGTAGGGTGCCGTAGGGAGCGGTTGTGCGCGTATGCATGGAGTTCTAACTCTTAAGTGAAGGTGGCATTGAAAGGGGTAAGAGATCTCATCTCTCAACCCTTTCCCTAAGGCTAACCCTGACATGCGAGGAGACTACTCGCTCATTAGGGGATGATAAAATATACTTGAAAATAAAAGCAAGGAAATAAAATTACCTACTGATTTGATGGCTCCCTCCAAGTAGAAGACAGAATAGATCTGAATATAATTCCTAGAAATTCTGAATTTTATTTATTGAAAAGAGGCATAACATTTTACAGATCTAAAATTACAATTTATAGGAAAATAGGAAACCTAGGTTTACAGATTCTCGCACATGCGCAATTACAGATTTGCCCACGAAAAATCCCAACACCCGCACCGACGCACCAACTCAGAAAGTTTGCACCGACACGGGCATTAGACGGTCGCGGATCCGCGGCAAATGTTGGCTTGGGCCGCGGATCCGCGGCCCTTTGGTGGTCTTGGGCCGCCATCTTTTCTGGGCCGCATCTTTGTTGTTAGGGCTTCTTAGTTCTTCATAACTTTTCCCTGTTTGGCTTCTGGGTCTTCTCCAGATCTTCAGTGAAAACTTGTTCTTATCTTTTGACCGTTCACTTTGACATTTTGGACCTTGCACTGTTCTTCGTCTAGGCTTGACTAAGATCCGTCTAATTGTTGGTCAAAATTCCCTTTTCTGTTGTTTTGTGTCTTTTTCACTGTATTTGCTCCAGAAACCTGTATCCTGTAATATGCAACAAACGTGCGTCAAGAGTACATGTTTATTTATAAAAAGGATAAGAATAGGGGAATGGAAAATGCAATATTATGGTCTGAACAGGCGGTCCACATGTCGGACGCTCGCCCCGCAATATCAAATGTACAAATAATACCAAACTGTACTACCATTGCTCCAGGCTATCCACCATGACAAATCTGCAACATCACAGCACAACACAGAACATCAACGTGAATGTCACGTTCGCAAATCCGTCTAAAAGAGCTATAGCAATTAGACAAGATTTACCGATCAAATGGCATTCACAGTCACGGATATAATGTAAGTACTGTGAACTAACGTATTTAAAATATTCGATCGACAAAATCTCCCGAAGTTGGCCCTAAGTACAAATCCAGTACTCTAACAAATCTGGGCCCAAACAAAATATTCCAGAAATCCCAATTCCAAGTTTAAGACCACTGTAGAAAATTTGGTGCAGAGAGGACACAAAATGGCCGCGGAACCGCGGCCAAAACAGGGTTACTGCCGCGGTTCCGCGGTGTATCTGTAGCATCATGCTACCAAATTTTCACAGATGTCTTAAAAAAGCCTACCTGTTTTTCTGCAATACTCAAAATAATTTTTCGACCACAAAAAAATTTCGACAGAAACTTCATTTTTGAAATTGCGGTTTCGGAAATTTGTTCGATCGATATTTTAAATACGTTAGAACAAGCTAGTAAAGGTTAATGGCGTGGCTCTGATACCATGTAAGTCTATGGTAGCGCCCCGGCCGTCTGTCTGAGGCCAAAATGCTGAAACGAAAACTTTTTCTTAACTTAAAACCGGCGCTATCGCAGACTTTAATCCCGGATCGAACCATTAACCTATAACTAGCTAACTAGAGAAGGGTTAGAAAGGCTATACCGATCGATCCGTGTCCTTTGGTCTTTGGCCACCTTCCCAAGCTCCTCGCAGCATCTCCGATCTCCGGTCTCCTCGTCGAAAAGGGAACCACATCTTCGAATCCTTTTACGGGCTCCCGCTTCGTCCGAAGTAACTCGGACACGAAGTTTGCTAGCCGACGTGTCCAAGGTGATGTAGAGAATGTGTGTGATCACTTTGTCTCTTGCATCCATTGATTCTCAACGCATGAGTGTGTATGGATGGAGGTTGAAGATGAAGCCATGGTGGATGTTGTGAGCTAGATGAAGAAGAAGAAGAAGATGCTCATTTCTTTTGTGTTATTGTGTTGATAAAATGAGAGTGTGATAATAATACAAGAGCAATCCCAAGACTATATGGCTGTCCACTCTCTCTCCAAGCATCATATCAACACAATAATCAAATCCTAATGTGACATTAGCACAAATAAAGAGACCATGAGTCACTAAACATGTCCATGTCACATTAAATGCACCTCATGATCATTTCCACTCACAATTTCCACATGTAAACATTAATCCAAATGTTTACAACAAAAAGATACGGCAGCATCTAAAGTAAACTCATGACGGATCATAAGGATACCCCTCACCTGTATATACAAACCTGCATCCGCGTTCCGACTGAATGCGAATGCGATGAGACTAAAGTAATCCAACAAATCTAATACTAGGATCCGGCTTAAACCAAAGCCCATTAGTATGATCCATCCGATCATGATCCGTGCACTACTGCACGTATATGATCGAACCCTGCCATAATACCATACGGCCTCTACAACGTTTCGCCTGAAACTTGAGAAACTGTCTATGGGGGACTCTAAAGACTCGTCAATACTTTGGCTGTGGATTTAACCACTAGCACGTCAGTGGTACTAGCTGTACGTAACGGGCTACCAGGTATTGACCAAAAGGGAGGTCGATGAGCGAACTCATCCTGACACCCTACTGAGCCTGTCAGTGACAATATCTGTACAGTCCGGTCCGTTAGTCTATGAGCATCGCATGTCGGGCCTAGGGGGTTGGTAAAAGTCAGACCCCCAAAAGCGGTACAAATCGTGTCGGAGTGTAGCCCAGAACACCCTGAGATACTACTGGAATACCTACCAGTAAATCTCCTGCCTTGGCTAAGGACTTCATGTAATGGCTCTTCTAGACACAGCGCGATCTCACCCTCAATACCGGGAGAGACGAAACCCCTGCCGATTCGTTCACTGCCTCCATGTGGCTCGGGACCGTACCCAACTAAAACCTGTTTGCACGACTCCTTTAAGCCATGGTAGGGTAGTAATCAAAGCATAGTGGGAACTCACACGAGACAAATGACGATCTCAGGTCGATGAACTAACCTGTACACATGTCACCAGGGAATTGCTATCTGACATCAGGTATAATACCAACTAGCATGTTCCCGACGAGTCCTGTCCGGTGTACTCATAACCCAATGAGCACCTGTATACATCTTAGGTGAACCAACTGACCCCAATGGTTTGTGATACCGGCCACCGCCTCTCGTCGGGGTCTCAACTGTATACACTAGTCTACTAATGGAGTATCGATGCCCAGTCTCGAAACTCCTACGACTAGGGACCACTTTAAGGATATGCTTATAGACCCCAGCTCCCACGTATATGATCGCCATCATACTGCTGGTAGTCAAGCAAGAATCCTAAGGGCTCTATCAATGTGTAATAGTGACCTGTAATGCCACCTAAAGCTGTACACGATGATAATGATAAACCAGATAGCATACTATCATATTGAGTAAGACTGTCCTACCGGCATAGGTCCTCCCTCAATCATTGCAATCACGTGCCTGTGATCCAATAATTGACTTTGAGGGCACTTTATCCAACAATAACCGGATTATTAGATCAAATGTTGATATAATAATATAATATAAATTATATGTGATATAATTACATATTAACTAATATCATTAGCTCACTAATTAATCTTCATTAAAAATATTTTAATATATATATATATATATATGTATATATGTATATATATATGTGTATATATATATATATGTATATATATATATATTAAAATGAAGCATGGCATTTTCTTTTCTATTTTGTGAAAATAGAAATGAGGTGTAAAATGAAGCATGGTTGCAAGCATGGGTTAAATACTTGTTTATTCATTCTTGACTCACTATTCAAGCATGGTTGTAATTTAATATTGCATAATTCCATGCTTGAATGAGTGAGGGGTCAAGAATTATCATTCATTCTTATTAATTCTAAAAAGACTTAGCCATTTTTCTTGCTCATGCTTTCTCTTGCTTCTTCTTCCTTCTCTTGCTTTTCCTCAAGATTCAACTCTCACATGTGATGTGAATCATGAAGCTTGAGCACAAATTAGTGAGCTCTTAACATCCCCTACTTCATCATCTCACACCTTTATTGCAAATTAGTGTGATGTGTTTCATGCACTAAAGGGTTTAGTGTAGTGATAGCTTGAACTAGTAGGAGCTTCGAGGTGGATCATCATTGGCGCGAAGGCTACGAAGGGAGCTTGTTTAAAGTCTTAAGAGAAGCCTTATGGAGTCGCGGTACTACTACACGGAGCATATTGAAGAGAAGGACTTGGTTCTACCAAGTTATAAACATCTTTCCTTCTCTCTAGTTGACATATCATCTAAAGAAAACCCTAATAATCTAGTTAAAGATCTTGTTTGTCTAGCTTAGCACCAAGAAAAATTTGAATTTGGCATTGTAGATGCTTCTACAACCTCATCATGGTGCTAAGGTATTCCTTCATTTACGCCATCCAAACGATTCCCCTATAGATGTTAAATCTACGCACTAGAATGTCTCGGCTAATCGAATCCGACCACCGCCTTTCCTTTCCTTACCGTGTCCGACGTCTCTGCAACCGATCCTAGAATCGCAAAAATCTTAGCAATGAGGCTAGAAATCCGATATAACACGAAATCAAATACTGTATGAGTGATCTAACTCTCACGAGTTAAAACGTGTGAACTTGGTGCGTTAAAAGTATGCAGTAATGTCTTGGACTACCCCTAAGGGTTGTTATTCAAAATAAATGTCAAAACAAGAATCAAAACGTCTGTATCGTACATTAAAAAAATGCCTAAATTATGGTAAAATGGTTATAGATTTTAATAGGGGTACAACTAGAGAAAATTGCACACACCAGAGACTTAAATAGAGCTGCAGAGAGACCTCGACCAAGGCCAACAACCATGTTCCCCAACCTGGCTGCAAATTGCGGCCAGAACTAATAAAATTGCGGCCTGAAGTCTGGGTTAGGGGCTCGGGTTTTGAGGGTGAAATCCTAGTCCTATAACTAGCTTACAGTGATTGCAACTTTTCTCTGCAATCATAGGGCTAATAGCAGATCTTGTAAAAACCCTAATCTTTTACTAAATACGATATTTAACACTAATTTGAGACATTAAGCTGTTTTGGTGCAAACTTGGTAGTTTAACAAGGCTATTAGACACTAAACTACTCTTAACTACCCCAATTTGAGTCATGATTACCCTAGAAGTCATTACAACCTTAAACTTGACTTAACCCTCTCTTAAAACTTTAGATTTGTTTTAAACGCTACCCTAAGACTAAGTTAAGAACAATTAATGCAAAGGATTACCAAAACAAGTAGTAAACTTGGATCATACCTTGAAAGTGACTAGAAGGTGATCCTAACTTGAAGAGATAGCCAGAAACATGAAGGGTTGCTTCAAGGAAACTCTTGAAGAGGTTTAATATATGATTTTGGAAAAAATTAGTGAGGGATTTTTGGTGATTTGGGTACGGTTTTCGTAAGGTAGAGAAAGGTTTTAGTAAGGTAGAGGGAAGGAAAAAGAGGGAGAGAAGAAGAGGTGAGAATGAGAAATAGAAGTGTCTAGAGAGTGAGAGAGAGTTTTCAAGCCATTGCACCCTCTCTCCTCATTAAATGCACCGTACCTATATTTTCAGTTTCATTTTTTTATTTCTCTTTTCTCCATTATTCTAGAACCATCCTATTCTTTAAAATGTAATAACCATTTTAATTTGTATCTTAATGTGTCATGGTTGCATAAACTTGTTTTAACCTATATTAACATATTGTTAACACTAAATTAGTGTGTAAGTGCATTTAAAATATAATTTTTTAATAAATTAATAAATAAATAATTAAATAACCAACTAATTAAATATAAATAACTAATAAAATACATAATTAATAATTAATAAATAATAAATAAATAATAAATAATTAGATAAGTAAATAGGTATATTTATGTCTATGAGTTAATAATTATTATCTAGGTTTTATTGAAAGACGCATGTTATACCACTAATTAATCTATAATCATTCTAAACGATTTTTAAAAAGTTACAGTTATACAATTTGAAAATGAAATATAATAATATGTAGTTTATGTTGTAAGGATTATATATCTATGCGCAGAGAAATTCCAAAACCTTTGTTTTAAGATAGATTAAAAAAGACTATCTGAAGGATACTTAATCACATAAAAAGCACACCAAACAACAACTTCCACTAATTTGCGACAATTTCCAACTTGCACCTAATCCTGCAATTCGCGACGAAAACTACCACTATGAGAAAGAATAACAAGAGATTATACCGAACACTCACCTCCTTTACAAAGAAATACACTCTCTTACAAAACCCTCTCTCTATCCACGGCTATGCTTGGCTGCCTCTCCCACTCTAATCAAAAGCTAGGTTATTAGAGAATTATGGATACATAAAATCTCTAGAGAAAGTCTCATATATGTAGAGTAAATAAATGCTAAGAGATAAATCCATATTTAAATTAGAGATAAATATGAATTTAATCTAGAGATTTGATTTAAATCTAAACTTAAAAGATTAGATTTAAATCCTAACTAATTCGTAACTAATCTCGAATTTAAATCAAATTCAACAATCTCCACCTTGATTCAAATTCGCCATAATCTCTTCACTTTCTCAACACCTTAGAATTTCGTTCTCGTCGTCTTATGTACGAAGTCATCTCAACAATCTATTAGGCCCAACTTGAACTTGGACCATAACCAAGTTAGAAATGCGTCTGCCGGATTTTTTGGGGTACCATTCTTTGTAAGCGACAACATTTTCTTCTCGGCTTTCAAGAAGAACACTCTCACCTTCTCATGAACACCTAAACCTAACAAAATCCATAAATAGATGGCCTCTCTAACCGCCTTCAAGGTGGCTATAAATTATGCATCCATTGTTAAAAACGTGATACCAACCTGAAGAGTCGATCTACGTGTCACTGCATCCGTGTATTGGATATTATGCTCTAATGGACATTATATATATATATATATATATATATATATATATATATATATATATATATATATATATATAGTGGATGCTTGAACATATGTATGTACATAACAGTCTTGCTCGATATGATAGTATGCTTTTTGGTTTGTCTTTATCTTAACATATGTGTATGTTTTACTTGTTATTACGTATCACTAATACATGTTGATAAAACCCTTAGAATTATTGCTTGACTACCAGCGTTCTGATGGCGATCATACTTATGGAGGCTGGATGGTCCATAAGCACATTCTTAAATGTCTCAAGTCATGGAGTATTGAGTCTGGACATCGAAACTCCAGAGTATACTTGTGTATATATTTCTAGACTCCAACGAGGGGCGGTGATTGGTCGCACAGCCGTTGGTGTGATGCACCTATGATTGTATACAGTTGTTCACTGGAGGTGAGTACAACAGACAAACTCATCGAGAGCTTCTAGATGGTTTATACCTATCGTCAAATAGCAGTTCTCAGGTGACATGAGTACAGGTTAGTCTTTTGACCTAAGATCCTCATTTGTCACATGTGAGTTCTCACTGTACTTAGATCACTACTCTACCATGGCTCTACTGAGTTATGCAAACAAGTTTTAGTTGGGTACAGTCTCGTGCCACATGGAGGCAGTGCGCGATCGTTAGGGATTCGTCTTTCCCTGGTGTAAGGAGTCGATGTCGTGCTGTGTTCGATTGGCCAGCACCATAAGATCTTGGCCAAGGTAGATGAGATTTACTGATAGTAAGATTAGTGGTTTCTCGGTATGATCCTGAGACACATCGGTAAACTTGTCAGATTATTAGGGGTCTGACGTGATCTATTCCCTAAATCCGGTATGTGATACTCTTTGATGAAGAGACCAGACTGTGCGGAAATTGTCGCCGATAGACACAATATGGGTTTGGATGAGTTTGCTCGTCAGCCTTCTTTTTGACAGTTACTTTGGTAGCTATTATGTATAGCTAGTGCCGCCGACGTGCTTGTGATTATGGATTTATCTAGTAACTCACTACAACATACTATCGAGTCTTTAGAGTCCCACACAGAGAGTTTTCCCGGTTCAGGAGAAACAGTGTAGAGGCTGTATATTGATATGTGTAGGCTTTCGATTAAATACGTGTACTAGATATACAGAGTTTAATCGGACGGTTTGATAATACTAGCCGTCTTAGAATTAAGTTGGATTATTAAATCATTTATTGATTTAATAATTTATATATATATATATTATGTTCGTTGTGTTTTTCTATCTTTATGGTATTTGTATATTGATACGAATACGGGTATGAAAATACGGGGATGTATTTTTATATGCGTACAAAAATACTTCTAGAATCTCATTTTGTATTTTGCATTTATTTATTTAAATGGAAATGAGGTGGAGGGGTGAGGTGGCAAAGGAATGGTGAGAGGTATGAAGATGGAATTCTTTATTCCATTTGGCTTTACTATTCAAGCATGGCTACATTTTTTAATTGTGAAATTGTTTTTTACAAAACTAAAAATATTATGCTTGTGTTTTCCTAGTTCACTCTTATTCTCATAATTCCTTTATCTCTCCTCTCAAGCTTCTCTCTTTCCTTATCCTCTCATGAGTTGAGAATCCAAGAAAAATAGAGGTAGCTAAAACACTTGGACACTCTCTACACTTCTAGTGATCACAAACTAGCTCTTTGTGAACATTAGTTACTTCATTGGATGATGTTGGAGCTTGGACCGCAACTCTCGGGTGGATCATCTTCCACACAAGAAGACCGGTCTACAAGCTCAATCTCAGAGTTCCGAGGAGCTCAAAAAGAGGATTCGAAGACGAATAACACGACTAAAAAGGTTGTTAATACTAACCGAGTAGTTTAATGTTCTTTTTTTTTTTTTTGCTAATTTAGTGTATGGATAGATTCTAGGGTTTTAGTTTCTAGCGGCTCTTCAAAATTTTTCGTTTTTCATTCCGCAAAGGCCGTGGTTGTAGCGGCGAGGGCCCTAGGAAGTTTATTATGGTATCAGAGCCATTCCATACCATTAAACTGGATTCATGACCATCGAATTTCATCATAAAAACCATTACGAAACTGTCTAATTTCTGTCCAGAAAATCAGCCTGTGTTTTGTGTTTTAAAATTGATTTTTAAAGCTTGTACTCGTTGCCCGGAGCTCTCGTTTTAGAACGAGGACTCTGTAGGGTATTGCAGGTGACCCATAGGGTCTCGGAAATCTATTTTATAAACTATTTTTCGATGATTACGGCTGTTTTTAAGGGACTGAAAACTGTCGATATTGGCTGTCCAAAAACAGTGGTATATTGCATTGTTTCGATCCCCGCGGGCCTTTGGTTCGAACCAAGAGACCGCACAAGCGATTGAGGGTATCCCGAGGAGTTCTCTGTTGGATATAGTGCCCTCAAGTCAATTATTGGATCGCAGGCACGTGATTGCAATGATTGAGGGTGGACCTGTACCGGTAGAACAGTCTTACTCGAGATGATAGTATGCTATCTGGTTTGTCTTTATCATCGTGTACATACTTCATATGACATTACAGATCACTATTACATGTTGATAGAGACCATACGATTATTTCTTAACTACCAGCAGTATGATGACGAGCATATATGTCAGAGTTTGGTGGTCTACAAGTATATCCTTAAAGTGTCCTTAGCCGTGGGAGTTTCGAGACTGGACATCGATACTCCAAGAGTAGACTATTGTATACGGATTGAGACCCTGACGAGGGGCAGTGGCCGGTCATATAAGCCATTGATGTCAGTTGGTTCACCTAAGATGTATACAGGTGCTCATTGGGTAATGAGTACACCGGACGGACTCGCCGGGAACATACTAGTTGGTATTGTACCTATTGTTAGATAGCAGTTCCTTGGTGACATGTGTACATGTTAGTTTATCGACCTGAGATCGTCATTTATCTCGTGTGAGTTCTCGCTATGCTTTGATTACTACCCTACCATGACTCAAAGGAGTTGTGCGAACAGGTTTTAGTTGGGTACAGTCCCGAGCCACATGGAGGCAATGAGCGGATCGTCAGGGGATTCGTCTCTCCCGGTATGGGGGGTTGACGTTGTGGTGTGCACGGATGGCCATAACCAGAAATCCTCCGCCAGGGTAGATGAGAATTACCGATCTAGGATCGGTAGTTTATCAGTTGGTGATAGGTTTCATACCGATACTAAATGTCAAGTTATTAGGGGTCTGACTTTACCCACCCACTAGACTCGATATGCGATACTCATAGACGAATGGACCGTACTGTACAGATATTGTCACTATCATGCTCGGTAGGGTTTCAGAATGAGTTTGCTTGTCGGCCTCCCTTTCACTCAATACCTGGGTAGCCGTTACGTACAGCTAGTGCCACTGACATGCTTGTGGTTAAACCCACTGCCAGTATATTGACGAGTCTTTAGAGTCCCACACAGAGGGTTTCCCTGATTCGGGCGAAACGTTGTAGAGGCCGTATGGTTTTATCGCAGGGTTCGATCATATACATGCACTTGTGCACGGATCATGATCGGACGGATAATACTAGTGGGAATTGGTTTACGCCGGATCCTAGTATTAAATTGTGGGATTATTTTCGTCTCGTTGTATTCGTATTCATTCGGAATACGGATGCAGGTATGTATATACGGATGAGAGGTATTCTTGTAATTCGTTACAAGATAGCTTTAGGGTTTCCGTTTCTTTTCTTGCGTTAAACATTTAGTTTAATGTTTATTGTTGAAAGTGTGAGTCATGGAATTTTGGCTAAATCTTTATGGCATGGGAAATTCGTGACTCATGGGTATGAGTCATTGGTTAGCATTAACTCTTGGTGACTCATGGTGTGTTATGGTGCATTGATGATTTCTTATGGTTGGTGGTGAGATATTTGTGTGGAGTGGGTGGCTGATATTTTGTGCAGGGTATTTTCTTGAGTTGCTTTAACACTAATACCTCACAACTTCTAAAACAACAGAGAGTTTTTTTCTTCACTTGGCCAAAATTCTTGAGCTCACATTTTTCTTCACTCCAATGGCAACTTCTTCAACCTCCACCCATACCCTCTCATGAGTTGAGAATCCTTGGGTGTTTTGAGAAAAAATAATCACACACTATCTCTACTTCATCTTGGCTATCTAGGTTAGTGTTCATACCACAATTTTGCATTATTATATTTCTCATTCTTAGTCATTTTACAAATAAACATGTGTTTTTGACCCATGTCTGCTACATAGTTGCAGGTTAAAGGTTCTCGGAACAAAAACAGTGAAAACAATGAAAAAACGATACAAAAGTGAGACTACGACCAACAAACGGAAAGATCTTGATCATGCCTACATTTTGAAGTCTACATTTTGAAGACTAAAATAAGATCAACAAACAAGTTCACAAAACACAAAGGCAGCGCAAAATTCAAGACTTCAAAACGAAGCAAGCGGTAAAGTCCACGACATTATTCACTGTGGAAATCTGGAAGAAAACTAGAAGACAATCTGAGAAACCAAGTGAAGAAACGAGATTAAAAATGCAACCAGAATCATCCTTAGAAAGTGAAGCCAGCAAGATCCATACTTGGTCGCGGTTCCGCGGCCAAACCATGCTTATGGCCGCGGATCCGCGGCCATATAGTGCCCGTGTCGGTGCTAAAAAGTGTCGCTGGCGGTACGTTGACTAGGTTTCTTAGGGGGTAAAATTGTAATTGCAGATATGACGCGATTGTAACCCTAGGGTTTCTATGTTCTATAAATAGAAACCCTAAAACCTGTTTGAGGTTATGCCTATTTTTATTTCATCTATTCAGATCTGTAAATTCCTGTGTAAATGTTTGGAGAGAGCCATCAATAAAGTAAGTAATTTTATTTCACTGCCTTAGTATAATTCTATTATCTGCCCTAGTTAGATAGTTAGAAATGTTTTTCAATTCCCTAATGAGTGAGTAGTCTCCTCGCTTGTTAGGGTTAGATTTGGGGAAGGCTTGAGAGATGAAAATCTCTCACCCCTTTCTTGCCCATCATATATAATTAATAGGACTCCATGCATACATACACACACCGTTCCCTACGGCACCTTACCCTACGAGGTAACGGTGATACCGTAGTATAAACAACCGGTTGCGTATGTTTTCCATGGAGGTTAGGGTAAGAATTAAGAAAGGAAGGATAAGAACCTAGAGGAAGAAATATCGTTTCTTCCCGATGGAACTAATCCCCTTTATTAATTGTTACCATAACACCTAAAGAGATCTAAATTAGGGCATTGAAAGCGGTGAGGAAATCTTCAATTTCCAAACTTAACCTAAACCTAACCCTAGCAAGATTCTAGTCCTAGTATAAATCAGTTTAGTTTTTAGCGATAATCCATCCACACCGTTTGGAATTAACTCGTTAGACAAAATTAGGAAATACACAACATCCCTGTAGACCGATCCGTACTCACCGGCTAGCTACCAAGCGACACCGTTCTTGATTGCGGTTATAAATTCTTTGACAAATCAAATGGCGCCGTTACCGAGGATGGCGTAATATTTTCTTTTTGCAATTTCGGGTTAATATACTATTAAAAAAATCATAAAAACTGAAAATTTGAAAAATATACAAATTTATCATCTTGTGAGGGGAATTTTCGTATGAATTTTGCAGGATAGACGAACGAGTTCGGATCTGGGAAAATCCAGCAAGCAAAACAAAACACGGCAGATCTGAACAACAGAGGAAAATAATAACAGAGGAGCAGACAATTTCTCGGGAACCGAACCTTCTAGAAGGCCGCGGAACCGCCACAGGAACCCTACTTCGGCCGCGGAAGCGCGGTGAGGTAGTGACGTCAGCGCGTGAAAAAATTCTCTGTGAGCTTTCTCTCTCTTCTCTGCAACCCCTGATATCTCCTATGTAAATTTGCCTACAGGATTCTTTGCGCTAAAAAATCTCTCCCCCTTCCAATAATTGATCTTGTGTAGGATTCTTTGCGCCGCGCTAAAAATAAAAAAAATTGTTTGCAAGTGATTGTTTACTGTTTTGCATATTTAATCGGACTTTAAGGGGCTTGAAACCAATCCAGATTGGGTGGGGATTCATCACCCTTCCCAGGACCCCAGAAATCACATAAGGCATATTGCATTGACCATCATTTTATTAAAAAAGTTTAGACTCAGCCCTAAGGACTTCGCGCTCAATAGGACAGAGGAACAGTTGTAGGCATCGACCGTTAATCCTAACCTGACTTTGTGGTGTCTAGACAAGTGTGTCTAAGGCAAGTGATTACTTAATTAGGCCCACTACTTACGTAGTGGAGAACCTCCTACTTACCTGGCCACAATTGGCGGTGAAGAGGCGGTTTGAGGTCCTACTTCTTGCCCTTTGGAACAGTTAGGAGCTGTCTAGCTGACCTAGGTGACCCTAGATCTAGGCCTGATTGTACATTTGTGGTTGATTGAACGTGTGTCTAAACCTTCTATCAAAAATCGTTTTTTTTTTGCAAAAAGCCCCACATATAAAAAATGAAAAAAAAAAGTTTTACAAAAACTTGCAACTTGTCGCTAAGAAATCCGTGCACCCTACTTACACCCACTTTCTTCACATTGACGTTTTCTTACTTCCACATTCCGTTTTTCACTTTTTGACTACACTACCTCTTTAGTGTATGTCCGGTTGGACTAGGGACACTAGTGCCCAATTAGTCCGTGTCTCGTTGGTACCAACCGACGACGCTTTCGATTCCGAAGTCGAAATTCATTTCACTTCCTTACCTTCACCTTCACTTTCTTCGTCTTCTAAGGAGATGTCGGGACTGATTCCACCTCCGTTAGGTGCGAATAACCCGCAACACCCGCCTGTTGAAGCGCCCCAACGAATCGTGCTACAGGATCTTTTCTACCCTGTCCGCACCGCCTTACCTACTTGTCTTTCACTCCCAACGGCAAATGCGGACAATTTTGAGATCAAACCCCACTTTATCAACATGTTGCCAAAAATTCACGGACTGGAATCCGAAGATGCCTATATGTTCATAAACAAATTCCAAAACGTTTGCGCAATGATGAAAACAACCCAATTATCAGATGATGCTATAAGGCTAAGGGTCATTCCTTTTACCTTATGTGACTTAGCCGAGAAGTGGTTATACAGCACAGTATCACATTCAATTAAAAATTGGAAAGAGTTTGTTAAAGCTTTTCTTAAAAAGTTTTACCCACATCACAAGACCGCGAGAATTCGCAATGAGATCATTCAATTTTCCCAGCTTCCTTCCGAACCCTTTTGGAAGTGTTTTGAAAGATTTAAAGACCTACTTGTTCAATGCCCTCGCCATGGTATCGAAAATTGGCAACTTTGCCAAAATTTATACGAGGGATTGAACCCAGCAACGAAGCAGTTGTTGGAAACCATTTGTCAAGGTCACTTTCTAACCAAATCTAGCGAGGGAGCTTGGCAGTTTCTCGAGGATCTTGCTGAACAAACACTTCAGTGGGAAATCACTAAGACCACCTCATCTTCTTCTATTGGTCAGTCTAGGGCAGGCATACATCAATTAGATATGTCGATTGCAATGAAGGCCGAAATGGCCGCACTTACGAAAAAGCTAGAAGCAATTGAGACCAAAATATCATCGCCTTCTCCTGCCCCTGCTTTACCCCCAAGAACTGTTTGCGCTTGTTGTTCGGATCCTTCACATCTCACTGAAGAGTGTCCTTACAATCCACCTGTTCAAGGACAAGATCAAGTCAATGCTGCCTTTCAGCAACGACAAAGAAACGATCCATACTTTTCAACTTATAATCCGGGTAGGAGGAGTCACCCAAATTTTGCTTGGAATCAAAATCAATAATTCCAAGGAAACAACAACTTTCAAAGGCCTCCTCCTCCACAACAACAAGCAACCCAACAAACTCAATACCAGCAACCTTTCCAACCACAACCTTACCCAAACCAAATGAACAATTTTGTGCCCAACAACTCTTACCCTCCAAACAATTTTGTTCAACCAAATGATGATAAGGTTACCTCGCTAGAAAGAAGTCTAGATGCGTTTCTACAACAGTCTACACAATCCGCAGCAAGGTTGGAGACTTCCATTCAGTTTTTGGTGCATAACAATGCTTCACATGATCAAAGTATCAAATCTATTAAGGCCCAAATTGCACAACTAACTGCTGCGTTGAGAGAGCGAGAAAAGGGAAAACTTCCATCTCAACCATTGCCAAATCCCAGTCACACACATAACGCACATGTTGCATATGAACAACAAAATCATAATGTAAATGCTGTGACCACGTTGAGATCTGGAAGAGTGTTGCATAATAATGTGAGTAATAGTGATGACACCCCCGCCGGTGGTTCTTCTTCGTCATCTTCTTTTCCATCATCTTCTTCTTCTTCATCGTCTTCTTCTTCATCTTCTTCGTTAGAGCCTATTTTTCATTCTTCACAAGGCTCTACTTCTTCTAGTTTGCACGGACCCACATCTTACTTCACGAACACACCCACACTGGGATCCGTTCCAACTCCACATTCTACTCCACAGACATTGGACTCAACAGATTTTCAAAATGCTCCATTTCCAAACAGGTTGAGATCCAATAAACCATCTCCACAAATGGAGAAGATTGTGGAGTTATTTAAACAGGTTAGTATAAATATACCTCTCTTGGATGCAATCCAACAAGTCCCTTCTTACGCGAAAATCTTAAAGGGCTTATGCTCCTCGAAGAGAAAGTCTCAGACACCCAAGAAAGTGCTAGTAGCTAGTGCCGTGAGCAATGCTATTAACCAACGTCAACCTTTACCCCAAAAACGAAAGGACCCTGGCTGTCCTACAATTTCAATAACAATTGGGGATAAGAACATCAATCGAGCACTTTTAGATCTTAGGTCTAGTGTTAACCTGCTTTCCTTTTCCGTGTACGAGCAATTAGGTGTTGGAGAGTTGAAACCCACTCGTTGTACTCTCCAAATGGCTGATCGATCAATCACCCATCCTAGGGGTGAGTTAGAGGATGTGTTGATCAAAGTAGGGGACTTCATATTCCCCGTTGATTTTATTGTTATGGACACACAACCTGTTGCTAACCCACGGAACCAAATTTTGGAGATCCACGGTCGACCATTTTTGGCCACTTCCAATGCCGTAATAAATTGTCGCAATGGCTCTATGACTTTATCCTTCGGGAAGATGTCTAGTGAGTTCAATATTTACAAGATATGAAGTCTTCCCCCCGTGCCTAAAACTAGTACACGAGAATTTTGCTCTACTCACGAAATCACGCAGGAGGACTACGAGCTTGAAAAATTTCTATTTGATGACAACAGTTTTGACGCCACTAGTGCGTCCCTCCTGGAATCTAACACAGTTTGCACAACCGATATTGATTATGAATATTTCACTTTTTCGGATAATTTTGACGACTCACCGTCCGAGTATGAGTCCTTTGAATTTTTGGATGAGTTAGTTGAACCATCCGATTCGGTTGCTTACAGTGATTTCAAACCATTATTGGAATCCTTTGAGTTCGAGGTAGATTCCCCAATTTTACCTTTGATTGTTTCGCCTCCGAAACTCGAACTCACGCCCATGCCGTCGCACCTTAAATACGCTTACCTAGGTAAGAATGAGACCTTTCCCGTTATCATATCGGCCTCTCTAGCCCTCGAGCAAGAGAAAGCTCTTTTAATGGTCTTGCAAAATAACCGGCAAGTTTTCGGCTGGACTATGGCTGACATCGAGGAGATTAGTTCCCTCATAATTGAATATCATATGCATATGATGGATGATGCCAAGTCAATAAAGGATCCACTGAAACATCTTGGGGATTGTGTGGATAATCAACCTCCTCCTTTAGAAGTTGAATCACCCCTTTTTCTTTTAATAAGCTACGAGAATGCCAATATTCCACTGATTTCTGATCATTCACATTATCGTTTTGATTCATCATCACCTCCTATCTTTCCACTTCCACGTACATACAGACACTTTTCATACCACCACTTATCTCTTCCCCAATTCTTCTTGGCTCGGTACAACATGTTTTTCCACCGACCGATGCTTTACACAGATAAATTTTTCAACTGGTTGGTGTTGACTTTTGATCTTTGCAAAGTTTGGCATTGACTTGTAACATCATTTAACTGAAGTTTGGAGGGGATCTTTTTGTATATATATATATATTTCTTTTAAAAATAAAAAAATAAAAAAAAATAAACAGGGGAATACCGGCAATTTTGACCCTCTTGGTGTGGTATGATAGTGAGGACACTATCTAGTTTAAGTTTGGGGTATGCTCGGTAAGCCTTCTTCTTTCGCATTCATATATACATTTTTGCATTTGCATACTTATTTTAAAACCCTTAAAAATTAAAAAAATTTAAAAATTATAAATATTAAAACATTCAATTTTGGCCATAATTGACTTGAGTTTGACAAGAAGGTTAACTAGCTAGAGAAAAAAAAACTAGATCTTAGATTTCGTAAATTAAAAATCCTAAAAATAACATTTCTTAAAATTTAACGGTAAAAAGTATATGTCATTATAGTTTATTTAGAAATAGGCAAATTTTGAGTTCACTTCTTGGGCTAAGTCAAGATAAAGGAAAAGTATTGATATTTTTATTAAAGTATAAGTTTGAAAAATAATTCCTAAGCTTAAGTCTAAATTCTGAAAATATATACCCTACAAATTGCACAAACACGAACCTTGAAACTTGGAATAGTAGGAGAGACCTTGAAATGCTCTTGTCTAAAGTCCTTAGTACGAAGAAAAATACAAAAAATACAAGAATGAATAAAAAAAAATGAATATTGGTTTTTGTAATTAGTTAAGGCTGCAAAAATAGAAAAAATATTTAGCGAGGGTGCTTCATCACCTAGTGTCTTAGACCAACTGGTTTGGGAGTCACTGCTAAAGCCTTAGGTGTTACAAGACTAGGAATTACGCTTTAATGTGCAAACACATTTTGTAATCGGTCGTTAGTACCTCAAAAAGTATTAACGGTCGTATGAAGAATGTGTGAGCAATTTCATCTAAAAAAAATTCACCAATTGAAAAGTACTTTGGACGATGGACAGGAGTATAATAGCTTGATTTGAATTTCCAAGTGTAGGGGTGATATATACACACACGTAGGGTTATGTGATTGGGGTTTAGATGAGAGATAGGAATGAAACATAGGATTTATATCTTTAATAGAGATGATAAAAATTCCTAAGTTGAGATGGAACCCTAGAAGGAAAACTTAAAAGATGCTAAAAGCTAAGTAAATTCACAAGAATATATATAATCTTAAGTTAAATAATAAGGAAGCATGAAAAATACGGGTGGATAATTTCTAAGTCAAAGATAATAGAGTTTCTTATTAGAAAACCTAATTGGAGAATAAAAGTTAATAGGCCGAATTGATAGGATTTTGTGGGTAGTATCCGCTGAAAACCCTCAGGGGACAACACTCCTCCTACTAGGGATAACTAGAGGTTTAACGGCTTGTTGCACGAGCTCAGTGCAATCGCGTTTCCCTGCGAAAGTGAGGCTAGATCTTTTTCAAGAATAAAACTAGGTTTGCTCGAGGACGAGCAAAAGATAAGTTTGGGGGTATTTGTTCATACCATAATTTTGCATTATTATATTCCTCATTCTTAGTCATTTTACAAATAAACAGGTGCTTTTGACCCATGCCTGCTATATAGTTGCAGGTTAAAGGTTCTCAGAACAAAAACAGTGAAAACAATGAAAAAAATGATACAAAAGTGAGACTACGACCAACAAACGGAAAGATCTTGATCATGCCAACATTTTGAAGACTAAACTAAGATCAACAAACAAGTTCACAAAACACAAAGGCAGCGCAAAGTTCAATACTTCGACACGAAGCAAGCGGTAAAGTCCACGACATTATTCACTGTGGAAATCGGGAAGAAAACTAGAAGACAATCTGAGAAACCAAGTGAAGAAACGAGATGAAAAGCAACCAGAATCATCCCTAGAAAGTGAAGCCAGCAAGCTCCATACTTGGCCGCGGTTCCGCGGCCAGATCCGCGGCCATATAGTGCCCGTTTCGGTGCTAAAAAGTGTCGCTGGCGGTGCATTGACTAGGTTTTTTAGAGGGTAAAATTGTAATTGCAGATATAACGTGATTGTAACCCTAGGGTTTCTATGTTCTATAAATAGAAACCCTAAAACCTGTTTGAGGTTATGCCTATTTTTATTTCATCTATTCAGATCTGTAAATTCTTGTGTAAATGTTTGGAGAGAGCCATCAATAAAGTAAGTAATTTTATTTCATTGCCTTAGTATAATTCTATTATCTGCCCTAGTTAAATAGTTAGAAATGTTTTTCAATTCCCTAATGAGTGAGTAGTCTCCTCGCTTGTTAGGGTTAGATTTGGGGAAGTCTTGAGAGATGAAAATCTCTCAACCCTTTCTTGCCCATCACATATAATTAATAGGACTCCATGCATACATACACACACCGTTCCCTACGGCACCTTACTCCACGAGGTAACGGTGATACCGTAGTATAAACGACCGGTTGCGTATGTTTTCCATGGAGGTTATGGTAAGAATTAAGTGAGTAAGGTAAGAACCTAGAGGAAGAAACATCGTTTCTTCCCGATGGAACTAATCCCCTTTATTAATTGTTACCATAACACCTAAAGAGATCTAAATTAGGACATTGAAAGCGGTGAGGAAATCTTCAATTTCCAAACTTAATCTAAACCTAACCCTAGCAAGATTCTAGTCCTAGTATAAATCAGTTTAGTTTTTAGCGATAATCCATCCACACCGTTTGGAATTAACTCGTTAGACCAAATTAGGAAATACACAACATCCCTGTGGACCGACCCGTACTCACCGGCTAGCTACCAAGCGACGCCGTTCTTGATTGCGATTATAAATTCTTTGACAAATCAGTTAGCAAACTAGATACCTGAGTTTCTTCGGTTTTGTGGCGAGAGCCCGTATTGCTAATCCTCGATGTGGATCGTCTTCGACGAGGGAGACCGGAGATTGAACTTGATCGAGGAAGCCGCGACGAGCTTAGGACAGAGGTTGAAGACCGAAGGACACGGATCGATCGGTATAACCTCTCTAAACTCTTTTCATAGAACTAGTATAGGGTTAATGGTACGATCCGTCGATTAGGGTTCCGTTAGCGCCGGTTTTTTTAAAGTTTTTGTTCCGCGTTTTGCCACGGATTGATGGCCGGGGTGCCGCCGTAACCCTACATGGTATCAGAGCCATCCCATTAACCATATACTAATTTGTTTAGACGATGTTAAAGTATCGAAATCAAAAAAACTCCGAAGAAATACCCGATGTATTCTAGTTTCTGTCAAAATTTTCTGAGTCTTCTAAAAATATTTAAGCAACTGCAGAAGACTATATAGATGACCACTAGAACACGCACCAAACAGGAGCCCTAAAATCCTCTACTGGGCCGGCGAGATTGCCAGAAATTCCGAGGTGGCCGGTTTTTTGTAGGGAACCGGGACTTGATTTTTATGGTGTGCTTTAGTCTCCGGAATATTGGTTCAGTGGTATTGCTAGTTTAGCCCAGTTTGGATATGGTTTTATTCTCAAGTTTAGGGCTATTCGAGTTTATTTCGAAGTCGATATTTCTAACATTGTTTAAAGTTTATAGTACTTACATTACTATCTGTGACCGTGAATGTCATTAGAGCGGTACAACTTGTATAATTTCTATAGTTCTTTTAGACAGGTTTGCGAACGTGACATTCACGTTGATGTTCTGTATTGTGTTGTGTTGTTGCTGAATCTTCGTGGTGGATAGCTTGGGTGCAATGATAGTACAGTTTAGTTTTATTTGTACATTTGATATCGCGGGACGAGCATCCGACATGTGGACTGCCGTCATTGCCTGTTTGTATATTATTTGTTTGGGGCACGATCGGGTTGAGCTCGATGTAACCATTGTACTTATTTTTCTTTACTGTACGAGCATTACCCCGCGATGGAGTACACGGATATCCGGGTTCTAGAGGGCAACGGGTCCGCATCTCATGGCATTGAGAAGGAGGGGACCTCACTCTAGAATTGGCAGGCTATTCGCCGCACTCGTAGGGGGTACAGGTTGACCCAAGAAGAGGTGCTCAAGTTACCGGATTCCGTGAAGTGCTGGGTGGCCCATTCACTTTGATGAAGGGGGCTGTCTCGCTTCTGGTTTTTGGCAGGTAACTTGCCGCGCTCGTAGGGGTCTAGGTTTTTATTGCACAAGCTATCCACACGACCAGGGGAATGTCGGGTTTCACTTGTGGCTCAAAGGAAACCCGGGGCTCCCAGATTATCTGTATTGTTCTGTGATACTTATTTCTTATCTGTGATGTTGCATTTATCATGCCTGGAGCGATTATTATATATTATTATATATATATACTAGTAGATGTTGTATATGTTTTACACCCGCGCTAGTCCAGCCCCCGCTGTGTCATTAGTTAAGTAACCTAACCGATGATGATGGGGCCCAGTGGCGAATGCAGATGGCATATACGTACATCATATTTTCGTTCTTTTGTATTGTTATTAATTGATGGAACTGCGTTGATTCAGATCAATGCAAGGAAAACATACCTATTTGATGTTGTTCGAACAATTTTTTGAAAGCTGTTATTACAAGGACGTTTTTTTTGTTTTGCATCGTGGTATTCAGTAGGAATATCATGCACCTCATTCGACGAAGAAAGAGCCGAGATCTCTTCACCCGGAGTAAACTCTTTAGCAAAAGTTCTCGCCACTATATATTTGTAAAAAGCAATCCGGTTCCTTCAACGATATAAAGTTCATTACGTTAAAAGTTTTTCGCCAAAAACCATTCGTAGCCCTCCGTCATTTAAGACGGGTAGCACTTACTATTCATGCTATGTTTGTTGGCTTTCGTCATGGCATAGTGTACGGTAGCTATTTGTTACTTTTCTATTGCATAGATAGATGCATTGGTTTGTGACAGTCGTACTACTATTTTGGCCTTCGTCAAGGGTATGTACGGGTGGGTTCAACATAACCTGGACAATGACGGGTAGAATATGACATGTGACTTATGATATGTTGGCCTTCGTCAAGGTCATAAGAGCATGGGGGTAGAAATCACATTGGGAGTTTCAAACATACTGCAAATTTACCAGGCATGCGCATTCCATCAGGTTATCATGCGATGATAGTTGGATCCCGATTCCTCCTGATGAGTTGGTTTACTCCTCGGGTGATTTTAGATGATCTCGACTAATTCTTCTTTCAAGTTTGGAGGAGAATTTGAGGATACAGTGGGAGGCATCCTGATTAGATAAAGTGATTGACCATTTGATCTAGGTTAGAGTGCACGCTGAGTGTTTCTTTTCTCTCTCTTTGGCAGCGACCATTTCCCGACCCTAGACTATAACTCCGTAAACAAGTTAACCGAACCTTCTTAAAACACACAGACTTTTGAATTGTCAGAGTTGCGTACTTCATTGCTACTTCTACTTTTACCCTCTAAATTATTAGTTATATATATGCCCCAGAGGCCATTACTGTACATGCGATGTATATTGTAGTGGATGCTTGGACATATATAGGGAGGACTTTCTTGCTCGACATGATAGTATGCTATCTAGTTGCACTTTATCTTAAAATGTACACTTATTGTCTCTCTATTATATCTTGATAAAGCCCTTAGGATGAGTACTTGATGTAACGTTTTAAAAATCGTTCAGGTGAAATTTCGGATAATCGGTAAATTAATGGGTGTTTTCCGTAAAAATCAAGATATAAATATCTTTTAATATAAAATTAATTATACCTATTCTAGCTATGAAATTGCTAGTATTAGGTATTTAATGGGTCACTTGTAAATTTCTAGTTTACTGAAATTTTTTCCGAAATCAATTATTTTAATATTATTTTAAGCCGTCACTAATACATTTAATTAGTGATAATTATAAATTGGAATGTGTTAATACAGGTTTTGTGCATCATGACACATTAAACTAAAATGTAACAGGTTGTGTTTGAAATGAAATGGAATTGTTAAGAGTGTTCTAGAAAATTGAAGAAAGAGTTTAAATTGAAAGAATATAATAAACAAATGAGGTTTGGTGCATGTTGATTTGAGTTATGGTTTTATTTACATGGAAATTGCCCCCCCCCCACACACCCACAGTCTTTGGCTTGGCCGACCCCAAATCTGCAGCACACACACCCACACTTCATTTCCTCACAAGACAAAAATAAAAGAAAGAAAAGGAATAAAGATATAAGCATGGGGTTTAATTAGTAAGGTATGGGCTTCTTGTTGACTTGGAAAATTTCCTCACCTCATACTCTCTCCCCTCTCCTCATCCTTGGCCGAGCCTTATGTAGCAGCCCCAATATTTTTCCCCACCTCATTTCACACAAGAACTCTTCAAAAATCCATCGAAAACCCTTGCAAATTCTCACAAATTGTTAGTTTAATCTCCACCCATTATTCTTTGTTTAATCAAGCATGGACCTTGGAGCAAGAAACCATTGTTGGAGGCTAATATTTTTGCAAGATAGATCTATAATTTGTGAGGTTTAATCTTACTCCAAGTGTTACCTTGTTGATAATTGTTGTAATCAAACTTAATTAGGTATCTAAATTGGTTTAATTTTCTAGTTGGAAATTGTAAAGAGAAGGGTTGAAATCAAGTTAAGGTTTTGAGTATTTTGATTAGGGTTATGTGATGTAGGTTAACATTTTAAGACTTGTTAAAACTAATCTAGTTGCTAATTACTAATTGTTACATGTAAAATGTCTAAATTAAGGTTTTTGCAAACTAGGTTTTAGAAATTAATTCAAAATGTGAGATTAAAATATGGTTAAGGTTTTCATCACATCATTAACAATATAATGGGTAGTTTGACACTTTAAGACATGTAAAATGTAAGCAAGTTTCTAGTTTGCCAATTGTTATTTTAAAAATTGTCTAAATTATATATTTTGTAAACGATATTTTTAGAATTTTGAAAATAAGTGTGATTAAAAATCTAGTAATGGTTTGGATGGCTTAGTTAAGATATTTAGTGACCATTGTAGCCACTAAAATCATTAAAATATTTAGTTTTGTACTAAAATGGAAAATTTTGCTTACTGGGTTTTCGGAAAAAAATAGCTTTTAAAGTGAGTTTGGGATTTTGGTGAATTACAACCTATTTCATATTATAATTATTGCTTTGTGAATGTGCAAATGGGTATGTTTGGGTTTTCTCGAGCAATCGGCGTTTGTACGCCGATGTCGAGGGTTATTTTGTTCTTTTGCATAAGCAGACCATAGGTTTTGACCTATGTGAGATTCGTGTGTCGTTTTGGTCATGAGTCGGATTTTAATGCGATACGATGTGTTATGATACGTAGGTACCCTCATGAGGACTTTGAGATGACAAGCAAGTGCGTGGCGACATCGGCATCGGCAAGCGAAGATCAAGGTGAGTAGATTATATCTACGGGGGAAGTCGGGTGGATGGCGTATAGCACCCCCGCAAATTTCGTAAGACATATGTGATATTATATGTATATAGGTGAAATGTGAATAATTGGAAAGAAAGGTATTAAGTGATCAAGGGTTGGATATAGTGAAATTTGGAGGAAAGGGATTTTAGTTCAGTTATTAGTCGAAAGTCCTTAGAGTAAAGGATTGACACACATACGTGCACACACATGGTCTGTTATCGTTATATATGGTTATATGGAATACCTAGATGTGTGGATGAGATGTTATATAGGTATGTACTGATAATGAGGATAGTGGATGATAGTTGGAGATGAGTCGATGAGATTGGGCTTGATGCCATGAGATCGGTGATGTGATTTGGTTCGTATTAGGAGATACGGCATGATATTAGCGGATCTTTAGGCGATGTGTTTCAGACACACGCACATATATTTGTTGATGGTATCAGTTTGTACTAGACTTAGATCTGTATCCCAATTCAAGACATATGATTATAAGGATACCAGATGAGTATTGAGATAAATAAGATAATTGACCCGTATCCAGATTTGGGATGTTGTACGATATATTTACCGTACGAGATATAGTTATGATTTTAGATCCGCACTGTTGACTCGAGAATGTCATATTATATATATTGTATAGTACGTGATACTATTGAGGCGAGATCACCGACTACTAGATATATAGATCGACTCAGACTTAGGTGGATTTCCTTACCCTTTTGACTGGGCTCGATTCATACTTGTTTTGAAAAGTGGAGTATTGTGTGTATTTTAAATACCAAACTGTATGACTCGTATTTTGGGAAGGTATATTTTTTCAGTGTCGCTGTTACTACATCACTTCCTGTATATTCATGATGTTTCATCGCATTGCATGCTTGTACATATGTTATCTTTAATTATCATGAAACCCTGCTGTCAGGGCACCTGCACCATTACCGTTGATGCGTATGTTCCACGTACACCTTCTTGCCGGCTCACACACATCATCATCGGTAATTGCCATGTCACGTATACTTTAGAAAATACTATTCATTGACATAGCTTGCTAGTTGATAGTTGCGATAGTTATAGCTTCCATATGCTAGTATAACTATTGCATTAATTGCATGATATCAGATGCATTCATATATTCATTGATCATGCAGTATTATGGAGATTTATGCCGATATTCACTGTTTACTTAGTCATGATTTTGGATTTCGGATTTTCATGAGATTTCAGGATTTGGGGGAAAACCGCAAGAATATATATAAACTTCTCTCTCTCTCTCTTTTTAAAATGCAAGTTGGGGTTTTCTCGTGATGTATGAGTCGTCCACCATGGGTTTTCATGATAGCTGTTGGATTTCGAGTCCTATTTCGAGGAGTACTATGAACCGTCTTGGGTACATGGTGGACCCGGTATGATACCCCGGGGCGAGAGTGATTTCATGGTGGATGATGAGCCTGGCAGGGGCAGACTGCCTACCGGTGTTTTTACCTGGCGCGGAGGATATCCGGAGGATACCGTACGTGGTCGTATGATTGATGATATGGGCCGATCCGGACCGACGGAGCCTGAGGTATTGAGATATTGAGATATTGAGATCGAGATATTGAGATTTGAGATTCAGAGATAATGAGATTTGATATTGAGATACTGAGATTTATGTTTTGTGTCGATGCTTGACACTGATTTCTCTGTTGATTTCATTGATGATACTTGATTGATATACATATAGAAATCTCATTGATTAAAGAAAATAGTTGTCTCACTCATGATATATTCTGTTTCCATTCGTAATGCATTCATACATCATATATCTGATATGTTGCTATCTGAGACATGGACACGAGCATGTGTTATCCCACTTATATTTAGATATATCAGGATATTTATTGAGGATATTACTTGATATGACCTAGGATAGCGTCATACATGCGATTTCTGCTCTGTGATGTTTTCTACTCATGAGTTGGCAACTCACCCTCGTTGTGCCACAGTATCTTGCAGGTTTGACGTACAGGTTTCATTACAGTTGCTGGCAGACTGTTCCTTCAGGGTGATTGCTTTGGTAGGTGGGTTCACTCGCATCGTGGCCACCCTTGTACAGTTATTTATTTCAGTTGTATCTAGTAAAACTCAATCAACCAAACTTGTATATTTGATTAAGATAGAAGACCAGTGTTCATTCTTTCGACCGTAGAGTCACACTTGTATTATTATGAGTTTTCTTGATGTTTTGAGTTTCCTTTTGAGTTTTGATCCTCACCCTTCGGCGTTGTATATTTTATTGCTTGTGTGGTTGTGACCGTCGATTGACGAAGAGCTAGCTCCCGCTTGGGGATGCCTTTATTCAATATATATATGGTTTATCAGGTTTGTACCCGTTTAGGGTCAGTTTTTACAAAGGAGACTCTGCCGAAATTTTTAGAAAAGACTTGAGATTTTAAAATGCATATTTCAGCTTATATTGCTAAACTACTTGATTTAAATTGGTTTTTCCTTCACTCTACTGCTTCTTTGGTTTTGATTTCTGGGTTTTGGCTTACTTAGATTACGTACGCCTCTAGACGTTTCGTAATTTAAGTGCCGGTCATGTTCCGTACTTTTCGGGTCGTGACAAAGTTGGTATCAGAGCGTTCGGTTTTACCTTCAGAGTGTAGGATGACCCTTGGTTGATAGAGTAGGTGACTTAAGAAGAGTGACGTACCGTGTGTATGTTTCGCGGCATACTTACGATACGTTATTCCGCTTAAGAAGCCTTAGGATGTACATTTCCTTGCACATCATCATATTCATTCATATGATCTATCCTCATCGATATTGGTTTATGGGTTCTGCTGCCACGATTGCACGGGCAAAGAGAGAGAGCTATGGCTAGAGTTGCATCAGCACGAGCTCGTCACGGATGAGTACTGACCAGGGCATGATTTCAGGGATACACGATTGCATGGATATATCATCCTTTTTGTGTTTTCGCGCCATGAGCATTTGTTGGATCGACATTACGAGATTTCTCGGACGTGCAGATCAGCACCAGAGGATTAGGCTACTGTTAGAGGCCAGCTAGAATGTGATGACCGTCAATGCACCGATTACTTGATGATTGAGACACGATTCAGCATGCGGACAAATGAGCCAGTTGTTGCTGCGAATGATGAGATATCACCCCAGATGTTTGGAGCTATTGCCGCACGAGTTATACTTAGAGATATGATAGAAGTTTGCTAGTCACCAAAGATGAAAGACTATGACATGTGATTCATTGCCTACCCAGATGCGAGGTCATCAGATTGATTGATTATAGCTAGAGACGACTTCACACTGATACGTTGAGAGTCGATATAGACGATCGAATGCCAGGAAACCATTTTCCAAGTTTAAAGTATTCGGAAAACAATGCAAGTAATTCTATGGACCCTCTAGAAGAATGAAACCCTAACTCGATATAATGACCATGGAACGCCTATGAACCTTAGGGTTTGCGGCAGTTCAGCGGTGCCATTTGTGAGGCTTGGGTTTGCCCTTCTACGGCTAGTCCACAGGTGATGTGGCATATATTCGATACTATTAAACTGTACCCAAAATGTTGAGCTCTTGGAGGATTATGGAACCTTGACGAATCAATCGAAAAGTTCGACATCATTCGAATATCATGTGATGGGATATATTGCTTGGGAGACTCCAGATACGAGTATAGCCGTTGGAGCCCAGTCCATGCAGCCATGAGGAGACGAGTCCGAATCAGTCGACATTACAGAAAAGTGGAGCAAGAGGTTCGTACGAGATCTTGATAAGATGATGTTCTACCCCGCCGATATCAGAAATATGATACGCATGCAGAGGCGTTGACTTTCGATATATCTTCCAGGAGGAGTCGTGATGAGTATGCAGTCGTTTCGGAACAAGAAATATATTTAGTAATGATGATGACTTTCGGGAAGTTCAGCAGAAATGAGATTTGGGGAAAGACCTTGACAAGACCTTTCTGGGATACTATACGAGAAGACTTGGACCCAGGATCAGTCATATTGCACACGCCCAGTAGGCCAGAGTTCAGCATCGTCGACGAGACATGTTATGAGTGACCATAAGAGTCGGCCAGAGATCTTTAGAGGATGTGCCAGAGCGAACTACTTCCATTATCGTTTTCATATTAGACCGTTGAGCCGGGGAGCTATGTACTTAGCAATTCGCAGTAACAGACGAGAGCCTAAGGGCACCAGGCAACATGCCATGATCAGGAGGCAAGTAGATATCTTGCTCTGCTAGCATTGGATGCACCGATACCTTCTCGACCTTGAAGGAAGGACATATCGACGACAGTATTTACGATTGTGATTTCGTGAGTTGACTATCACGTATCCATCACTTTGGATTTCGGTATTTTGGGTGATTTATTTGCATGTTTGAGATTTATGCACCACAGTTGCACTTGATTTCGATTTGATGTCATTCGAGATGCTGATTTTGATTTCATACCTATGGTATGCATATGATTTGACTTGTGTTTTCAGCATAGATTTCATGCACTTTAGCCTTTTGATTTGATTTTGTGCACGCTGATGCACATGGTCGTGAGATTATATATCACGGTATACCTGATTTGGATTTTGATTGAAATGTGTTGTATACCGTCGATTTTGATTGTGATACTCGATATTTGTTTTGTGCACCTTGTGCACCTGATTCGATTCTAGCACATGTTTGGCGCTTGATATTGGATTTCGTGATTTCGTGCATGCTGGGTGCACATGATTTAGATTTTATTCGTGCATGATGGATGCACTTGATTTGGATTTTCGCGCATGTTGGGTGCATGGTATGGAATGCAATTTTGGTACACACCAGATGCACTAAATCGGAATTCTTTGTGCATATCAGATGCACCTGATATTGTTGTCAGGCACACACGTTACCCTTGACAGGTGTTTTCGTGTACACCCGTTGCACTCCGATTTTTTTTTATATGCACATGTATGGCACATTCATGGATTTCGATTTCCGTGCGCACCAGACGCACGTGGCATTCATATATATATTTGGTATTGGATTCTTTTGGAGCAGTATATTTTTGATACTTACTATTTGGTATAGTAGCTGAGCAGGACTAGTCCAAGAACAGTACCTGATTTGTGTTTTGCATACATCGATAGTTATCGAAGGGATTTCCAAAGGAGAGCTATAGTCTCAGTATTTACCTATGTGTCTGAGATAACACGAAACTTTTTACAAGGGAAACCCTTCTAAATTATTTTTCTAAACGGCGGGGTGTGCTTATTAAACAAAGGATATATATATATATATAGTTATTTTCTTACAATAGACGTCCGCCACTGTGCAGTGTTGCAAGCATCGCACAACGATTTGAAAAAGATTTGGCACGCATTGCTTCCAGGTGTTTTAATGATGTATATCATATTGATTTTCGTTTTGGATTTAGACATTGATGTCTTCCCCATAACTACGATGATTGCGAGATGCTTGACGGGGTTTTGATTTTGAGTTATATGCTCATTTTTCAAGCGCATGCATTGCGCTACGATGTGTTTTATGTATTTATGATTTCGGAGCCCCGAAGACTTGATTGTTTTGCTGCAATGTTTTAGTATTTGGGGGAGCTTTAATTTAAATTAGGGGACCGAATTTCTTTAAGGGGGGAAGATTGTAACGTTTTGAAATTCGTTCAGGTGAAATTTTGGATAATCGGTAAAATAACGGGTGTTTTCCGTAAAGATCAAAATATAAACATCTTTTAATATAAAATTAATTATACCTATTCTAGCTATGAAATTGCTAGTATTTGGTATTTAATGGGCCACTTGTAAATTTCTAGTTTACTGAAATTTTTTCCGAAATTAATTATTTTAATATTATTTTGAGCCGTCACTAATACATTTAATTAGTGATAATTACAAATTGGAATGGGTTAATACAAGTTTTGTGCATCATGACACTTTAAAATAAAATGTAACAGGTTGTGTTTGAAATGAAATGGAATTGTTAAGAGAGTTCTAGATAATTGAAGAAAGAGTTTACATTGAAAGAATATAATAAAAAAATAAGGTTTGGTGCATATTGATTTGAGTTATGGTTTTATTTACATGGAAATCCCCCCCCACCACCTTCACTCTTTGGCTTGGCCGACCCCAAATCTGCAGCCCACACACCCACCCTTCATTTCCTCACAAGACAAAAATAAAACAAAGAAAAGGAATAAAGATATAAGCATGGGGTTTAATTAGTAAGGTATGGGCTTCTTGTTGACTTGGAAAATTTCCTCACCTCACACTCTCTCCCCTCTCCTCATCCTTGGCCGAGCCTTGATGTAGCAGCCCCAATATTTTCCCCCACCTCATTTCACACAAGAACTCTTCAAAATTCCATCAGAAACCCTTGCAAATTCTCACAAATTGTTAGTTTAATCTCTACCCATTATTCTTTGTTCAATCAAGCATGGATCATGGAGCAAGAAACCCTTGTTGGAGGCTAAGATTTATGCAAGATAGATCTACAATTTATGAGGTATAATCTTACTCCAAGTGTTACCTTGTTGATAATTGTTGTAATCAAACTTAATTAGGTATCTAAATTGGTTTAAATTTCTAGTTGGAAATTGTAAAGAGAAGGGTTGAAATCAAGTTAGGCTTTTGAGTATTTTGATTAGGGTTGTGTAATGTAGGTTAATATCTTAAGACTTGTTAAAACTAAACTAGTTGCTAATTACTAATTGTTACATGTAAAATGTCCAAATTAAGTTTTTTGCAAACTAGGTTTTAGAAATTAATTCAAAATGTGAGATTAAAATATGGTTAAGGTTTTCATCACATCATTAACAATATAATGGGTAGTTTGACACTTTAAGACATGTAAAATGTAAGCTAGTTTCTAGTTTGCCAATTGTTATTTTAAAAATCGTCTAAATTATATATTTTGTAAACTAGATTTTTAGAATTTTGAAAATAAGTGGGATTAAAAATCTAGTAATGGTTTGGATGGCTTAGTTAAGATTTTAGTGAGTATTGTAGCCACTAAAATCGTTAAAACATTTAGTTTTGTACTAAAATGGAAAATTTTGCTTACTGGGTTTTCGGAAAAAAAATAGCTTTTAAAGCGAGTTTGAGATTTTGGTGAATTACAACCTATTTTATATTGTAATTAGTGTTTTGTGAATGTGCAAATGGGTACGTTTGGGTTTTCTCGAGCAATCGGCGTTTGTACGCCGATGTCGAGAGTTATTTGGTTCTTTTGCATAAGCGGACCATAGGTTTTGACCTATGTGAGATTCGTGTGTCATTTTGATCATGAGTCGGATTTTAAAGCGATACGATGTGTTATAATACGTAGGTACCCTCACGAGGACTTCGAGATGACAAGCAAGCGCGTGGCAACATCGGCATTGGCAAGCGAAGATCAAGGTGAGTAGATTATATCTACGGGGAAAGTCGGGTGGATGGCGTATAACACCCCCGCAAATTTCGTAAGATATATGTGATATTATATGTATATAGGTGAAATGTGAATACTTGGAAAGAAAGGTATTAAGTGATCATGGGTTGGATATAGTGAAATTTGGAGGAAAGGGATTTTAGTTCAGTTATTAGTCGCAAGACCTTAGAGTAAAGGATTGACACACACATACGTGCAAACACGTGGTCTGTTATCGTTATATATGGTTATATGGAATACCTAGATGTGTGGATGAGATGGTATATAGGTATGTACATATAGGTATGTACTGATAATGAGGATAGTGGATGATAGTTGGAGATGGGTCGATAAGATTGGGATTGATGCCACGAGATCGGTGATGTGATTTGGTTCGTATTAGGAGATAGACTTGATATTAGCGGATCTTTAGGCGATTTGTTTCAGACACACGCACATATATTTGTTGATGGTATCAGTTTGTACTAGACTTAGATCTGTACCCCAGTTCATGACATATGATGATAAGGATACCAGATGAGTAATGAGATAAATATGATAATTGACCCGTACCCAAATTTGGGATGCCGTACGATAGATTTACTGTACGAGATATATTTATGATGTTAGATCTGCACTCTTGACTCGAGGATGTCATATGATATATATATTGTATAGTACGTGATACTATTGAGGCGAGATCACCGACTACTAGATATATAGATCGAATCAGACGTAGGTGGATTTCCTTACCCTTTTGACTGGGCTCGAGTCATACTTGTTTTCAAAAGTGGAGTATTGTGTGTATTTTAAATACCAAACTGTATGACTCGTATTTTGGGTAGGTATATTTTCAGTGTCGCTGTTACTACATCACTTCCTGTATATTCATGATGTTTCATCGCATTGCATACTTGTACATATGTTATCTTTAATTATCTTGAAACCCTGTTGTCAGGACACCAGCACCATAACCGATGATGCGTATGTTCCACGTACACCTGCTTGCCGGCTCACAAACATCATCATCGGTAATTGCCATGTCATGTACACTTTAGAAAATACTATTCATTGACATAGCTTGGTAGTTGATAGTTGCGATATGTTATAACTTCCATATGCTAGTATAACTATTGCATTAATTGCATGATATCAGATGTATTAATATATTCATTGGTCATGCAGTATTATGGAGATTTATGCCGATATTCACTGTTTACTTAGTCATGATTTTGGATTTCGGATTTTCATGAGATTTCGGGATTTGGGGGAAAACCGCAAGAATATATATAAACTTCTCTCTCTCTCTCTTTTTAAAATGCAAGTTGCGGTTTTCTCGTGATGTATGAGTCGTCCACCATGAGTTTTCATGATAGCTGTTGGATTTCGAGACCTATTTCGAGGAGTAGTATTAACCGTCTCTGGTACATGGTAGACCCGGTATGGTACCCCGGGACGAGAGTGATTTCATAGTGGATGATGAGCCTGGCAGGGGCAAACTGCCTACCGGTGATTTTACCTAGCGCGGCGGATATCCGAAGGATACCGTACGTGGTCGTGTGATTGATGATATGGGCCGATCCGGACTGACGGAGCCTGAGGTATTGAGATATTGAGATATTGAGATCGAGATATTGAGATTTGAGATACAGAGATATTGAGATTTGATATTGAGATACTGAGATTTATGTTTTGTGTTGATACTTGACACTAATTTCTCTGTTGATTTCATTGATGATACTTGATTGATATACATATAGAAATCTCATTGATTAGAGAAAATAGTTGTCTCACTCATGATATATTCTGTTTCCATTCGTAATGCATTCATACATCATATATCTGAAATGTTGCTATCTGAGGCACGGACACGAGCACGTGGTATCGCACTTATATGTAGATATATCAGGATATTTATTGAGGATATTACTTGATATGATCTAGGATAGCGTCATACATGCGATTTCTGCTCTGTGAAGTTTTCTACTCACGAGTTGGCAACTCACCCCCGTTGTGCCACAGTTTCTTGCAGGTTTGACGTACATGTTTCATTACAGTTGCTGGCACACTGTTCCTTCCGAGTGATTGCTTTGGTAGGTGGGTTCACACGCATAGTGGCCACCCTTGCAGAGTTATTTATTTCAGTTGTATCTAGTAAAACTCCATCAACCAAACTTGTATATTTGATAGAGATAGAAGACCAGTGTTTATTTTTTCGACTCTAGAGTCGCGCTTGTATTATTATAGGTTTTCTTGATGTTTTGAGTTTCCTTTTGAGTTTTGATTCTCGCCCTTCGGCGTTGTATATTATATTGCTTGTGTGATTGTGACCGTCGATTGAAGAAGAGCTAGCTCCCACTTGGGGATGCCTTTATTCATTATATATATGCTTTATCAGGTTTGTACCCGTTTGGGGTCAGTTTTTATGATGCAGATCATACTAGTGGGGACCAGGGTAGTCGGTAAGTACATCTTTCAAAAGTTTCAAGTCATGGGAGTATCGAGACACGGCATCGATACTCCAGAATATACTAGCGTATGCGCTTCTTGACCCATATGATGGGCGATGGATGATCCCACATCCATTGGTGTTTGACATTAGAGAAGGGATACGGGTGCTCAGTGGAGACTTGGTACACTGGACGGACTCGCCAAGAACTCCTAGATGGTATTATATTTATCATCAGATAGCAGTCTCTGGTGACACTGGTACAGGTTAGTCTGTCGACCCGAGATCGCCATAGAGTCTTGTGTGATTCCCACTGTGCTTTGATTTCCACCTTAGCACGTTCAAGAGATCGTGCAAAACGGTGGTTTTTGGGTACAGTCCCGAGTTACATGGAGGAAATGAGCGATTGGAGGGGATTCGTCTCTCCCGGTATTGGGGGTTGATGTTGTGCTATGCTCGATTGGCCATTACAGGAAATCCCTGTGCAGGGTTGCTGAGATTTACTGGTAAATGTTATCTGTGGTTTCTCGAACCGTTATGGACCTTGCATCGGCATGACTTATCAGGCTATTGGGGTCTGACGTTATACCACCCCAGGCTGCGATATGCGACATATCTGACGAAGAGATCGGACTGTACTGTATTGTTACTGATTGGATTCGCAGGAGTATGAGCAGGCTTGCTTTTTGATCTTCTGATCGCTCAATACCCAGGTGGCCATTACGTTTAGCAGACCGCTTGCGGCTTGTGGGTGACTGATATGATCACCACCTACTGTCGGCATATTGACGAGTCTTTAGAATCCTACACAGAGGTTTCCTAGCTCAAGCGAAACGAAGTAGGAGCACATATATGATATGTGCGGGACCGAAATTAATACGTGTATGTGATACCGTATTCTATTCTCGTGATATGTGATATCGGTCGATTATATATGATATAACTGGGCTGTCATATCAAGTGTTGATTCGATAAGTTGTTACATTTGATAATAGGCGATTGCATGTGATATTGCCGGATTATTAAATCAAGTTTTGATTTGATTTTTTAATGTATAATTATATATTTGATATATTATCTTACATTAATTAATATTAGCTCACTTAAGTTTTCTTTTTCTCACTACTGTACACTTAGTATATATGTGATATATTAATGTACATCTTTTGTGTCATGCTTGATGCCATATGTGATATGGGTGTATGAGACTCACACCATGCAAATAATAATGAAGGGTTTTATTTATTTAAAGTAAATCAAAATTAGTTGGAAATTTGTCACATGGTTGATGCTTAGTGGAAGCTTGTAGAACCCATTGACCAAGTCCACTAATTTTGTTTTACTTGTAGATATTTATTAACCTAACCATTATTGTTAGCCATGGTTTAGTCTCTACATGAGTTAGTGTATGACATAAACTCACCCATGGTTGCTATTCTCACCTCATGAGTTTCATTCCATTCACATTTCATCTTTTTCCTCATCTCCAAAAAGCTTTCTAGCTTCATGAGAGGTGAAGAAATATAGTGAGAAAATTATTTCTAAAGTGAGCAAAATTCATACTTCATCAACCTCTTCTTTACCAGTCATTTAGATTGGGTTGTTTCTTCACCAAGTTCATCACTTAGTGAAGAGGTAGCTTGAGTTAGTGTCTCCTCGACGTAAATCATCTTCGGCCTCGAAGACTTTAAGCAAGCTTGTTCATTTCACCTTGTGGAGCCTCACTAGAGTTCGGGAAATCACTGCTTGGAGCGAAGGGACTCCTACACGGAGCTATTGATGTGAAGGACCGGTCTACAAAGGTTGTATTCCTCGTTCACTTAGACGTAAAGATGTTTACATGCATGTTCGTCTAATTCTCTCGTCCGGATTCTAGCGTTAGGGTTCTTTAGTGAGCCATTTTTTTGAAAATGGTTTGGACGATGCCTTCCGAAACCCAGCAGTGACACTAGGGAACCCTGAGTGGTATCAGAGCTAAGCTAGAGAATTAGATGATGTTTGTAGGATTACGAAACCGAAACACCCGAAACAAAAATCTAGTTTCTGTCGAAATTTTCATAGTGTCTAAAATTTTTTTAAGCAATTGCAGAATGTTATATGAGATATAACATGAACACCACAGAAAACATATCCCCCTCATTAGATTTTGGCCTGCCACATTACTATTAAAACCGACCTGCTCGGTTTTGTATCAGAGTTCTGGGTTGAATTTTTTGTGATGTTCCAGTCTCTGGGTTTTGATGTTTCATGTATTGCTTGTTTTTGTTAAATTTGCATGTGATGTTATCTTTGTGCAAAGGCAATTCGGAGTGCTTTGTAGTCGTAATTCTAACATCTATTCGGATTATTTAGACGACGTTAAAAAGTTCAAACGGATATCAATAACCCATATTTTTCCTCGCTGGAAATTTTCCAAGAGTTGGATTTTTTTCAAGTTTAAAATCTTCAGAAAATCTTGCAGGTGTTTTCTATGGACCCTCTAGAAGAACGAAACCCTAACTCGATTCTGTGACCGTCGGAACTGCCACCAAACCCTAGGGTTTGTGGTAGTTCCGCGGTGCCATAGGTGATGCAAGGGTTGACCCATCTACGGTTGGTCCATAGGTGATGTAGCATGTTCTGGGTACTTTTTAAACTCCGCTCAAGTGTTAAGCTCTTTGGGTAATTTTGGGTGTTTATTAATTCGATCGAAAAGTTTAACATCGTCTAGCTATTTATGATTGTGATACAATATTTGGAATCCACATAATTAGTTATGTGATAACTAGTTTGAATTTTATAAATTTAGCAAGTTAGTCTCATTTGAACGATTGCCACGGGATTTTGATGTGGATCAAAAGTCCGTCACAATTACGTAGTGTACGCGGATACTCGCCGGGTAACCTTACTAGATATCTATGCCCCATAGCCCCAACCAAGTGACGGTAGGAGAACCCCGTTGCTAAAGTATCCGTTCGGGTGCTCGCGGCCGCGGTGTTCCGCCTAAGTGCACTTCGTCAATGGCATCGGGGGTGCGGCCGTCTTCTAAAGTTTCCGACGAGCATTCGATCAGGTTGTTGGGAATCTTGTTGAATTACCCGACTGGTTATTGGAAAGTGTTTTCAATAACAAGACTAAAATGCGGGGTTTATAATTGTTAGGCATGTGATGTCTAAGGAATTCATACTGTTAGGCATGAAATCCAAAGTATGTGATGTAAGTCCATATTGCGACCCCCGGTTCTTACGGGGAGGCGGAAACGGTATAAAATCAAAATTTTTATCGCAAGAGGCAACATGGACTAACTTATGGTCGGGATCGTTACCTAAACTAAAACTAGCAAACTAAGCTAAAGATGTTTAGCTACTCGGATGAAGATGGTTATACCTAAACTTGAACTCCTTCTCTTCAAGCTCCGGTGGTGGTCCGATGGCTCCTTCTCGTCGTCTCCGTACGCCGAAGATAGATCCACTTGAAAGCTCCAACCTTTAGCTCCTTCTTCGGTCTTTGAAGAAACTAGTTCACTTGGTTTGCTAAACCTAGTGAACTAGAATGAGTAGAGAGGAAGTAGAATGGGATTTTATCTATGGTTCTTGATTCTCAACTCATGAGACAAGAGAACCATAGATCAAGAGAGGGAGCAAGAGGTTGAGGGTGAGAGCAAGGGGAGAGCTCAAGAACAAGAGAGAGAATGAGCAAGAAAGAAATGAGGCTCTCTTTTCTCTCTCACCCTCTCATAATCCAAAGTGATCATAACTCATCATATCAAAAAAGTCTTTTGGTGATGGTTAGAAGCAACCATAAGGTTATCATATCATGCACTCATTTTACTCAAAAAGCAAGCAAGAAAAAAAGTCTTTGGCATGAAATGATAACCATGGTTATCATGATGGTCAACTAGTCAAGCCTAGTCAACCGGTCAACAAGTCAACAAAAGTCAACAAGTCACCAAAGTCAACAAGTCAACAAAAGTCAACAAGTCAACAACCATATCACCATAATACTTAATTAATATAATAGTTAATCACATATCATATTCTCATTAGGGTTGAGCAAAAAGTCAAAAGTCAACGGTCAACTGTCAACAACCCTAATGAGAATCCACTGCCTCTGCCTCCCTGTCAACTGTGCATACACACCCGCATCCGCGTTCCGAGGAACACGAATGCAAACTGGATAAATCCAATCCCATAAGGTACACTAGGATCTGGCTTAAACCAAAGCCCGCTAGTGTAAACTGTCCGGACACTGTACGTGCACAAGTGCACGGATGTGACCGAACCCTGTCGCAAAACCATGCGACCTGTCGCAATACCATGCGACCTCTACTCTTTTGCCTAAAGGCGAAAAGCTTTCTGTGTGGGACTCTAAAGACTCGACACTACGCTGGCAGTGGGTTTAACCACAGACCGCAAGCGGCACTAGCTGTGCGTAACGGTCCCCAGGTAATGCCGACAAGAAGACCGACGAGGCGAAACCCATCTGAACTCCTACTGAGCCTGAGCGTGACATTCTCCGTACAGTCCGGTCTGTTCGTCTGATACATCGCATGGCGGGCCTAGGGGGCGGTAAACGTCAGTCCCCCAATAGCGGTACAAGTCGTGCCGGAGTGAAGCCCAATACACCCTGAGATAACACTGGAAACCTACCAGTATATCTCGTTTGCCCTGGCCAGGGACTACTCGTGTAATGGCTCTCCTAGACACAGCGCGATGTCAACCCCCAATACCGGGAGAGACGAATCCTGTCTAACCGTCACTGCCTCCAAGTGCTTCGGGACTGCACCCAACCACCACCTGTTTGCACGACTCCTTTGAGCCGTGGTAGGGTAGTGATCAAAGTACAGTGGGAACACACTCGAGGCGGAGTGACAGTGTCAAGTCAGCGGACTAAGCTGTACTCATGTCACCTGGGAACTGATAACTGACGATAGGTATAATACCAACTAGTCAGTTCCCGACGAGTCCTGTCCAGTGTACCCGTAACCTAACGAGCACCCGCATACTATCTCAAGTACGACGTACTGACGGCTGTGGGACAGACCGTCTCCCACACTGGGATGAGAAGCGCATGCGCTGGTCTACTCCGGAGTATCGATGCCCTGTCTCGATAGTCCTGCGACCAGGGACCTGAATAAGGATGTGCTTATAGATTACCCAGCCCCCACTAGTGTGACTGCCATCACAACGCTGGTAATCAAGCAAAGATCCTAAGGGCTCCACTAATGCGTATAAGTGATATACTGAAATAAACACAAGTACACATTGAAGTAGAAACAAACCAAGTAGCATACTACTATTTTGAGCAAGATTGTATATACAAGGTGAATATCCCAAGCATCCATTAAGTAATATACAAACTAGTATGATACAGTAATGGCCTCTAGGGCATATACACTAACAATCTCCCACTTGCACTAAGGCCATGTACTGGCGTATCGAAGACCTATCATCTCGATCAGCCGCTCGAACTGAGTCTGGGGCAGGGCCTTGGTGAATGGATCAGCAGTGTTATCTTCTGAAGCGACTCTCCGAACCTCGATCTCCTGGCGATCTACGATCTCCCTGATCAGGTGATACCGCCTTAAGATGTGCCTGGATTTCTGATGGGACCTGGGTTCCTTCGCTAAAGCTATAGCCCCGTTGTTGTCGCAATACAGAGGTATTGGATCAACAATGGACGGAACCACCTGAAGTTCTTTCAAGAACTTCCTCATCCAGACAGCTTCTTTTGCGGCATCAGATGCAGCGATGTATTCCGCTTCCATCGTCGAGTCTGCAACGGTTTCTTGTTTGGAACTCTTCCAACACACCGCCCCTCCATTGAGGGTAAAGACAAAACCCGACATGGACTTGGAATCATCCTTGTCACTCTGGAAGCTGGAGTCAGCAAAGGCCTCGATCTGGAGGTCTTTTCCGCCATACACCAAGAACATCTCCTTAGTCCTTCTCAGGTACTTGAGAATGTTCTTCACCGCTATCCAGTGTTTCTCCCCAGGGTTTGACTGATACCGGCTTACCACACTCAGTGCATAAGCTACATCCGGTCTGGTACACAACATCGCATACATTATAGAGCCTACCGCAGAAGCGTAGGGTATAATAGACATGCGATCCCTCTCCAAATCAGTCTTGGGAGACATCTCTTTAGAGAGGGTGATCCCGTGACAAGCTGGTAGGTTACCACGCTTGGAATCTTCCATACTGAATCTTTTCAGTACGGTGTCGATGTACCTGGACTGAGAAAGTCCCAATATCCTCTTGGATCTATCACGATGGATCCGGATCCCCAGGATGTATGAGGCATCACCCAGGTCTTTCATGGAGAACCTTTGTGACAAGAACCCCTTGACAGATTGTAGCATAGGAATATCATTTCCTATTAAGAGAATGTCATCCACGTATAAAACGAGGAATACTACAGTTCTCGCTACAAATCTACTATAGATGCATGGTTCATCTGGATTTTTGATAAAGCCAAATTCTTTGACCGTCTCATCAAAGCAGATGTTCCAACTCCGCGATGCCTGCTTTAGTCCATAGATGGACTTAAGCAACTTGCACACCTTTCCGCTGCTCCCACTCTGAATGAAACCCTCTGGCTGGTCCATATAGACACACTCCTCTAAATTTCCATTTAGAAAAGCTGTCTTTACGTCCATTTGCCAGATCTCATAATCGTGGAAGGCAGCAATGGCAAGAAGGATCCGAATGGATTTCAGCATGGCTACTGGAGAAAAGGTTTCGTCGTAGTCCAAGCCAGGTCTTTGACGAAAACCCTTTGCTACCAGCCTAGCTTTATAGGTCTCAACCTGTCCATCTACACCAATCTTCCTTTTGAAGATCCACTTGCATCCTACGGGTTTTACCCCGTCTGGAGCAATGTCCAACGTCCATACTTTGTTGGTGTACATGGACTCCATTTCGGTCCGCATTGCATCCAGCCATTTCACTGAGTCAACGCTCTGAACGGCCTGCTGGAAGCTAGTAGGCTCATCATAATCTATGATGCAATCCTCTCTATCCCCGTCTATGAGAAAACCGCAGTATCTCTCGGGCGGATGAGACTGCCTACTACTCCTGCGGAGCGGCGTAGGAATGTCCTGTTCTGTTGAACCCTCTGGTTCCACTAACCTTTCAGTAATAGTCTGTGGTTCTGGAATTTCTTCTAGTTCTACTGCGCTCCCACTAATTTCCTTTTCCAAGAACTGGTGTTCTAGAAAGTGGGCATTACGAGAAACAAGGACTTTTTGTTCCTCTGCGTAGTAGAAAAGATACCCCCTGGTGTTCTTTGGGTATCCCACAAACTTGCACAGTACTGAGCGTGCCTCGAGTTTGTCCGCATGCTGCTTTTTGACAAAAGCTGGACATCCCCAGATCTTCAGATATTGAAGATAGGGTTTCTTCCCACTCCACATTTCATATGGGGTGGTAGGCACAGTCTTTGTCGGAACTCGGTTCAAAAGGTATGCTGCTGATTCTAGCGCATATCCCCAGAATGATCGCGGCAACTCAGCATTACTCATCATGGACCGCACCATATCCAATAGGGTGCGGTTCCGTCTCTCCGATACACCGTTATGTTGCGGGGTGTATGGAGGAGTAAGCTGAGAGAGAATTCCGTTCTCTTTTAAATAGTCCAGGAACTCGGCACTTAAGTATTCTCCACCTCGATCCGATCTTAGAATCTTAATACTTTTGCCGGTCTGTTTCTCTACTTCATTCTTATACTCCTGGAATTTTCCAAAGGCCTCGGACTTATGTTTCATTAAGAAGACATAACCGTACCTTGAGAAGTCATCCGTAAAAGTAATGAAGTAAGAATGTCCGCTTCGGGCATGTGTAGACATTGGACCGCACACGTCACTGTGTACGAGTCCCAAGAGCTCGCTCGCTCTTACTCCATGTCCAGTAAACGGAGTCTTTGTCATCTTTCCTTTGAGACAAGATTGACAAGTGGCATACGATTGATATTCGAACGCATTCAAATATCCTTCTGTATGTAACTTAGTCAACCTTCTCTCATTGATGTGACCCAATCTACAATGCCATAAGAAAGTCTGATTTATTTCCGGAGACTTTCTTTTGTGTGTATTCTGGACATTAAAAATCTGTGGTTGGTTTAACACGTATATACCATTACTCAGAGTACCTGACCCAATCAATACTTGATTAAGGTGAATGTTTACAACATTACTTACAAACGCAAATTCATAACCTTCTTTAGAAACTAAAGATACAGAAATGATATTACAAGTTGCGTTGGGTACAAAAAAGCAATTACGCAAAACCAAAACATGTCCATCTGACATTCCCAGGTGATAGTCCCCCACGGCTTTAGCATCCATGCTAGCTCCGTTCGCAACTTTGAGGGTCATGTCACCTGCCTTCAAAACCCTACGGTTTCTCAACGCCTGCAAAGAATTACAGATATGAGATCCTGATCCGGTATCCAATACCCAGGAAGTAGAGTTTATTGAAAGACAGTTTTCAATAACATACACACCTGAAGCTGAAGCTGCAACCTGCTTCAATTCCTGTGTTCTGGCCTTCCAGGCCCTGCAATCATTCTTCCAGTGTCCTTTCTTATGACAATAGAAGCATTCTTCTTTATCCACAAGCTTCCCCGCTATCTTTGTTGCTTTGCCTTTTCCCTTCGTATCCACTTTACCAACACCGCCCCTTGGTTTGGCGGGGGCCTTCTTCTTCTTTCCCTTGGCTTTCGCCTTGGACCTAGAAGAAGATGATCCTCCTACAAACAAAGTGGATGTTTCCCTACCTTTCTGTAGGGTGCCCTCTGCGCTCCTCAGCATGTTGAGGAGCTCTGATAGTTCAACCTCTTTTTCTTGTAGGTTGAAGTTCAGTATAAACTGGGCGTAAGTGGAAGGAAGGGACTGGAGAACTATATCCGTATATAGCTCACTCTCCAATGTGATCCCTAGGTCAGCGAGCTCCTCAATGAAGCCGATCATTTTTAGCACATGCTCGGCTACTGATGATCCGACGGCCATTCTTGTCGAAAACAACTTTTTCGACGCTTCGTATCTTGCGATACGTGATTGCTCTCCATACAGTTCTTTTGTATGGAGCAATATGGACTCCATGTCCATATTCTCATGCCTCCTCTGATGTTCGTTGTCCATCGAGGCAAGAAGGAGGCACTTGGCCTTCGCGCTATCAATCTCCCAAGTCTTGCGGATTTCCTTATCCGCGACACTGGAAGTTGGACCAGGGACAGGGGGAGCTTTGGTGGTAAGAAGATACCCCAGCTTGTCATAAGTGATTGCTATCGTGACATTCCTGAGCCAATCTTTGTAGTTTGGCCCTGTCAGCTTGTTTTTATCTAGGAGTAACTTAAGTCCAGTCATGTTGATTGGTCGCTGCAATTAGGAGAGAGAAGAAGAAACACTCAGCATGATGCTCTTGCAAGTTTAGAGTGGTTTTTAGTTTGTCTAAACAGGATGGCTCCCACTGTTTCTCGAATCCCTCCTCAAACCATAAAGGAAGAATTAGTCAGGATCAATCCCACCGTACAATACTTGCTTAACCGTTCAGCCAGGCCGGTGTCGGTACTTCGAGGGAGGTTTTCCAACGCTTTCGCGAAGTTCCTTAATTAGAGAACCTCTTTTCCCTGGGGGCGTAGCCCCGCTAACACCTTTCTAGGCACCTACTAGGTTTATAGCATTGATCGTTAAGTGAGAAATTTCCCGAGGAGTAGCATATACTCACAGTAGGATCGGGATCCAAATATCATCGCGTGACGAAACTGAAGGAATCCTACCAGAATCATCACACTCCAAATGGTATGCAAATCTAGCAAGTTTCAGTACTTATGAAACTCCCGATGTGGATTTTTGCCCCATGCTCTTATGACCTTGGCGTGAGGTCAAAATGTCATAAGTCACATGTCAAGTTCGTCCCATCATTATCCAGGTTAATTTGAATCCACCCGTACATACCCTTGACGTAGGCCAAAATGGCAGTACGACTGTCTCAAACCAACGCATTCTATCTATGCAACAGATAAATATCCGGCAGCTACCAATCACTATGCCTTGGCGTGAGGTCAAAATACATAGCTTGAATACTACCGAATATTTAACTGAAATGATGGAGGGCTACGGATGGTTTTGGCAAAACCGTGAACGTAGTGAACTTGATTTGGTCGATGGAACGAGATAGCTTTAAAATGGAGTGGCTCAAACTCCGTATTTTAAAAGTTTGTTTTGAAAAGAACCGAGTGGTTTTTCGAAAGTGTTCCAACGACTTTAACTTGGTTTATTATCTTGCATTAGTTCTTTTAATGCGTGATATTCTTTCATTAGTACTTTTAATGCGTCCCATCATTTAATCCTACCATTGCAGAAAACAACCAAAATATGACGTACGCTTATGCCATTCGCATTCGCCACTGGGCCCCGTCATTACCCGTTAGGTTACTTAACTAACGACAGAGCGGGGGCTGGGCTAGCGCGTCTGTAAAACATAAGCAACGCCTAAATAATATCTTATATAGATATACTGCAATGATAAACATTTCAGATCACAGATAAATACATTGGATATACTAGTAATCTGTAATTTGTACGAGCCTGTAACAAAAACAGATAACACGGTCGCGGTGAATAGCCAATACCCCACCCAAGACCCCTACGGGTACGGCAAACTACCCGCCAAGTACCCGAAGCATAGCAACCTCCCTCATCTCCATGAGTAGGCCACTCGACACTTCGGCATACCCGGTAGTTTGTGCACCCCTCCACGGGTCTATCCTAGGAGCAAAAACAGTAAAAAGAAATTATACAATGACGGCTACAACCCCGACCCGGTTGTGCGGCCAAACAAATAATTATTACATCAATTTACAAATTTACATGAATTGCAAGAAAAGTAAACTCTCGTCTCACAACCCCCGGCTATTCACCCGCGACAATCCAACATATTTATATACACATTCCAGCACATTACAGATCATGTATAACCCCGACTAATCGACTTATAGCGATTAGCCGACGTTCAATACATGCAAACATCACAGATAAAACCATCATAGTCAAAGTGCAATGAAGTTCGGAAAAAAATACGGAATTATAGGACCCCAAAAGGAAATTTCTTTTCTGTAAAATCTGGGCACATATAATATATCTCAAAAATCCCAAAACCAACACAGACACACACTGCACGAAAAACGACGCACTAAAGACAACAAACCGCGGCGCTTCCGCGGCGGCCAAGAAGGGTCACGCGGCGGAAGCGCGGCGGTTTAGACGAATTGGTGAATCGTTTTTCATGGGTGTTCTAACAAAACCCTGAGACGAATTTAGGAGTATGAAGTTTTTCATTTTGACCAGAAAAAATTTCAACAGAAACTCAGTTTTTGTAGTTTTCCGGTTTTGTGATTTTTTTCGGTTCCGAACTTCGTTACACTTTACTACCTAGCTAGTTTAAGTTTAGTTAGTCTCTGATACCACTGTAAGTCCATATTGCGACCCCCGGTTCTTACGGGGAGGCGGAAACGGTATAAAATCAAAATTTTTATCGCAAGAGGCAACATGGACTAACTTATGGTCGGGATCGTTACCTAAACTAAAACTAGCAAACTAAGCTAAAGATGTTTAGCTACTCGGATGAAGATGGTTATACCTAAACTTGAACTCCTTCTCTTCAAGCTCCGGTGGTGGTCCGATGGCTCCTTCTCGTCGTCTCCGTACGCCGAAGATAGATCCACTTGAAAGCTCCAACCTTTAGCTCCTTCTTCGGTCTTTGAAGAAACTAGTTCACTTGGTTTGCTAAACCTAGTGAACTAGAATGAGTAGAGAGGAAGTAGAATGGGATTTTATCTATGGTTCTTGATTCTCAACTCATGAGACAAGAGAACCATAGATCAAGAGAGGGAGCAAGAGGTTGAGGGTGAGAGCAAGGGGAGAGCTCAAGAACAAGAGAGAGAATGAGCAAGAAAGAAATGAGGCTCTCTTTTCTCTCTCACCCTCTCATAATCCAAAGTGATCATAACTCATCATATCAAAAAAGTCTTTTGGTGATGGTTAGAAGCAACCATAAGGTTATCATATCATGCACTCATTTTACTCAAAAAGCAAGCAAGAAAAAAAGTCTTTGGCATGAAATGATAACCATGGTTATCATGATGGTCAACTAGTCAAGCCTAGTCAACCGGTCAACAAGTCAACAAAAGTCAACAAGTCACCAAAGTCAACAAGTCAACAAAAGTCAACAAGTCAACAACCATATCACCATAATACTTAATTAATATAATAGTTAATCACATATCATATTCTCATTAGGGTTGAGCAAAAAGTCAAAAGTCAACGGTCAACTGTCAACAACCCTAATGAGAATCCACTGCCTCTGCCTCCCTGTCAACTGTGCATACACACCCGCATCCGCGTTCCGAGGAACACGAATGCAAACTGGATAAATCCAATCCCATAAGGTACACTAGGATCTGGCTTAAACCAAAGCCCGCTAGTGTAAACTGTCCGGACACTGTACGTGCACAAGTGCACGGATGTGACCGAACCCTGTCGCAAAACCATGCGACCTGTCGCAATACCATGCGACCTCTACTCTTTTGCCTAAAGGCGAAAAGCTTTCTGTGTGGGACTCTAAAGACTCGACACTACGCTGGCAGTGGGTTTAACCACAGACCGCAAGCGGCACTAGCTGTGCGTAACGGTCCCCAGGTAATGCCGACAAGAAGACCGACGAGGCGAAACCCATCTGAACTCCTACTGAGCCTGAGCGTGACATTCTCCGTACAGTCCGGTCTGTTCGTCTGATACATCGCATGGCGGGCCTAGGGGGCGGTAAACGTCAGTCCCCCAATAGCGGTACAAGTCGTGCCGGAGTGAAGCCCAATACACCCTGAGATAACACTGGAAACCTACCAGTATATCTCGTTTGCCCTGGCCAGGGACTACTCGTGTAATGGCTCTCCTAGACACAGCGCGATGTCAACCCCCAATACCGGGAGAGACGAATCCTGTCTAACCGTCACTGCCTCCAAGTGCTTCGGGACTGCACCCAACCACCACCTGTTTGCACGACTCCTTTGAGCCGTGGTAGGGTAGTGATCAAAGTACAGTGGGAACACACTCGAGGCGGAGTGACAGTGTCAAGTCAGCGGACTAAGCTGTACTCATGTCACCTGGGAACTGATAACTGACGATAGGTATAATACCAACTAGTCAGTTCCCGACGAGTCCTGTCCAGTGTACCCGTAACCTAACGAGCACCCGCATACTATCTCAAGTACGACGTACTGACGGCTGTGGGACAGACCGTCTCCCACACTGGGATGAGAAGCGCATGCGCTGGTCTACTCCGGAGTATCGATGCCCTGTCTCGATAGTCCTGCGACCAGGGACCTGAATAAGGATGTGCTTATAGATTACCCAGCCCCCACTAGTGTGACTGCCATCACAACGCTGGTAATCAAGCAAAGATCCTAAGGGCTCCACTAATGCGTATAAGTGATATACTGAAATAAACACAAGTACACATTGAAGTAGAAACAAACCAAGTAGCATACTACTATTTTGAGCAAGATTGTATATACAAGGTGAATATCCCAAGCATCCATTAAGTAATATACAAACTAGTATGATACAGTAATGGCCTCTAGGGCATATACACTAACATGTGATACATTGGGTTTATGATGTCTAAGGTTGTTGCGGATTCCAATTGTTGTAGTTTTTCACTTTTTTTCTACAACCGTAAGTGTAATATGTGGCGTATCGCCGGTTTCGTTGCTATATGTCAACGACAATTGGGATACGCATATTTACTTACGTTGATGACATGTGATGTTATGTGTTGCTGTGATATGTTATATTGGATCGTCGTGTTTTGAATAGCCAGGTTTTTTTTTATGTGAGATGAGAGTTTTTCATTTTCATTCATGTAAAAACTTATATGTAATATTCTTTCATTGGGGCACTTCCGGGTTGAGGATGATGTCACCATTGATGTATATTATTTACTTTTCCGTATTAGGATAGACCCAAGGAGGAAAGCACAAGTAACCGGGTTCTAGAGTCCAGTAGGAGACCATCTCGAGGAGTCGAGACTGGGTCTCCTAACTCTAGAATTGGTAGGGTTGCTTGTTTCTCTCGTAGAGGTCTAGAGATGTGGGTTTGGCTATTCATCGCGACCGTGGAATCCGTGTTTTATACCGGCTTAATTTAAAACACGGAATTCCTTGTATATCCAATATTTCATATGTGTTCTTCTGCTGCTAATATTCTATGAAGTGATCACTTGATATGTTGAGATGAATGCTTATATTATATATATGATATATAATAAATATTATTGCTTTCATTTCTTCTGTGATGCTTTGGAAGCATAATTGATGGGATTTCATTAATGAGATTAATGAAAGAAAAAAAACCTAAAGATATTGTAGAATCTTTTTTTAAAAAAACTGGTAGCTCTAGTTCTTGCTTTGCATAGCGGTATTCCCTGTAGAATATCCAGCACCTTATTCGATAAGGAAAGAGCCTAGATCCCTTCACCGGGAGTGATCTCTTTAGCGAAACTGGCAGATGCTACAACCCACTCGATTTTTTCTTTTGATTGCTTTTTTAGTTCATGCTTTGCATAGTGGTGTTTGAAAAATATCGAGCACCTCATTTGATGAGGAAAGAGCCGAGATCCCTTCACCGGGGGTGTCCTCTTTAGCTAAACTAGCAAAAGCTTAAAAAACACTCCTTTTAAAATTCATTCGATTCTACAACGAGATCAAGTTCATTACGCAAAAAGTTTTCTTAAAAACCTGTCGTAGCCCTCCGTCATTTCAGATGAGTGCTACTTAGTATTCGTGCTACGTTTGTTGGCCTTCGTCAAGGCGTAGTGTGCGGTAGCTAACTGGTGCTTATCTGCTAAAGCATGAGATGCAATTGGATTAGGGTAGTCGTGCGACTTTGTTGGCCTTCGTCAAGGGTCGTGCATGTGGGTTTAATTCAATCATGAAATGTACGGGTTGAACTTGACTAGCATCCTATGTTTTGTTGGCCTTCATCAAGGTCGTAGGTAGCTAGGGGTAAAATATTATCGGGAATTTCAAGTGTTGAAATTTGCAATGAGATTGCATACCTTCTTTGAGATAGGTTGATCCCGATACCTACTGCGAGTAAGAGTTACTCCTGGGAGAGTTTTGCACATTACAATTAGCCGATCAAGTAGGTGACTAGAAAGGTGTTAACGGGGTTACGCCCCTGGGAAAACGAGGTTTATTTTAATTAGGTCCGTGCGAAAGCACGGGGAACCTCCCTCAAAGTACCGACACTAGCCTGGCCAAAAGATTGGTGAATTTGTAGGGTGTAATTAATCTCGGCTAGTCTTACGTTTTAGGGTTTGAAGGAAGATTTGATAAAAACAGTGGGAGCCATCATGATTAGATAAAATAACAACGAATCTGATCTTGCAAGAGCATACGCTGAGTGTTTTCTTCTCTCTCTCTCCTGGTAGCGACCGCAATATGCCTTAATCAAGATAATAATATGGATGTATTGACCGAACCTACATATTATACTGAGATGGGGAACGTTGGTTCCTCTCTATCTTATAATTGTTATGAGCCCGAGAAGGAAATAGGGGAATATCCGGATTCCTATGCAACCCAAACGAGGAATAAGCATGTTGATGCATATTCTTCGGGTGTGTTCGTTACCGAGAACTGATTCTCAGTATCATTTACGTCCTAGGTATGAGATACCAGATCATGATCACACATATGTAAGAGTTACATAGGCTACAGAATGGTAGAGAATTGAGAATGGGTGATATATCTCTGAGTGTTAGAGAATGGTGAAATTGTTATAGCCAAGTCAGTTGGCAAATATCACCTTGTATTACCAAGTGGTAAATACATTGATTCTGAATAAATGTTATGACATGCCGAACCTGATATACAACTATACATCAGTTTCTTTATTCAGTTAAAAAAGGATATAATTTTGTATTGCAGGATGATGTTGTGAACATTTTCCTTAATCAAGAGTTGATTGGATCAGGCACGTTATGTAATGGCATATACTTTCTAAATCAAACCATAGTTCTGTTAGTTATATGTATGCCCTAGAGGCCTTTACTGTACATTGGATGTATATTGTAGTGGATGCTGGGACATATATAGGTAGGACTTTCTTGCTCGACATGACAGTACGCTATCTGGTTGCTCTTTATCTTAACGTGTATACTTTCTGTCTCTCTGATTACATGTTGATAAAGCCCATAGGATGTGTACTCGACTTCCAGGACTATGATGTAGATCATACTAGTGGGGCCTGGGTAGTCCATGAGTACATCCTTGAAATGTTCCTAGTCGAGGGAATATCGAGACGGGGCATCGATATTCCAGAGTAGACTAGCGCATATCTTCTCGACCCATGCGATGGGCGATGGATGATCCCATATCCATTGGTGTTTGACATCGAAGATGGTATGCGGGTGCTCAGTGGAGACTGGGTACACTGAACGGACTCGCCGAGAACTCCCAGATGGTATTATACCTCACGTCAGATGGCAGTTCTCTGGTGACACTGGTACAGCTTAGTCTGTTGACCCGAGATCGTCATAGAGTCTTGTGTGTCTCCCACTGTGCTTTGATTTCCACCCTACCACGGCTCTACTGAGTCGTGCAAACAGGTGGTTTTTGGGTACAGTCCCGATTCACATGGAGGCAATGAGCGATAGGAGGGGATTCGTCTCTCCTGGTATTGGGGGTTGATGTTGTGCTATGCTCGACTAGCCATAACAGGAAATCCCTGGCCAGGGTTGCAGTAATATACTGGTAAGTGTTATCAGTAGTTTCACGAATGTTATGGACCCTACGTCGGCATGACTTATCGAGCTATTGGGGTCTGACGTTTACCACCCCTAGGCGAGATATGCGACATATCAGACGAACAGACCGGACCGTACGGTAAGTGTTACTGGTTGGATTCGCAGGAGTGTGAGCGGGCTTGCTCGTCGATCTTCTGATCGCTCAATACCCGGGTGGCCGTTACGTTTAGCAGACCGCTTACGGCTTGTGGGTGTTTGATATGATCATCATCCGCTGCCGGCGTATTGACGAGTCTTTAGAGTCCTACATAGAGGTTTCCTGGCTCAAGCGAAACGAAATAGGAGCGCATATGAGATATGTGCGGGACCGAGAATAATGCATGTATGTGATACCGTATTTCATTCTCGCGATGAATGTGTGTCAAATGGTTGTATGCGATATAACCTAGTTATCGAATCAAGGATTGATTCGATAAGCCGATACATTGGATACTAGCCGGTTATATGCGATAGGACCGGATCATTGGATCAAGTGTTGATTTAATGATTGAATGTATAATTATATATTTGATATATTACTTTGCATTAACTAGTATTGGTTCACTTTAAATGGATTTACTCACTTGGTTTGTGCACATTGTATATGTGATATATTTTGTGCACATGATTGTATCATGTTTGATGATACATGCAAGCTAGGGTTAGTGTAAAGAATTAGACCATGGTTAGGTTTATGATTAGGGTTTTCTTTTTATTTACTTATTCATTTATTTATTCTTTTGTTTATTTTGGAAAAAGAAAAAGGTAAAGAGAAAAAGAATGGTTGCTAGTTTTGTTTGTAGTTGAAGTTTCTTGAAACTTTGACTTAGTCACCATTCTTGTCTCATCCTTAACCCTAACCATTCAAGTTAACCATGGTCCATTCTCTACAACTAACCAAGGGTTAGTAAATGATAAGTATTGATTTATTTATCATTTTCATAACACTTATCATATTCTTTTTCATCATCTTCTTCTTCTTCAACAAAAGAAAAAGCTTGCTACATCCATGGTGTTTGATGAAAAAGTGTGAGAAATCCAAATCTAAAGTCTACCCACTTCCTATTTCTTCATCCTCTACCTCTTGCCAAGTTGTATAGGGTGTTTACTTCACAAGTTTTCAAAGCTTGGTGAAGTTGGAGCTTGTTCTTGCGATGCCTCGACGTAGATCATCTTCGGCATCGAACCGACGATCAAGCCCGCCCATTCTCCGATGAAGCTAACGCGAGGGTCCAAGATCGGATTTGTACAGCGGAGAGGACTTCTTCACGGAGCCTAGGAGGTGGTGGACCGGATCTACAAAGGTTGTATCCCCTTCCCTATTTCTATATTTCCGTTTACTTACTCGTTTCGCCTAAATATCTAGTAAACGATCCGTAGTCGGGTTTGTAGGCACCCGTAAAATTTGATTTGTACATGTTTGATCACTTGTGAGACTTCACTAGAGTGCCTCGGAACCCTACAAGTTCAAAGTAATTAGAACACACACAAGAGGAGTAGTTTAGAAATGAACGAATCCTTCTTGTGGCATTGTAGACTAGGTCATATCAATACGACACAACTAGCTAAGTTACATAAGGATGAATATTTGAATCCGTTCGAATTTTCATCTTATGACACTTGCCTGTCTTGTCTCAAAGGTAAAATGACCAATACTCCGTTTACTGAAATCAGAGAAAGAGTTATTGAACTCTAGGGACGGATACATGATGATGTATACAGTCTTATGTCTACAAATGCCAGGACTGGTTCCTCGTACTTTATTATATTCACTGACCATCTCTCAAGATTCGGACATGTGTTCCTGTTGAAACACAAATCTGAAACTTTTGAGAAATTCAAGAAATATAAGATTGAAGTTGAGAACCAGACGGGTGGAAGTAATAAAGTCCTACGATGTGATCGAGGAGGAGAATACTTGCTCATGGAGTTCCTGGATTTTCTTAATGGAGAATGGGATTCTCTCTTAGCTTACTCCTTCGTATACACCACAGCACAACGGTGTGTCGGGACGGAGGTATTGTGCCGTATAAGATATGGTGTGCTCTATGATGAGTATTGCTGAGTTACCTGTTTTCTTTTGGAGTTATGCACTTGAGAAGCTGCATACCTATTGAATGGGGTTCCAACCAAATCAGTGCTTAACACTCCATATAAGATATGGAATAGGAAGAGACCATGTCTTAAACAAGTTAAGATATGGGGTTGTCCAGCTATGTTGAAGACAAAATCTGGACAAACTCGAGGCAATATCAGTTCTGTAAGTTTGTTGGATATCCCAAACATTCACGAGGGTATATCTTCTACCTAACTGAGGAGCAAAAGGTGTTTTGTTTCTCAGCATGCTGATTGATGTGAGATTTTACATGCTTATGCTTGCGCTTTCAAAAGATGAGTCAAAGAATATTTAACCGCAATCAAGAACGGTGTCGCTTGGTAGCTAGCCGGTGAGTACGGGTCGGTCCATAGGGATTTTGTGTATTTTCTATTTGTTCTAACGAGTTAATTCCAATTGTGGTTGGATTGATTATCGCTAAAAACTGAAATGAGTTGATTAGGATTAAAATCTTGCTAGAGTTAGGTTTAGGTTAGGTTTGGAAAGTCAATATTCCTCCCCGCTTTCTATGCCCTAATTAAGATCTATTTAGGTGTTAAGGTAATATTTAACAAAGTGGATTAGCACGATCGGGAAGAAACTAGGTTTCTTCCTCTAGGTCCTTGTCCGTCCTTTCTTAACTCTTACCCTAACCTCCATGGAAAACATACACAATCGGTCTTTTTAAACTACGGTATCACTGCTACCTCAAGGGATAGGGTGCCATAGTGAGCGGTGTGTGTATATATGCTTGGAGTCCTATTTAAAATATGATGGGCAAGAAAGGGATGAGAGATTTTCATCTCTCAAACATTTCCTATTCCTAACCCTAACAAGCGAGGATCTACTCACTCATTAGGGAATTAAAAGATTTCATTTTTTTTGATTGTTTTTAATAACCTAATTATCTAATCTACGGCAGGAAAGAAATTAACTAGGGCAGATAAATAAAAGGTATACTAGGGCAGAAAGGAAAATTAAACTAAGGCAAGAAAAGAAAACTTACTTTCTACTTTTTATTTGATGCACTCTTCAAACATTACAGGAATTGAAATTCTGAATTTTGATAAATAAAATGAGGCATGGAAAGAGGCATGCTCCAAAAAAAGCTTTAGGGTTTCTATTTATAGATTATAAAAACCCTAGGGTTACATCAGATCCTTATCTGTATTTATAAAATTACCCTAAGAAGCCTAGTCAACGCACCGCCACACCGTCAAAATATGCACCGACACGTTCTTATCATGGCCGCGGATCCGCGGCCATGTAGAGGGCTTGTTGGCTGATTCTTCTATTGTTCTTTTTGTTGCTTTTTTACTTAGCTTTCCTTTACTTGGTTCTTCAGAATGTCTTCTAGTCTCTTCCAGATTTCCACAGTGCATAATGTCGTGGACTTTTACCTTAGCTTCGTGTCGAAGTCTTTAACCTTGCGCTGCCTTTGTACTTTGTGAACTTGTTCATTGATCTTCATTTGTTCTTCAAACTGTAAGCATGATCAAGATTCTTCTATTTGTTGGTCGTAGTCTTACTTTTGTATCGTCTTTTCATCATTTTCACTGTTTTGTTCCGAGAACCTGTAACCTGCAACTATGTAGCAGATATGGATCAAAAGCACCTGTTTATTTGTAAAATGAATAAGAATGGGGAATATAATAATGCAAAATTATGATATGAACAAATACCCCCAAACTTATCTTTACTCGTCCTCGAGCAAAACTAGTTTTATTCTCGAAAAAGGCCTAACCTCACTTTTGCAGGGAATCGCGATTGCACTGAGCTCGTGCAACAAGTCGTTAAACCTCTAGGGGTCCCTAGTAGGAGGAGTGTTGTCTCCTTTCGGTTTTCAGCGGATACTACCCACAAAATCCTATCAATTCGGCCTATTGACTTTTATTCTCCAATTCGGTTTTCTAATAAGAAATTCTATTATCTTTAACCAGAAATTATCAACCCGTATTTTCCACGCTTCCTTATCATTTAACTTAAGATTGTATATGTTCTGTAAATTTACTTAGTTTTTAGCATCTTTTGAATTTTCCTTCTAAGGTGCCATCTCAACTTAGGAATTTTTATCATCTCTACTAAAGATATAAGTCCTAGTTTTCATTCTTATCTCTCATACAAACCCCAATCATATACCCCTACGTGTGTGTATATATCATCCCTACACTTGGAAATTCAAATCAAGCTATTATACTCTTGTCCATCGTCCAAAGTACTTTTCAATTGGTGAATTTTTAGATGAAATTGCCCACACATCCTTCATGCGACCGTTAATACTTCTTGAGGTACTAACGACCGATTACAAAATGTGTTTCCAGATTAAGGCGTAATTCCTAGTCTTGTAACACCTAAGGCTTTAGTAGTGACTCCCAAACCAGTTGGTCTAAGGCACTAGGTGATAAAGCACCCTTGCTAAATATTTTTTTCTATTTATGCAGCCTTAAGTAATTACAAAAACCTGTGTGCATTTTTTTTTATCTCTTTATTCACACTTGTATTTTTATTTTATTTTCCTTCATACTAAGGACTTTAGACAAGAGCATTTCAAGGTCTCTTCTACTATTCCAAGTTTCAAGCTTCGTGTTTGTGCAAATTGTAGGGTATATATTTTCAGAATTTAGACTTAAGCTTAGGAATTATTTTTCAGACTTATACTTTAATAAAAATATCAATAATTTTCCTTTATTTTGACTTAGCCCAAGAAGTAAACTCAAAATTTGCCTATTTCTAAGTAAACTACAAGGACATATATTTTCTACCGTTAAATTTTAAGAAAGGTTATTTTGAGGATTTTTAATTTACTAAGTCTATGATCTAGTTTTTTCTAACTAGTTAACCTTCTTGTCAAACTCAAGTCAATTATGGCCAAAATTGAATTTTTCAATTTTTATAATTTTTAAAATTTTTCAATTTTTATGGGTTTTAAAATAAGTATGCAAAAATATACATATGAATGCGAAGGAAGAAAGCTTACCGAGCACACCCCCAAACTTAAACTTGACAGTGTCCACACTGTCATGCCACACCAAAAGGGTCAAAAATGTCGGCACTCCCCTGTTTATTTATTTATTTTTTTTATATTTTTATTGTTGAAAGAAAACCAAAATATATACAAAAAGGTCCCCCCAAAACTTAAGTGAGGCAGTGTTTTCACTGTTTAAGCGTTAAAATTCAAAGTTAGGGAGGAGAAAAACATAGTATCAAGCTATAATATATCACATATTTTATTATACATTAAATCATCCAATCAACACTTGACTCGACAATCCGGCTATATCGAATATAACCGACTAATATATCATGTACCGATTCATCGAATCAACACTTGATCCGATGACCCGGTTCATATCTAAATATCGCGAGAATACAATACGGTATCACATATCGCAATATCCTCGGTCTTGCACATATCACATATGTGCCTCTACTCTGTTTTGCCTGAGCCAAGAAACCTCTGTGTAGGACTCTAAAGAATCGTCAATACGCCGGTAGCAGGTGATGATCATATCAAACACCCACAAGCTGCAAGCGGATAGCTAAACGTAACAGCCACCCAGGTATTGAGCGATCAGAAGATTAACAAGCTAGCCTGTACGTTCTCCTGTGAATCCAATCACTAACACTCCCGTACAGTCCGGTCTGTTCGTCTGATATGTCGCATATCAAGTCTAGGGGTGGTATACGTCAGACCCCAGTAACCGATAAGTCGTGTCGATGTGAGGCTCATAACAGGTCGAGAAACTACTTGTAACACTTACCAGTATATCTCTATATCAGCCCTCGCCAGGGACTTCCAGTTATAGCCAATCGAACACAGCACAACATCAACTCCCTATACCGGGAGAGACGAATCCCCTCCTATCGCTCATTGCCTCCATGTGATTCGGGACTGTACCCAAAAGCCACCGTTTTGCACGCCCTCTTGGACGTGGTAAGGTGGAAATCAAAGCACAGTGGGAATCACACAAGACTCTATAACAATCTCGGGTCTACAGACTACCCTGTACCAGTGTCACCGGAGAACTGCCATCTGACGTGTGGTATATCACCATCTGGGAGTTCTCGACGAGTCCGTCCAGTGTACCCAGTCTTCACTGAGCACCTGTACACCATCCTTGATGTCAAACACCGATGGATATGGGATCATCCATCGCCCATCATATAGGTCAAGATGCGTATACGCTAGTCTACTCTGGTGTAGCGATGCCCTGTCTCGATATACCCTCGACTAGGAACAGTTATAGGATGTACTCATCGACTACCGTGGCCCCACTAGTATGATCTCATCACAGTCTTAGTAGTCGAGTACAGATCCTAAGGGCTTTATCACCATGTGAGAGAAAGACAGTAAATCAGTACAAATCAACATGTTAAGATAAAGTGAAACCAAATAGCATACTATCATGACGAGCAAGAAATTCCTCTCTATATATATCCAAGTATCATCATAATATACATCATATGTACAACAATGGCCTCTAGGGCATATACATAACTAACAATCTCCCACTTGCACTAAGGCCAGCTGCTGTAGTATCTCATACCTAGCATCCCAAATAATCTCTCAAACTGTATCTGGGGAATGGCCTTCGTGAGTGGATCCCCAATGTTGTCCTTCGTATCTACTCTCTTTACCTCGATCTCCCGGCGATCAACTATGTCCCTGATCAGGTGATACCGCTTCAGAATATGTCTGGACTTCTGATGGGACCTGGGTTCCTTGGCCAAAGCCACAGCTCCATTGTTATCGCAATACAAAGGTATTGGATGCTCAATGGATGGAACCACACCAAGTTCACTAATGAACTTCTTTATCCAGACAGCCTCTTTGGCAGCATCGTTGGCAGCGATGTATTCAGCCTCCATCGTCGAGTCTGCAACGGTATCCTGTTTGGAACTCTTCCAACATACCGCCCCTCTATTGAGGGTAAAGACAAATCCTGAGTGCGACTTAGAGTCGTCCTTATCACTTTGGAAGCTGGAATCGGTAAAGGACTTCACCCGGAGTTCTCCGTTACCATACACCAAGAACATGTCTCTAGTCCTTCGCAAGTACTTGAGAATGTTCTTCACAGCTGTCCATTGACTCTCTCCAGGATCTGCTTGATACCGACTCACCACACTTAGTGAGTATGCTACATTGGGTCTGGTACATAGCATCGCATACATGATAGAGCCTACTGCCGAAGCATAGGGTATCCCTTGCATGCGAGCTCTATCCAAATCAGTCTTGGGCGACATCTCTTTGGAGAGAGTGGGTCCAGAGATCGTGGGTTGGTTCCCACGCTTGGATTCTTCCATACTAAACCTCTTTAGTATGGTGTCTATGTACCTGGATTGGGACAATCCCAGTATCCTTTTAGATCTATCTCTATAGATCATGATTCCCAATATGCAGGAGGCATCACCTAGATCTTTCATTGAGAATCTTTGTGATAAGAAGAGCTTAACTGATTGCAGCATAGGAATATCATTTCCTATCAAGAGTATGTCATCCACGTACAATACGAAGAAGACAACCTTACTCTTTGCTACCTTCTTATAGATAAAAGGTTCATCTATATTTTTGATGAAGTCAAACTCTTTGACTATAACATCAAAACAGATGTTCCAACTCCGCGATGCTTGCTTTAACCCATAAATGGATTTAAGCAGCTTGCACACCTTTCCGCTGCTCCCACTATCTACGAAGCCCTTTGGCTGAGTCATGTACACGCACTCTTCTAAATCACCGTTTAGAAAGGCGGTCTTAACATCCATTTGCCAGATTTTGTAGTCATGGTATGCAGCAATGGCAAGTAAGATCCGGATGGACTTAAGCATAGCCACTGGAGAAAAGGTTTCGTCATAATCCACACCTGGTCGTTGATGAAAACCCTTTGCTCCAAGTCTAGCTTTGAAAGTCTCAACTTTTCTATCTACACCAAATTTCTTTTTAAAGATCCACTTGCTCCCAATTGGGTTTACCCCTTCAGGAGCATTTTCCAAAGTCCATACTTTGTTGGTGTACATGGATTCCATCTCAGATCGCATTGCATCCAGCCATTTCACAGAGTCACCACTTGTGATGGCCTGCTCGAAACTAGTCGGGTCATCATCTTCCATGATGCAATCCTCGCTTCCACCATCAATGAGAAAACCGTAGTATCTCTAAGGTGGATGAGAAACCCTGCTAGATCGGCGAAGAGGCTGGGGTTCGTCCGGTACTACTGAATCCTCTGGTTTCACTAAATCTTCAGTTGTAGTTTGTGTTGCTGGAACCTCTTCCAGCTCTACCTCATCGCCACTAATTTCCTTTGCAAGAAATTCCGTTTCTAAAAAGGTGGCATGTTGAGCAACAAACACCTTTTGTTGTTCACTGTGGTAGAATAGATATCCATACGAATTGCTTGGATATCCTACAAACTTACAAAGAACTGATCGTGCCTCGAGTTTGTCCGGATTTTGCTTTTTAACATAGGCCGGACAACCCCATATCTTAACTCTTTTAAGAGATGGTCTCTTCCCATTCCATATCTATTATGGAGTGGTAAGCACAGATTTAGTTGGAACTCTATTCAATAGGTATATGGCTGTCTCCAGCGCATACCCCCAGAAGGAAATAGGTAACTCAGCTGTACTCATCATAGAGCGCACCATATCTAATAGGGTGCGATTCCTATACACCGTTGTGCTGTGGTGTATAAGGAGGAGTAAGCTGAGAGAGAATCCCATTCTCTTTTAGATAATCTTGGAACTAATTGCTTAAGTATTCACCTCCTCGATCAGATCGAAGAATCTTAATACTTTTGCCCGTTTGGTTCTCTACTTCGTGCTTATATTCTCTGAATTTCTCAAAAGCTTCAGACTTGTGTTTCATCCGGAACACATATCCGAATCTTGAGAGATCGTCAGTGAATGTAATGAAGTAGGAAGAACCGTTCCTGGCATGCGTAGACATGGGACCGCATACATCACTATGTACCAGTCCTAAGAGTTCGGTAACTCTTTCTCCGTGTCCACTAAACGGAGCTTTGGTCATTTTACCTTTGAGACATGAATGACAAGTATCATAAGATGATAATTCGAACGGGTTCAAATATCCATCCTTATGTAACTTAGCCAGTCGTGTCGCATTGATATGACCAAGTCTACAATGCCATAAGAAGAATTCATTCATTTCTGAACTTTTCCTCTTGTGTGTGTTTTGTATTTTGAGGACTGTATTTTGATTGAGAATGAATATGCCATTATGTAACGAGCCTTATGCAATCAACTTTTGATCTAGGAATATGTTCATAACATTATCCTTTACTGCAAAATTATATCATTCTTTACTTAATAAAGAAACTGATATAATGTTGCACATCATGTTCGGTATATAATAGCACTCATTCAGAATCAGTGTATTATGACTTGGTAATACTAGGTGATATTCGCCAACTGCTTTGGCTACAATACTTGCACCGTTCCCTACTTGAACGGAATGATCACCTTTTTCCCAGTTTTCTACCTTTACGTAGCCCATGTAACAATTTACATATGTGGGATCCTGATCCGGTATCTAATACCCAGGACGTAGGGTGAACTGAGAAACATTTCTCAATAACTAACACACCCGAAGAAGGTGCATCAACATGCATGTTCTTTTGGGCGGCTTGAGAATCCAGACATTCTGCTATTCCCTATTCAGTCTTATAACTCTTATAAGAAAGAACGGGTCCAACGTTCCCCTGCTCAGTATAATAAGCAGGTTCGGTCAATATATCCATATTATTATCTTGATTATGGCCTGACATGGTCACTACCTGGAGAGAGAGATAAGAAAACTCTTTAGCGTATGCTCTTACAAGATTAGATTGGTTATTATCTTATCTAATCAGGATGTCTCCCACTGTTTTTATTAAATCTTCCTTCAAACCCTAAAAGGTAAGATTAGCCGGGATTAATTACACCCTACAATTTCGTCAATCATTCTGCCAGATCAGTGTCGGTACTTGAGGGAGGTTCCCCGTGCTTTCGCACGGACCTAATTAAAGTAAACCTCGTTTTCCCAGAGGCGTAACCCCGTTAACACTTTTCTAGACACCTACTTGATCGGCTAATTGTCCCGTGTAAAACTCTCCCAGGAGTAACTCTTACTCGCAGTGGGTATCGGGATCCAACTATCTCATAGGAGGTATGCAATCTCATTGCAAATTTCAACACTTGAAATTCCCGATAATGCTTTTACCCCTAGCAACTTATGACCTTGGCTAAGGTCAACAAATCATAAGTGCTAGTCAATTTCAACCCGTCATTTCTTGATTGAATTAAACCCACCCGTACGACCCTTGGCTAAGGTCAACAAAGTCGTACGACTACCCTAACTCAATCACATATCATTTTTTAGTAGATATATACTAATTGGCTACCGTACACCACGCCTTGGCTAAGGTCAACAAACGCAGCACGAATACTAACTAGTCTTTATCTGAAATGACGGAGGGCTACACATGTTTTTCAGAAAACCCTGAGCGTAATGAACTTGATATCGTCGTAGAATCGAGTGTTTTTGAAAAGGAGTGTTTTTTAGGCTTTTCTAGTTTCGCTAAAGAGGTCACTCCCGGTGAAGGGATCTCGGCTCTTTCCCCATCGAATAAGGTGCAGGATATATCACATATATCACTGTGCAAAGCAAGAACTATATAAGCTGTCAAAAACTAAACCGCGTGTTTTTAGCATCTGCCAGTTTCGCTAAAGAGGTCACTCCCAATGAAGGGATCTCGGCTCTTTTCTCATCGAATAAGGTGCAGGGTATATCATATATACCGCTATGCAAAGCAAGACTGTAGCTACCCTTTTTATAAAGTTTTGATTCTACAACATCTTTTAGGTTTCTTTTCTTTTTATTAATCTCATTAATAAAATCCCATCAGCTTATGCTTCCTAAGCATCACAGAAGAAACGAAAGCAGTAATATTTATATATCAGCATATATATATATATATAGTATAAGCATTCGTCTCAGGCAGTAATATGATCTCATCACAGAACATTGCAGCAGAAGAACATATATGAAATATTGGATATACTAGGACGTCCGTGTTTTCAATACGAGCCTGTATAAAACACGGATTCCACGGTCGCGACGAATAGCCAAACCCACATCCCAAGACCCCTACGAGAGCGGCAAGTTACACTGTCAATTCTAGGGTTAGAAGACCCGGTCTCGACTCTTCGAGATGGCCTCCCACTGGACCCTAGAACCCGGTTACTTGTGCCCCCCTCCTTGGGTCTACCTAATGCGGAGAAGTAAATAATATACACTGGTGACATCAACCTCATCCCGGAAGTGCCCCAATAAAAGAATATTACATACAAATGAATTTTACATGAATGAAAATAAAAAAAACCTCATCTCACATAAAACCCCCGGCTATTCAGAACACGACGATCCAATATAACATATCACAGCAACACATAATATCACATATCATCAACGTAAGTAAGTATGCATACACCGATCGTCGTTGACGTATAGCAGCGAAAACCGGCAATACAACTACATACTACACTTACGGTCACAGAAAAGAAATTGTAAAACTACAATATTTGGAATCCACAATCACTTTAGACATCGTAAATCCGAAATATCACATACTTCGCAATTCATGCCAAACTATATGAATTCTACATATTGTATCACATTCCAGATAAATAGACAGTGTTAAACTTTCCGAACAGATAATCAAATACCCAAAATTTCCTAAATTGCTCAACACTTGAGCGGAGTTCAAATAATCTCAGAATATGTCACAGTACCGGTGATCCAGCCGTAGAAGGGTCAAGCCAACGCCTCACATGTGGCACGCCGTACTGCCCCAAACCCTAAGGTTTAGAGGCAGTTCAAGACGGTCACATAATCGAGTTAAGGTTTGTTGTCTTTTAGAGGGTCCACCGCGTAACTTGTACAATTTTTCCGAAAGATTTAAACCCGATATAAATTCAACACTTGAAAGTTTTTCGTGCCGGGAAAAATGAGTTAATGATATCCGTTCGAACATTTTAACAGTTTCTAAATATCCGGAAAACTTCGCAAAATTAAATTTTCCGATCGAATCAATGATTACAAAATAAACCCCAAAACACTCAAAACTTGAGACTGTTTAAAAATACCCAGAAGCAGCAACAAGTACCTACGGATATTACCCTTAAGCCACATGTCCCAATACCAGAGATCGGCCGTGGAACCGCCGCGGGAAGCAGGTTCCCACCGCGGTTCCGCGGCGACTTCATAGAATTGTGAGCTCGTGTTTCATGATAATTCTTAGAATTCCCTGCTAGTTTTTTTTAGTATTTTTAATTCGGAAAAATCACAGTTAGTGAAAAATATCCAGAGAGGGGTTTTATTTCATCGTATCGGGTTCGATCGGAGTTTTAACTTCGTATACACGTCGCCTAATGTTCTAGCTAGGCTCTGATACCACTGTAGGGTTCCTAGGCACTCTTGTGAGGGTTCATAAGGCATCAAACATGCCCGAATAAAATTTTAGACGTGTCGAACAACCCAAAGCCGGGATCTTTGCTAGATTATTAGGGTTTAACATGCAAGTAAACATCTTTACTACTAAGTGTGGGGGATTACAACCTTTATAGTCCGCTCCTTCGCTTCATAAGCTCCGAGTAGAAATCCTTTTGCCGCGATCCACGATCTCCCGGACTCAAGAGAGGCTCCACGAATCGAACGATCCATGCTAGCTTGTAGTGTTCCGTTTCTCCGATGATCTACGTCGAAGTTGCTATAACTCAAGCTATCTCACTCTAAAGAGGTGAACACCCTAATCTAATGGGCTAGATTAGATGAGTATGATGGAGTAGTATTTATGCTTTCTTTTTATATCATAATCTCACATGAAATCATCACAAAAGGAAATTCTAGTAAGCTTTCTCAAAGCTAAAGAGAGAAGAAGATGATGAAAAATGAGATAGTGATCCTTTTGTGATGAATTGGGAAAAGAATATATGATTGATTTTGGAACCATGGTCAAGGATGAGGAGGTTAACCTTTGTAGAGAATAAACTAGGGCTAGGGTTTGGTTAGGTTTAAAGAATGAGTCATAAGATAATATCAACCATAATATCTTACACTTGACAAAAGGAAAGATTCTAGATGGTGCAAGAAGAAGCTAACCCTAATCAAACCCTAACCTTGCTTAACCTCTACTAAACAAGTTCCATTATTAATCATATCATGTTGCAATAATATATATCACATATATATTATATATTTGCGACAAAAGAAAAATAATACAATTAACATATATCGCATATATATCAATGTATTACCCTGTGAGAAAATGAAATAATAAAGTGAGCCAATATTAGATAATGTAATACAATATATCACATAAATTATTATACATTAAATAATCGAATCAACACTTGACTCGACAATCCGGCTATATCGAATATAACCGACTAATATATCATGTACTGATTCATCGAATCAACACTTGATCCGATGACCCGGTTCATATCTAAATATCGCGAGAATATAGTACGGTATCACATATCGCATTATCCTCGGTCCTGCACATATCACATATGTGCCTCTACTCTGTTTTGCCTGAGCCAAGAAACCTCTGTGTAGGACTCTAAAGAATCGTCAATACGCCGGTAGCAGGTGATGATCATGTCAAACACCCACAAGCTGCAAGTGGTCACCTAAACGTAACAGCCACCCAGGTATTTAGCGATCAGAAGATCAACAAGCTAGCCTGTACGTTCTCCTGTGAATCCAATCAGTAACACTCCCATACAGTCCGGTCTGTTCGTCTGATATGTCGCATATCAAGTCTAGGGGTGGTATACGTCAGACCCCAGTAACCGATAAGTCGTGTCGATGTGAGGCTCATAACAGGTCGAGAAACTACTGGTAACACTTACCAGTATATCTCTATATCAGCCCTCGCCAGGGACTTCCAGTTATAGCTAATCGAGCACAGCACAACATCAACTCCCTATACCGGGAGAGACGAATCCCCTCCTATCGCTCATTGCTTCCATGTGATTCGGGACTGTACCCAAAAGCCACTATTTTGTACGCCCTCTTGGACGTGGTAAGGTGGAAATCAAAGCACAGTGGGAATCACACAAGACTCTATGACGATCTCGGGTCTACAGACTACCCTGTACCAGTGTCACAGGAGAACTGCCATCTGACGTGTGGTATATCACCATCTGGGAGTTCTCGGCGAGTCCGTCTAGTATACCCAGTCTTCACTGAGCACCCGTACACCATCCTTGATGTCAAACACCGATGGATATGGGATCATCCATCGCCCATCATATGTGTCAAGAGGCATATACGCTAGTCTACTCTGGTGTATCGATGCCCTGTCTCGATATACGCTCAACTAGCAACAGTTATAGGATGTACTCATCGACTACCGTGGCCCCACTAGTATGATTTCATCACAGTCCCAGTAGTCGAGTACAGATCCTAAGGGCTTTATCAACATGTGAGAGAAAGACAGTAAACCGGTACAAGTCAACATGTTAAGATAAAGTGAAACCAAATAGCATACTATCATGACGAGCAAGAAAGCCCTCTCTATATATATCCAAGCATCCATTATAATATACATCATATGTACAACAATGGCCTCTAGGGCATATACATAACTAACACAAATTGTGATGACCAATATGTTAAGTGCGATTGTGCTACTCTATAAACCCATCGAGAAATGGGGTCAAATCCCTCAAGATTCGCGAGAAAACATGGGTACGTTGAACTTGGTAAACCAGCCATTGAAAATGGAAGCGTGACAGATTCTTGCGCAGTCAAAACGATCGAAAAGACGAAGGGGAGTGATTTAGGAAGGGTCTCATTCTCACCTAAGTAAGCATATGTAAGGTGAGACGGCAACAGCTTGAGTTCGAGTTTCAGAGGTGAAACAATTGAAGGTGAAATTGGTGAAACTGTCTCGAACTCGAAGGATTCCATCAATGGTTCGAAATGACTGTAAGCAACCGAGTCTGATGGTTCAATTAACTCATCTGAAAATTCAAAGGACTCAAACTCGGGCGGTGAGTCTTCAAAATCGTCCGAAAATGTGAAATACTCGTAATCGTTATCGGTTGTCAGAACTGTGTCAGATTCAAGGAGGAACGCACTAGTGGCGTCAAAACTGTTGTGATCGAACAGAAAATTTTTCAAGCTCACAGTCCTCCTGCGTGATCTCTTAAGTGGTCGGAACGATGGAAAGGATGAAGGGGGTGATTTAGGAAGTATAACGGTTAAAGGTTCAGGAGGATGAATTGGAAAATCCAACTCATCAAACAAAACTGGTTCATTCTCAATACTATCATCAATACTCTCCTCATAATTCTCCTCAAAAGTTATCCCATCCATGCAATTATCATCAAAATCAAGACGCATATGAAGTTCGGGAGAAACATTTAATGACTCGGGATGATGAATTGGAGAGAAAAATTCAGTCAAATCTGCGGGTTCATCATCCAAAATATTCCCTGCGTCAGTATCCTCAATCAAGTGAAAATATTTTTTGGGACACCTCATCAAAAGCATGGATATTTATCAATTCAGGTTCTAGATTGGAGGTGTAGAGGTCAAAAGGATTGGTGATGGTTTCACTCGAAAGGGACCCTTCACAATTTGGCAAATCAAGCACTACAAAGTCTTAAATGTTTTATTTTCAACAGGTGAATCATTTGGGACACTTGATAGACATTCAAAACCGGAGTTGTGGGATTCAATTGGTGATGGGTATGTTTGATTTGGAAGGGTACACAACTCACTCTCTCCACTCAAATTCTCAATCTGTCCAACCGCCTCATCATACATTGGAATTTTTGGAGCTAGTTGGAAACTAGGTACCGGGTCACTAGGTTGCATAAGGGCGGCAATGGACGCATCCAAATTCCTCATCTGTTGGTTTGTCGCTACAATATAAGCTTCCAACGATTGTTCCAGACTAGACATGGGTTGTGAAGGGGTTTCAGTAAAAGATTCAAATTTGTTTGGATACGTGAAACTCCCAAATGGTTGTGTAGAAGCAATGTCTAGGGAAGGTGCAAAAGTCGGGTAGGACTGGTAGGAATTGAATAGGTGGACAGGAGTGGGATCAACATTTGGATAAAAAGGTGAATGGACTTTTTAATCCTAAGAACTGAAAGTGTTGAAAGGAATGAAAGATCGGTTACGAGATTGTTCAATATGTTCAGCAATTGACATGGGTTTCGGAGTTACAACAGGACTCGAAAAAGGGGTATCAATGTAAGGAGGTGGTGAATGTTGAAATGGTTGATACAAAGTGGATTGCGGAGTCGAACTGTTTCTCCTAGACGCTTCTTTTCGATCTTTCAAAGAAATTTTGGGCATGGAGGGGTCATCCGTAATTCGACCAAAACAATCCGCGTAGGAAGCAATGTTTGGATGAGGGTACCAAAGTTCGGCAAGAGTTTTGTAAGGTGGGGTACCCATGATGTAAGAAAGGAGAAGAAAAAAGAACGTGGGTGCAAGTGGGGTGCAATGAATTTCTTAGCGACAAGTGGCAAGTTTTTATAAATTTTTTTTCCGTTTTGTGTTTTTTTTATAAGGAGATTTTTGCAAAAAGATTTTCAATAAAAGGCTTAGACACACGTTCAATCAATCACAAAATGCACAATCAAGCCTAGATCTAGGGTCACCTAGGTCAACTAGACTGCTCCTAACTGTTCCAAAGGGCAAGATGTGAGGACCTCAAATCGCCTCTTCACCGTCAATTGTGGCTAGGTAAGCACAAGTAGAGAAAGGAGGGATCCGCTCATGAATCACCGTGAGACGGGCCTTTTAAAGTTACTTTTCCCCACTTGTTTAGCCTAAGCACCACAAAATCAGGTTTAGATAAAGGATCGATGCCTACAACTATTCCTTTGTCCTATTGAGCGCGACAGTCCTTAAGGCTGAGTCTAATCTTTTTTAATTAACTTGATAGTCAATGCAATATGCTTTTTGTGATTTTTGGGGTCCTAGGAAGGGTAATGAAATCCCCACCCAATCTAGATTGGTGTAAAAGCCCCTTAAAGTCAATTTAAAGAATGCAAAGCAGTAAACACAATCAAACACTTGCAAACAATTTTTTTTATTGCAGCACAAAGAATCCTGCACAAGATCAAGTTATTGGAGAAGGGGAGAAGTTTTTGCGCAAAGAACCCTGCAGGAAAATTTTTCAGAGGAGATAAGGGGGTTCAGAAGAAGAAAAAAGGATTACAGAGGGGTTTTGGGTTGCTGACGTCAGCAACCTGCGGCGGATCCGCGGCAAAAAGTGGCTTCCGGCGGCGGTTCCGCGGTTGTCTTGGCCGTTCATGTCCCAGAAATTCTTCTGTTTCTCTGTTCTAATTTTCCTCTGTCTGTTCAGATCTGATGTTTGCTGTTTTGCTCACTTGAATTTTCCAGATCTGAATCCGTTCATCGATCCTGCACAATTCAAAGGAAACACCCTTCAAAAAATAACAAGATGATAAATTTTTTATAATTTTTTATTATTTTTCCGTTTTTATGAATTTTATGATTTTATATTAACCCGAATTTACAAAAAGAAAATAACTATGCCATCCCCGGCAATGGCGCCATTTGATTGATGTGAGATTTTACGTGCTTATGCTTGCGCTTTCGAAAGATGAATCAAAGAATATTTAACCGCAATCAAGAACGGCGTTGCTTGGTAGCTAGCCGGTGAGTACGGGTCGGTCCATAGGGATTTTGTGTATTTTCTATTTGTTCTAACGAGTAATTCCAATTGTGGTTGGATTGATTATCGTTAAAAACTAAAATGAGTTGATTAGGATTAAAATCTTGCTAGGGTTAGGTTTAGGTTAGGTTTGGAAAGTCAATATTCCTCACCGCTTTCTATGCCCTAATTAAGATCTATTTAGGTGTTAAGGTAATATTTAACAAAGTGGATTAGCACGATCGGGAAGAAACTAGGTTTCTTCCTCTAGGTCCTTGTTCGTCCTTTCTTAACCCTTACCCTAACCTCCATGAAAAACATACACAACCGGTCTTTTTAAACTACGGTATCACCGCTACCTCGTAGGATAGGGTGCCGTAGTGAGCGGTGTGTGTATGTATGCATGGAGTCCTATTTAAAATGTAATGGGCAAGAAAGGGGTGAGAGATTTTCATCTCTCAAACCTTTCCTATTCCTAACCCTAACAAGCGAGGATCTACTCACTCATTAGGGAATTACAAGATTTCATTTTTTTGATTGTTTTTAATAACCTAATTATCTAATCTACGGCAGAAAAGAAATTAACTAGGGCAGATAAATAAAAGTTATACTAGGGCAGAAAGGAAAATTAAACTAAGGCAAGAAAAGAAAACTTACTTTCTACTTTTTATTTGATGCACTCTTCAAACATTACAGGAATTGAAATTCTGAATTTTGATAAATAAAATGAGGCATAGGAAGAGGCATGCTCCAAAAAGAGCTTTAGGGTTTCTATTTATAGATTATAAAACCCTAGGGTTACATTAGATCCCTATCTGTATTTACAAAATAACCCTAAGAAGTCTAGTCAACGCACCGCCACACCGTCAAAATATGCACCGACACATGCTTATCATGGCCGCGGAACCGCGACCAAAAGCCATGTTTGGCAGCGGATCCGCGGCCATGTAGAGGGCTTATTGGCTGAATTCTTCTGTTGTTCTTTTTGTTGCTTTTTACTTGGCTTTCCTTTACTTAGTTCTTCAGAATGTCTTCTAGTCTCTTCCATATTTCCACAGTGCATAATGTCGTGGACTTTTACCCTTTGCTTCGTGTCGAAGTCTTGAACCTTGCGCTGCCTTTGTACTTTGTGAACTTTTTCATTGACCTTCATTTGTTCTTCAAACTGTAAGCATGATCAAGATTCTTCTATTTGTTGGTCGTAGTCTTACTTTTGTATCGTCTTTTCATCATTTTAACTGTTTTGTTTCGAGAACCTGTAACCTGCAACTATGTAGCAGACATGGATCAAAAGCACCTGTTTATTTGTAAAATGAATAAGAATGGGGAATATAATAATGCAAAATTATGATATGAACACATGCCACCTTTTTAGAAAAGGATTTTTTTGCGAAGAAATTAGTGGTCATGAGGTAGAACTGGAAAGAGTTCCAGCTAGACAATCTAATAGCTGATAATTTTGTGAAACCAAAGGATTCAATAGTCTCCAACTAACCTCAGCCTCTTCGCGAATCTGGTAGGGTTCCTCATCCACCAAAGAGATACTACGGTTTTCTCAGTGACGGTGGGAGCGAGGATTGCATCATGGTAGGTGATGACCCAACCAGGTTCAGACAGGCTATCACGAGTGGGGACTCAGTGAAATGACTGGAGGCTATGACATCAAAGATGGAATCCATATACACCAACAAATTATGATTTTGAATGTTGCACCTGAAGGGGTAAAACTTATCAGGAGCAAGTGGGTCTTGAGAAGATTCTTGGTGTAAATGGAAAAGTTGAGACTTTCAAAACTAGACTTGTAGTAAAAGGCTATCGTCAATAACCAGGTTGGGTTTATGATGAAACCTTTTCTTCAGTGGCTATACTTAAGTCCATCAGGATTAGAACAAGCATCACGGAGTTGGAACATCTGTTTTGATATGTCACTCAAAGAGTTTGACTTCATCAAAATGGTAGTTGGACCTTGTATATACAAGAACGTTGTAGAGAGTGAGGTTGTCTTACACGTATTGTACGTAGATGACATACTCTTGATAGGAAATGGTTTTCTATGCTACACTCGGTCAAGATCCCCTTATCACGAGAATTCTCCATGGAAGATCTGGATGATATCTACTACATCGTATGGATTATGATCTATGGTGATAGATCAAAGTGGATGTTGCGAGTGTCCCAAATCCAGGTACATTAACACCATACTAAAGGGGTTTAGTATGGAGGATTCTAAGCATGGTGGTTCGCCCACTTACTCATGAATCACTCTCTCCAAAAAGATGTCTCCCGAGACTGATTTGGAGAGAGCTCGTGTGCACGGGATACCCTATGCTTCGGCAGTAGGCTCTATCATGTATGCGATGTTATGTACCAGACCAGATGTAGCTAACTCACTAGCTGTAGTGATCAGGAATCAATCGGATCTTGGGAGAATCACTGGACGGCTATGAAGGTCATTCTTAAGTACTTGAGAAGCACTAAAGAGATGTTCTTGGGGTTTTGGTAACTGTGAACTCCAGTAGGAGTCCTTTACCAATTCGAGCTTCTAGAGTGATAAGGTCGACTGAAAGTCAGTCACGAGCTTTGTCTTTTCCCTCAGTGGAGGGACGGTATGTTGGAAGAGTTTCAAATTATATACCGTGGCAAACTAAACGATAAAGGCTGAATACATCGCTACCAACGATGCTACCAAAGAGGTTGTCTGGATATTTCTTATACATGAGATGAACATAGTTCCTACTATTGTGCGTCCAATAACTGTTATTGTGACAACAATGGAGTTATGGTTTTTGCCTAGGAATGCCGGTCCCATCAGCGATCCAAACATATTCTGAGGACAATATCACCTGATTAGGGAGATGGTTGATCTCCAGGGGATCGAGGTCAGGAGAGTTGACGCGAAGGATAACACGGCGGATCCACTCACAAAGGCCTTTCCCTAGAGTGATTTCTATAGGACGTTGAGTATGAGATACTATAACAAATGGCCTTAGTGCAAGTGGGAGATTGTTAGTTATATGTATGCCGCTCTAGAGGCCATTACTGTACATGCGATGTATATTGTAGTGGATACTTGGACATATATGGGGAGGACTTTCTTGCTCGACATGATAGTATGCTATCTGGTTGCACTTTATCTTAACATGTACACTTATTGTCTCTCTATAACATGTTGATAAAGCCCTTAGGATGAGTACTTGACTACCAGGATTATGATGCAGATTATACTAGTGGGGACCAGGGTAGTCGGTAAGTACATCCTTCAAAAGTTCCTAGTCGTGGGAGTATCGAAACATGGCATCGATACTCCAGTGTATGCGCTTCTTGACCCATATGATGGGCGATGGATGATCCCACATCCATTGGTGTTTGACATCAGAGAAGGTATACGGGTGCTCAGTGGATACTGGGTACACTGGACGGGCTCGCCGATAACTCCTAGATAGTCTTATACCTATTGTCAGATAGCGGTTCTCTGGTGACACTGGTACAGGTTAGTGTGTCGACCCGAGATTGTCATATAGTCTTGTATGATTCTCAGTGTGTTTTGATTTCCACCTTACCACATTCAAGAGATCATCCAAAAGGGTGGTTTTTGGGTACAGTCCCGAGTCACATGGAGGCAATGAGCGATGGGAGGGGATTCGTCTCTCCCGGTATTGGGGGTTGATGTTGCGCTATACTTGATTGGCCATAACAGGAAATCCTTGGGTAGGGTTGCTGAGATTTATTGGTAAGTATTATCAGTATTTTCTCGAACCGTTATGGACCTTGCATCGGCATGACTTATCAGGTTATTGGGGTCTGACGTTATAGCACCACCAGGATGCGATATGCGACATATCTGACGAAGTGACCGGACTATACGTTAGTCTTACTAATTGGATTCGCAGGAGTATGAGCAGGCTTGCTTGTTGATCCTCTGATCGCTCAATACCCTGGTGGCCGTTACGTTTAGCAGACCGCTTGCGGCTTATGAGTGACTAATATGATCACTACCTACTGCCGGTGTATTGATAAGTCTTTAGAGTCCTACACAGAGGTTTCCTGGCTCAAGCGAAACGAAGTAGGAGCACATATGTGATATGTGCGGGACCGAGATTAATAGGTGTATGTGATACCGTATTCTATTCTTGCGATATGTGATATCGGTCGGTTATATGTGATATAACTGGGCTGTCGAATCAAGTGTTGATTCGACAAGTTGATACATTTGATATTAGCCGGTTGTATGTAATATAGCCGGATTATCAAATCAAGTCTTGATTTGATAATTTAATGTATAATTATATATTTGATATATTATCTTACATTAACTAATATTAGCTCACTTAAGTTTTCTTTTTCTCACCAGTGTACACTTAGTATATATGTGATATTTATTAATGTATATCTTTTGTGTCATGCTTGATGCCACATGTGACATGGGTGTTTGAGACTCACACTATGCAAATAATAATGAAGGGTTTTATTTATTTAAAGTAAATCAAAATTAGTTGGAAATTTGTCACATGGTTGATACTTAGTTGAAGCTTGTAGAACTCATTGACTAATTCCACTAATTTTGTTTTACTTGTAGATATTTATTAACCTAACCATTATTGTTAGCCATGGTTTAGTCTCTACATGAGTTAGTGTATGACATAAACTCATCCATGGTTGCTATTCTCACCTTATGAGTTTCATTCCATTCACACTTCATCTTCTTCCTCATCTCCAAAAAGCTTTCTAGCTTCATGAGAGGTGAAGAAATATAGTGAGAAAATTATTTCTAAAGAGAACAAAATTCCTACTTCATCAACCTCTTCTCTACTAGCCATTTAGATTGGGTTGTTTCTTCACCAAGTTCATCACTTTGTGAAGAGGTAGCTTGAGTTAGTGTCTCCTCGACGTAGATCATCTTCGCCCTCGAAGACTTTAAGCAAGCTTATTCATTTCACCCTGTAGAGCCTCACTAGAGTCCGGGAGATCACTACATGGAGCGAAGGGACTACTACACGTAGCTATTGAAGTGAAGGACTAGTCTACAAAGGTTGTATTCCTTGTTCACTTAGATGTAAAGATGTTTACATGCATGTTCGTTTAATTATCTAGTTTAGATTCTAGCGTTAGGGTTCTTTAGCGCACCATTTTTTTTGAAAATGGCATGGAAGATGCCTCCCGAAACCCAGCGGCGACACTAGGGAACCCCAGCGGCGACACTAGGGAACCCTGCATGAATTTCTCCAGAACACTCCGTATCACTACAAAGATCCACATTTATTGGATAATCCATCGTATAGTTATATACGAACTCGAAGGAACTTGTTCTAGTTCGAGGATGGATTCTGGTTCAGGAGAAATTGAATAAAGTTTATTCAGTTGTCTTTTATCTTTACCTTCTCTCAAGTTACAAGTACTCCTAGGATTAGGAGAGCACATCTATTATGCTTATTGGATAGTCTTCTTCCAAACCATAGGCTGGTGCCGAACGGTAGAGAAGGAAGAAAACCATTTAGCCTAAGTGTGGTGTACATAATGTAATAAGTAAAGAAAAATAAAGGGATTAGAAAGAGGGCAAATTAAATTGCGACTGCTATTATTCACAACCAAACCGCATATATCATCGCCACTCTTAATTCACCTTTGCATTTCTCCAGAACACCCCGTATCACTACGAAAATCCACATTTATTGGATAATCCATCGTATAGTTATATAAAAACTCGAAAGAACTTTTTCCTGTTCGAGGATGGATTCTGGTTCAGGACAAATAGAATAAGATTTATTAAGTTGTCTTTTATCTTTACCTTCTCTCAAGTTGCGAGTACTCCTAGGTTTAGGAGAGTATACCTATTTCGCTTATTGGATAGTCTTCTTCCAAACCATAGGCTGGTGCCGAACGGTAGGGAAAGATGACAACCATTTAGCCTAAGGATGGCGTACAGAAGGTAATGAGTAAAGACAAATAAACAGATTTGGAGAGATGACAAAGAAATATACGGTTATAGTTAGGAATATGGATAATGGAAGAGGTATTACTTGGAATACCGGCTGCCCCTTTGAAGTATTTTCATGTTTCAGTTTCACTATACGTTGTTAATTGAAAACTGATTCTCAATTAGATCCTTACTCCAGGGTATGTATTTACCAGGTTTGATTCTAACATCTGTATTGTTTTACAGATGATGAGTGGGAGGATGTTATTGGGAATTAGGTGATTATATCCTCATTATATTGGAATTCGTTGTAATTGGTGATATTTGAGGACATCCCCTGCGATTTTTCCTGACGGCAAATATTTGGTTTTGAATATCCGTTGTTATGCACCAATTTCAAACTGATATATCTGTACGTTTATTTTATAAAGTGATATATAACTTTTTGAAATTATGTCCATGACTTTTACCTATATTAGTTGATGATTGGGTAAGGAGCATTAAACAGCAGTGTAATTCTTCTTAACCATAGTACAGTTTTCAACCTACGATACACAAGATCTGAGTTATTCAACTCAGGGGACTTATACAAAGTATTGTGTGTTGTCCAGTGTCCATTAGGACAAAGGGGTTGGTACCCGTACTATATTCTGTTTACTTGTGACCTCTAGTTTTAGACAAGTATTTCATAGAAATACAAGGTCCAAGTTTTGGGAAGTTATAGGTATAAGAATAAAGTAAAGAACCACATATTGCAAGTATCAGGATTCTTCAAAGTGATCAAAGATGTAGTTACTTATGCTTGGTATTCAGTTGATAGTAATGGTTTTGAGAACTTGCTTCTTTTTCAGGTTACTTATATCTGGATGCACTCCTAAGTTGAGTAATGCTGATCGGCCTCTCTCCATTTAGTTGACATGCACTGGAGACAGCTGAATGATTTGAATCTGGTTCCAATTAAATCAGTGCCTCTGTTTCTATATTGTATAAAGAATGGTTCATATCTTAACGATGTTAAGGTATATGGAATTGTCCGGCTTTTGCTTAAAACCAGACTCTAGATAACTCAAGGCACGTTTCTGTAATGGCAGTTTGTGGGTTATCCCGTGCTATGACGAGGGGTAACTTTCTACCATCTGGAAGATCATTAGTGATATTGTTCTTGACTCGCCACAGTTTTAGCAAAATGGACTTTTCTGAAAACAGTAGTGGGAGTATGGTAGAAGTGGAAGTGATTCCAGAACCACAAACGATTACTGAAAATTTAATAGAACCTAAAGATTCAATCAGGATTTGACATTCCATTAGGCACTCCGCGGATATGGTGGGTAAGCTCAGGCGCCCGGGAGGTACTTTGGTATCCTCAAAGACGGTGATAGGGTGGTTCTTGTTTTCCCAGACTTGCTATTACTGCTGTTTTAGACTATGAGACCCGGAATGAGGATGGGTATAGCGTCGTTCTAAACTAGCTTTAGAATTGCATGTGTATATGACTCTGCCAGAGGGTTGTTGTAGTCAGTGGGAGCAGCGGAAGCTTAGTGGACAAGAAGATTTTGTCTATTTATATACTAAAGCAGGTATAGCGGAGATAGATCATCTATTTTTTGATGTGACAGTCATAAAATTTGACTTCATCAGAATAGGAGATGGATCTGTTAAGAAGATAGTAGGGTGGTATGTCCTGGTATTTTGATGGCATACATTTTATAGGAAGTGAAATTCCTATACTACGATCGGTTATACTGAGGTTGTCACACAGTGCTTTCTCCACATAAGATATGGATATTATATCTGGCATTCTGGTTACTAGATCTATGGTTTTAGATCTAGATTTGGGTAGTTTCCCAATCCGGGTACTTAGACAGTATTCTAAAGGGGTTTTAGAATGGATGACTCCTGGCATGGTGGTGTACCTGCAGGTGATGGAGTCACCCTCTCTGAAGGTTTCTTAAAGACTAAAGGGGAGAGGGATGTGCATGATTGGCATATCACTTGCTTAGGCAATTGAGTCATCACACCAGATGTTGTTTTTGCGCTAGATGCAATAAGTTTATATATTAATCTAAACCTGGAGAAACGTTTGGGAGCAAGTTATGAACATAAGTAGACGTTCTAGGGATTTGGTAACGACCGCCTCCTTCGGGAGACGGCTATCATTCTAGGCTTCCAAGATGATCTGGATGACAGAGTGACTATCAGAGTTATAGTTTTCCCTCTTTTGAGGGGCGGTAGTTTGGACAGGTGGTCCAAGCGGATACTGAGGGTGACATGGCGCAGTATACTGATTAAATTCAGTTGACGATACAGTCTATGAAGATTGCTGGATTTGGAGTTCATTTGTGTACTGGGTCCCATCAGATATCCAGACATATTCTAAGACAGGTATTGCTCATTTCGGGAGATGGCTTTCTCCGCGAACTTGAGATAAAGAGAGACATAGAAAGAAACATTGGAGCGGATCTGCTAACTGAGGCTATTTCTCGAACGCAATAGTTTTATAAACAAGCTTTGTGAAACTCATTAGTAGAGAAGTTGGGTGTTCGGTATCACACGGGCTGTGAGTATGCGACACCGCAATAATTAGCCTTAAGTGCTAGTGGGAGATTGTTGGATATAGTGCCTTCAAGTCAATTATTGGATCGCAGGCACGTGATTGCAATGATTGAGGGGGTACCTATACCGGTAGAACAGTCTTACTCGAGATGATAGCATACTATCTGGTTTGTCTTTATTATCGTGTACATGCTTTAGGTGACATTACAGATCACTATTACATGTTGATAGAGCCCATAGGAATCTTTCTTAACAACTAGCACATCCTTAATGTGTCCCTAGTCGTGGGAGATTCATGACTGGGCATCGATACTCCAAGAGTAGACTAGTGTATACGGATCAAGACCTTGACGAGGGGCGGTAGCCGGTCTCACAAGCCATTGGTGCCTGTTGGTTCTACTAAGATGTATACAGGTGCTCATTGGGTTATGAGTACACCGGACGGACTCGCCGGGAACATGCTAGTTGGTATTGTACCTATTGTCAGATAGCAGTTTCCTGGCGACATGTATACAGATTAGTCCATCGACCTGAGATCGTCATTTCTCTCGTGTGAGTTTCCACTGTGCTTTGATTACTACCTTACCACGGCTCAAAGGAGTCGTGCAAATAGGTTTTAGTTGGATACAGTCCCGAGCCACATGGAGGCAGTGAGCGGATCGTTAGGGGATTCATCTCTTCCGGTATTAGGGGTTGATGTCGCGGTGTGCACGGGTGGCCATCACCAGAAATCCTCGGCCGGGGTAGACGAGGATTACCGATCTAGGATCGGTAGTTTCTCTGTTGGTGATAGGTTTCATACCGATACTAAATGTTAAGTTATTAGGGGTCTGACTTTACCCACCCCTTAGACTCGATATGCGATACTCATAGACGAACAGACCGGACTGTACAGATATTGTCACTATTAGGCTCAGTAGTGTTTTAGAATGTGTTTTCTCGTTGGCCTCCCTTTCGCTCAATACCTGGGTAGCCATTACGTCAGCTAGAGCCACTGACGTGCTTGTGGTTAAACCCACTGCCAGCATATTGACAAGTCTTTAGAGTCCCACACAGAGGGTTTTCCTGATTAGGGCGAAACGTTGTAGAGGCCGTATGGTTTTATGGCACGGTTCGATCATATACTTGCACTAGTGCACGGATCATGACCGGACGGATAATATTGGTGGGCTTTGGTTTAAGCTAGATCCTAGTATTATATTGTTGGATTATTTTGGTCCCGTTGTATTCGTATTCATTCGGAATACGGATGCGGGTATATATATACGGATGAGGGGTATTCTTATAATTCGTTACAAGATAACTTTAGGGTTTCCATTTCTTTTCTTGCTTTAAACATTTAGTTTAATGTTTATTGTTGAAAGTAGGAGTCATGGAATTTTGGCTAAATCTTTGTGGCATGGGCAGTTTGTGACTCATGGCTATGAGTCATTGGTGAGCATTACTCTTTGTGACTCATGGTGAGTCATGGTGCATTGATGATTTCTTGTGGTGGGTGGTGAAATATTTGTGTGGAGTGGGTGGTTGATATTTTGTGCAGGGTATTTTCTTGAGTTGCTTTAACACTAATACCTCACAACTTCTAAAACAACAGAGAGTTTTTTTCTTCACTTAGCCAAAATTCTTGAGCTCACATTTTTCTTCACTCCAATGGAAACTTCTTCAACCTCCACCCATACCCTCTCATGAGTTGAGAATCCTTGTGTGTTTTGAGACAAAGTAATCATACACTATCTTGGCTATCTAGCAAACTAGATACCCGAGTTACTTCGGTTTTGAGGCGGGAGCCCGTATTACTAATCCTCGACGTGGATCGTCTTCGACGAGGGAGACCGGAGATCGAACTTAATCGAGGAAGCCGTGACGAGCTTGGGACAGAGGTTGAAGACCGAAGGACACGGATTGATCTGTATAACTTCTCTAAACTCTTTTCATAGAAAAGTATAGGGTTAACGGTACGATCCGTCGATTAGGGTTCCGTTAGTGCCAGTTTTTTAAAGTTTTTTTTCCGCGTTTGGCCACGGATTGATGGCCTGGGCGCTGCTGTAACCCTACATCCTTGGGGAGCCTAAGGTACGTCCCTAACCTTAAGACCACCACTTGGTGGCCTCGGAGTAAGGGTGAACCCGAGACCACCCAAATGGGTTGTCTCGGGTTCTGTCCCCTACCCAAGACCACCAAGTTATGGTATTGGGTAGGGGCACCCCCTAGACTCCTTATGAATCTCCGGTGTCAAGCACGACTGCACGGGCTTTCAGGAATGTTTCGAATCCTTCGGAATTCAAAAATTAGCAGTATGATTAGTTTTTGGATGGTGGGGTGCACTTGATTTTTGTCGTTTGCAAAATTCGAGTGTTTACTTCACGGGTAACGAATTGTTTGGTCATGATTTTTTGTTTATTTGTATATGTGTTGGTAAATATCGTCTAATTGCTATATGTCATTTAGACGGGGCTGCATATAGTTACTTGTGATGTTGTTGTATATATCTCCGTGATGGCTTAATCGGAATGTCGAGTTGGATAGCCCCATGTACGATATTTCTTATACAGTTTTGATTCGATTCATGTATATTTGTTTATTTTGGACGAGTTGCTGGATTGTTGTCGTCGTTGCTTCTTGATGTATATTTTTTTATTAGGGCTCGACCAGGATGTGATCGATATCACCGTTGTATATTATTTTATATTGCTTGTACTAAGATTACCCCATGATGGAGTGTTCAAGTTACTAGATTGTAGAAAGCGCCAGGTTGCTCACTCATGTTATTGAGGGATAAGTACCCCTTTTCTCGGATTGCCAGGTAGCTTGCTACACTTATAGGGGGTATAGGATAAACCCGCGGAGAAGTGCTCGAGTAGCCGGGTTCTAGAGTGTGCTAGGTGGTCGTCTTATGGTATTGATTTCAAGCCGCCTCGCTTTACAATTGGCGGGTTGCTCTCCCCACTTGTAGGAGTTTTAGGTCGACCCATGGTGGAGTGTTCAAGTTACCAGATTCCATGAAGTGCCGGGTGGCCCACTCATGACATTGAGTGCGTGTTGCCTCACTTCTAGAATTGGCGGATAACTTACCACATTCGTATGGGTCTTGGTTTGATATTGTATGGGCTATCCATACAACCGGAGAACGTCGTATTTCATTTGCGGCTCAAATAAATGTGGGGTTCCTAGATTATTCGCTATTCCATATTTTTTATCGCATGCTTGTGATGTTTATTATATCATGCCTAAGATGACTATATATACATATATACATATATATATATATATAAATGATTTTATATGTTTTGCATCCATGCTAGCCCTGCCTCCGTCCTGCCTTAAGTTAAGTAACCATACGGTGAGGACCCGATGCCCCGTGGCGATGTGGATGGCATATATTTGCACTGTATTTTCATTGTTTCTGGTGTGATAGGAACTTAAATGATGGGACCACATTAATTTTGATTAATGCAAGGAAATAAACCTAAATGATGTGGTACGAACCAAATTTTCCGAAAACTATAGCCATATTCTTTTGCTTTGAATAGAGATATTCGATTAAGAATATCCCAAGTCTCATTTGATGAGGGAAGAGCCTTAATCCCTTCACGGGGATTTCGCTCTTAAGAAAAAGTTTGTGTTACTATAAACCACTCGGTTTTGTTCAAAACAACTCGTTTTAAATTCAGCCTAAACTACTCCTTTTCAAAACTACTCGGTTTCTTCAACGTTATCAAGTTCATTACGTTAAGAGTTTTTGCCAAAAACCAGCCATAACCCTCCGTCATTTCCTACGAGTAGTGTTTAGTATTCGTGCTGCATTTGTTGACCTTGTCAAGGAGTAGTGTATGGTAGCCAAGTGATGCTTGTTTGTAACATACGATGCGATTAACTAGGACGGTCACTTAGGCTTATTGACCATGTCAAGGGCTTATACGGATGGGTCAAGGGTAATCAAGATAATGACGGGTTGAACTTGACTAGCGATGTCGCGTCCCCTTCCCCAGAATACAGGAAATAGTAGACCCACAACAAAATACGTGGTAGGTTACGTGACTCGCGGTAAACAAGTAAATTCAGAAGGAGGAATTACTCTCGTCATATAAGCTAGGCCACCGTGTAACGACCCTGAAATCCTTGTACAAATATAAGTTGTTCAATGTATAGAAATGGGTAATTCAGCCTGATTATGAGTTATAAGTTAAAATTGTTCAATAAAAGCAGGAAGCAATTTGTAGCTCATTGGATAATACTCTCTACTGCTGTCCTTTAGCCTGCAAGTTCGAATCCCATCAGCCTCGATTATTTTTATATTTTTTTCTTTTTAACTTTTTGGAAGCCCAAGAGTTGCACGTGCAATAGACGAAGAAACGAAAAGTTTCAGAAAAAACAAACTGGAGAAATGAGAAGTTAAGACCAAATATAACACATGGCCAAAGACTCGAGACACATGGCCTCCATCTGGCCGCCAAAATAATCCCTAAAACCGAAATTTTCGGTTGGATCTTGTCCAACCGGCTCCGTGCTTCACCCATGTGTCCCTTTGGCTCCACTCTACTTCTTTTTCCCCTTTATTTTCTTCGATTCAAACCAGAGAGCAGTACACCTCTTCATCTACCTCATTAACATAATTTAATCCATTTTAATTCAATTTTTTTATTCACACACTCTCATTTTACCCTCTAAATACCACCATATCCCCTAGCTCTCCCCTATTATGAAAATCTAGCAAAAATTCTTCAAATTTTTTTCAAAGTTCAAGAGAAGTTAAGCTAGTCAAGTGGAGTTAGCTCGAGCCAAGTTCATTTTTTGAAGATTGGAACCATTCTCGATGCTACCACGATCCATGAAGGCCCTCTCTCTCTTTTCCCGCCCCTTTCAACGCCTAAAAACCTGTAAGTCTCTTCTTTCTCTCATTCATTTCATCTCAAAACGATTCTTAAAATAATATCGACTAAAGTAGAGTTAGTTTAAATGAACCTTCTTTTAAAAAGCTTCATCACCCTTATTATCTTAAATATTTCACCCTAATCTTTCTAATACCACTTTAAATATTATTCATCTCAATTTCTATGAAATTGTTTAAAATTTTTACTAAATAAATCATACAACAAAATTACACAAAAATACCATGAACCTTATCCATACCCTTTTTACATTATCATGAACTATAACTCTAGAAAACTCATGGGATAACGATCTACTCCATCATATACACTATGCTTTCATAGCATGATAATTTAGATAACAAAATATTATCCCAAATGAAACAATTTTCATTAAAATACCCTTACTTTATAAAATCCTTTTTAATCGCCATTTGAAATTACGCTTATACAGCTCTTTTAGGGGAACCCATTTACGGATGGTGAGGGTTATCATACGTCTTTGGGATGGTAGAGTGAGATACATAACTTCCCATGGAGAATTCGATGTCGCAAGTAATAAAAATACGATTTTAAAGAAGACGACTTTTTATAATAAACCAAACTTTGAAAAATTATATAAAATTATGAATATTTATTTTCGATGAAAAAATTATGAAAGCTATATTTTTAAATGAAAGATTAAAATTTTAATAAAATACTATCAAATTTCAAAAAGTAGTATTTTTCATAAAAATACAATAAACTTTTAAAAAGCTAGGTTTTTACACTAAAATACCACAAAATATAAAATGCGTTTTATAAAAAAATCTTGACTTTTTAAAACAGCATATTTTTATTAAAAACTTATTCGAGATTTTAGGACGAATTAAAAACCCTAGAGAATTTTTAAAATGACATTTTTACTAAAATACTCTAGAAAATCAATATAATAGTTTAGGTTACATATTTAGGTTGCAAATTGGCTTGAGTGGCATCTTCTCTTGTCAGTTTTCTCGGGGTTGCCGGAGACAATGATGCACCACTTGGTTTTCCCTCAATATAGATTGTAATCTTAGGGTGGAAATTTATAACATTTCAGAAAAATAAAAAATTATTTTTGAGAATTTAAATAATTAAAATAATAAATTTCATGAAAATTATTAAAGTATGAGAATTAGTTTTAATGATATGGTATAGCTATATACCGATAATTTGGAAAATATTTGGAAAATTAATAAGAATTATTGATTTTGAAAGAATTTATGTGAATTGAGCTTTTATAGATTTTTATATAATTGTTTATATACAATGTTAATACTAAACTTGATTATTATGTCGCTAATTATGCACTAATCTTGCTTATGTATATGACATGTAACATGAAATGTTGCAAAGACTTGTTACATTTTAATTAAACCTTGGCATCATTTGTGATAAATGGTTTTTTGTTTTTGGTTTATAATAAAAGAAAATGGAAATACATGTGAGATATTTTGCTTGAGGGGGGACAAAGAAGCTTGGGCAAGGAAAAGAGAGAGAGTGAGGGGGGGGGGGGTTTCAACCATGGCTCTTATCCTTCTCCACTTCATTTCCTCTTCTTCATTCTCTCCACCTCCTTCTTCATTCTCCACCTTCTCTACCACCCTCAAACCACCCTAAAACTCACTCAAAACCCCACACTCCTTTCACAAAACATGATCTCTAGCTCACTACAACCATGATGGTAGGGGCAAGTCAAGACTTTGAGCACTTTGGACAACTCAAGATAAATCCTATATTTTTAGTTAAGTTTTTAGATTTTCTAATATCCTGGTGTAGCTTAGAATTAAACTAATGAGATTTAGTGAAGTTAGAATTTTCCAAGATGAGGTTAGGGGATTATTGGAGTTGTGAAAGTGTAATTGAGGTGTAGTGAGTGTCTTTCAAGAACTTAGATGTGTTAACTGGCCTGGACAAAAGACTTGAAACCATACACGAACTTAGAATTTCCTGATGTCGGTTTCTTTGATTTTTTAGGACTAAATGGATTCTGGAGCAACTTGGGATCTTTTCAAGAAAAACAAACAATAACATTGACCTAGTTAGTCCACTAGAAGACCACCACAGAAGATCGAGACAAAAACTCCTAGTGGGGGCTGGCGACACCGGGTCATGTAGCTCCTCTCGCCGCCGACCACTTTGTGGTATTGGTGTTGGGGTTTGGTCTGTAACTCACACACCTTATAACCTAGCCCCTGTATTGTTAGTTTAGTTTCAATATACCTGAGCACAAATCTGGGAGCATTTTGAGTTGATTTTAGCAATGTTTTTCCAATTTTTAAAACTTGGTTTTTGGTATTTGAATTTGGAATTGGTCGTTGGACGTTTGTACGTCAATGACGAGGGTTGTTTGGTTTTTTTGCATGCGTAGGCTTTAGGTTCTAACCTATGAGCACTTCGCGTGTCATGTCGGTTTTCAAATATAATTTTGAAGCGATACGATGTGCTTTGAACTGTTGGTACCTTCACGTGGACTTCGGGAGGACAAAGGAAGAACAAGGCATCATCGACTTCGGCAAAGCGGGGATCGTAGGTGAGTAGATGTACATCTACGGGGGAAGTCGGGTGGATGGCGTATAGCACCCTCGCCACCGTATAATAGATTTATTATCTATAGTGTGTGTGTATATATATATATATATATATATAGCAAAGTGAGTTATGGATACATAACAATAGGGTTCTAGGAGACCGTAGGATTAGGCTAAGCATACTTGTAGGAAGGTTTATCCTTGGTCTATTTTCCTTTGTTGTGAGCCATTTGTTTTACATCATCGCGCACACACACAAACACGCACAAACTTGGTTTGATATGTGGGTATATGTATGTGTGTGTGTGTGTGTGTGTGTGTGTGTGTGTGCGTGTGTGTGTGTATATGGATGTGTTGATAGAGCTTACTAGATACAACTGAAATAAATAAAAGTACAACGATGGTCATGAAGCAAGTGAACCCACCTACCAAAGAAATCTCCCGGAAGGAAGTGGTGTGCCATCAAAGCCGCTATGGAACCTATACGGCTAAACCTGCAAGAAACTGTGGCACAACGGGGGTGAGTTGCCAACTCATGAGTAGAAGACACCACCGAGTGGAAATCGCATGTATGACGATTCCTTAGGTCATACAATAAAGTACTCAAATATAACACTGGACATCTAGTAGTGGCAGGGTAATGATCTAAGCAGCAACAAGTCATATCTGATCTATGAATGCATCATGAATGAAACAATCAACCACGAAATCTGGATATATCTGGTATAAGAAAATCTGTGTTTTTATCTTAGTAAAACTTGTATAATAAAACTGGAACATCATTAGTGAAATCGACAGAAAATCCATGTCAGGAATCGACACAATATATGTATATCTCAATATCTCGGGCTCCGTCAGTCCAGATAGGCCCATATTATCAAATCTCACGACCGCGGTAGTTATCCTCCGGATATCCGCCGCGTCAGACATCACAGGTAGGTAGTCCTCTCCTGCCAGGCTCATTGTCATCCCCACAAAAACATTCTCGCCCCGGGGTAACATACCGGGTCCACCATATACCCGAGACGGTTCATCCTACTCCTCGAATCGGGTCTCAAAACCCAACAGAAATCAGGAAAACTCATGGTGGAAGACACACACATCATATCATGAGAAAACCACAACTTGCATTTTAAAAAGATAAGGAATTTCTAAAAGTCTTGCGGTTTTTCCCCAAATCCAGAAATCTCATAAAAAATCCAAAATCCCAACATCAGGAGTCAATAAGCAGTGAATATCAGCATACAGCCCACAATATTGCATAACAGAATGGATATATAAATGCATGGGGTATCTAAGCAAGAAATGTAATATCTAACTAGCATATGAGAGCAAGCACAATAATAATATGTTGAAACTACCAGCTAGCAGGTTATACCAATGTAGTAACGTTTTCTAAAGTGTATGTGACATGGCAATTACCGATGATGATGTATTTGAGCCAGCAAGCAAGTGTACGTGAAGCATACGCATCATCGGTAATGGTGCTGATGTCCTAACAGACAGAGTTCATAATAACTAAAGAAAACACATGTATAAACATGCAGTGCGATGAGAACAATCGTGAATATAACGAAGAATGAGTAGTAAAAGCAACATTGTAGAATATACATATCTATATACGAGTCATATCATTTTGCTGTTTAAAATAGCACGAATCGTGGTTTTTAGAAAAATAGGCGCTACGGTGTTTTAAAGAAAAGATATGTCCATTGAAAATCCGTAGCATCTCTCGGATTGTCTTTGAAAATGCTAACGATTCATTAGTTTTTGAAAACAGGTATGACTCGAGCCTAGTCTAACATCTACCTAATCAACTAAAAGACTAAACTAAGAAACTAGCCGAAAGGGTAAGAATCCACCTAAATTCTGAGTCGATATACCTAGTAGTCGGCGATCCAGTCTCATAGCGCCACGTACTGTATAATACATAGTACGACATCCTCGAGTCAAGAATGCAGATCAATCTGTTGGAGATAGTTCCCTCAAAGTCAATTATTGGATCGCAGGTACGTGATTGCAATGATTGAGGCAGGACCTATACCGATATGACAGTCTTGCTCAAGATGATAGTATGCTATCTGGTTTGTCTTTATCATCGTATACATGCTTTAGTTCACTATTGCATGATGATAGAGCCCATAGGATTCTTTCTTGACTACCAGCAGTATGATGGCGATCATATACGTGGGAGCTGAGGTCTGTAAGCACATCCTTAAAGTGTCCCTAGTCGTGGGAGTTTCGAGACAGGGCATCGATACTCCAGAGTAGACTAGTGTATACAGTCGAGACCCCGAAGAGGGGCGATGGCCGGTCTCACAATCCACTGGTGTCAGTTTGATCACCTAAGATGTATACAGGTGCTCATTGGGTTATGAGTACACCGGACAGGACTCGCCGGTAACATGCTAGTTGGTATTATACATATCGTCAGATAGCAGTTCCCTGGTGACATGTGTACAGGTTAGTTCATCGACCTGAGATCGTCATTTGTCTCGTGTGAGTTCCCACCGTGCTTAGATTACTACCCTACCATGCTCAAAGGAGTTGTGCAAACAGGTTTTAGTTGGGTACAGTCCCGAGCCACATTGGAGGCAAGTGAGCGGATCGGCAGGGGATTCGTCTCTCCCGGTATTGGGGGTAAGATCGCGCTGTGTCTAGGAGAGCCATTACACAAACCCTTCGGCCGAGGCAGGAGATTTACTGGTAGGTACTCCAGTAATATCTCAGAGTGTTCTGGGCTACTCTCTGACACGACTTATACTGCTATTGGGGGTCTGACGTTACCAGCCCCTAGGCAGATGTGCGATATACATAGACAAACGGACCGGACTGTATGTATATTGTCACTGTTAGGCTCAGTAGGGTTTATGGATGGGTTCGCTCGTCAACTTCCCTTCCAATCAATACATAGGCAAACCGTTACGTACAGCTTGTACCTCTGACGTGCTAGTGGTTATACCCAGTGCCAGTGTGTTGATGAGTCATTAGAGTCCCCCACAGACACTTTCCCAAGTTCGGGCGAAACATTGTAGAGGCCATATGGGTTTATGGCAAGGTTCGGAAAATGCACGTGCGTTTTCGCACGTGTCCATTTTCGGACAGATAATACTTGTAGGCTTTGGTTTAAGCCGGAACCCAGTATTATACTGTGTAGATATAATATCTTTGTCTCAGATGTATTTGTATTCGGTCGTAATACATATGCGGGTATGTTTATACCATTACGGGGTTATCCTGAAATTCGTTTCAGGATCACTTTTGGAAGTTTCCAGTTTCCAGTTTTCTAACACCCGTCTTTATCATTCGGTAAAAGACGGATTTATCTTTTCTTCTTGAGGGTGAGTCATTAGGTGAGTCATGCTTCTAGAAGGTTCTAGAAGTGATGACAAGGATGGTGACTCATTCATTAGCATTAATTATATGATGACTAGGTTTAGATGAGTCATTCATTACATTAATGCATTTTTGTTTGTGCTAAGATATTTTCTTCTTGATAAGCTTTGCTTATGGTCACCCCCCTTGCTCCTACACTCACCCCCTCCTCTGTTTAGTGGCCGGCCACCTCCTTGAGGGGATTAGGGTTGTGGACTTGAAAAGGATACAAGTTTTGGCTTCATGGAAATTTCAGATATTCATTTCTCATTTCAGTTGAATCAAAAGGCAACTTCATTAACCGTTCGTCCATAGTCTTGGACGTAACGAGACAAAGTGTTCTACTCATTCTCTACAACATCTTGGTCATCTCTTTTAGCAAACTTGACTATCGAGTTGCCTCAGTTCAGAGGCGGGAGCCCGTTTAAAGATCCGTCGACGTGGTGCCACCTGGACGAGAAGACTGGAGATTCAGGAGATCGGAGCAGCCGCAACAAGCGTGGGATGATGGTTGAAGACCGAAGGACTCGGATCGTTTGGTATAACTCTTCTACCCACTTTGTAGTATGTTAGTTTAGCTTTAATGGCAGATCCGGGTTATAGTACGCGATAGCGCCACTTATAAAAACTTTTTGTTCCGCATTTGGCGTCTGTTAGACGGCCGAGGTGCTACCGTTGACTTATAGTGGTATCAGAGCCTCATCATTAAGCTATACTAACTTGTGCTAACGCGTTTAAAATATCGATCGAACCGTATTTCGAAAATCACATTTTTCCAAGTTCACAGTTTCTGTCGATTTTAAATCAAGTCCTAAAATTATTTTGCATATCACAGAAAGTTGTGCAGGGTTTTATAAGCACGTGGTACAAATTTGGGCACGTGACCCTTCAAGACCGCCGCGGAATCGCGGTCAAACCTAGGGTTTGACCGCGCATCCGCGGCCAGTCTATGTGATCATTGCTCCAAATTCGCACAGTAGCTTCTTCACTAGAAATTGTGGGTTTTGGAATATTTCTTTTGGGCCCAGATTTTGTTACTGTACAGCAGATGTACGTGGGGCCCACTTTAGGATATTTTTTCGATCGAAATTTAAATGTGTTAGTTTACAGTACTTACTTTATATCTCCGACCGGGAATGTCATTCGATCGGTAAACCGCGTCTAATTGCTATTGTTCTTTTAGACGGGTTTGCGAACGTGACATTCGCGTTGATATTCTGTGTTATGCTATGATGTTGCGGATATGTCGTGGTGAATAGCAGGGTGCAATGATAGTGCAGTTTGGATTTATTTGTACATTTGATATTGCGTGGCGAGCGTCCAACATATGGACTGCAGTCACTGCCTGTTGTATAATATTCTTTTGGGGCACGACCGGGTAGAGGTCGATGTACCCGTTGTACATATTTTTATTTCTGTACTAGGTTTATCCCGCGAAGAAGTGCACGGATAGCCGGGTTCTGGAGGGCAACGGGTCCGTATCTCATGGCTTTGAGAGGTAAAAGGACCTCACTCTAGAATTGGCAGACTATTCGCCGCACTCGTAGGGGGTACAGGTTGACCCAAGGAGGGGTGCTCAATTTACCGGATTCCGTGAAGTGCCGGGTGTTCCATTCACTATGCTGGTGGGGACTACCTTGCTTCAGGTTTTGGCGGGTAACTTGCCTCACCCGTAGGGGTCTACGTTTTATTGCACAGGCTATCCACACGACCAGGGGAACGTCGGGTTTCAGCAGCGGCTCTGTGAAACTCGGGGATCCCAGATTATCTGTATTGTTCTGTGATGCTTATTACTTTTCTGTAATGTTGCATATTATCACGCCTGGAGCGATTATTGTATATTGATATATACTATTAGATCTTATATATGTTTTACACCCGCACTAGTCCATCCCCCGCTCTGTCGTTAGTTAAGTAACCTAACGGGTGATGACGGGACCCAGTGGCGAATGCGGATGGCATATACGTACATTTTATTTTCGTTCTTTTCTGGTGTGATTGATTGATGGGACTGCATTGATTCTTATCAATGCAAGGATAAAACAAACCTATATTTGATGTTGTTGGAACAAATTTTAAAAGGTGTTATTACAAAGATGTTTACTTTTGTTTTGCATAGTGATATTCAGTTAGAATATCCCACACCTCATTCGATGAGGCAAGGGCCGAGATCCCTTCACCGGGAGTGACCCCTTGGGCAGAAGTTTACGTCAGGGTAATAACTTCAATATAGTCGATTACAAGTTTCTTTGCATCGCGGTATTCAGTTGGAATATCCTGCACCTCATTCCACGAGGAAAGAGCCGAGATCCCTTCACCGGGAGTGATCTCTTTAGCAAAGGTTTTTCGTCACTATATTTTTATAAAAAGCTATCAGGTTCCTTCAACGAGATCAAGTTCATCACGTTAAAGGTTTTTCGCCAAAAACCAGCCGTAGCCCTCCGTCATTTCTTATGGGTGGTTAGTAGTATTCAAGCTATGTTTGTTGACTAAAGTCAAGGCATAGTGTTTGGTAGTTGCTGGGCATTCATATGTTGCATAGATAGATGTGTTGGTTTGGGACAGATGTATTACCTTGTTGACTAAAGTCAAGGGTATGTACGGGTGGGTTCAAATCAACCTGGACAATGACGGGTAGAACTTGACATGTGACTTATGATTTGTTGACTAAAGTCAAGGTCATAAGAGCATGAGGCAAAAATTACATCGGGAGTTTCAAACATAAAGCAAACTTGCCAGGCATGCGCATACCTTCTGGAGTGTGATATCTTGAGTGGCTTCCATCAAGTTATCATGCGATGATAGTTGGATCCCGATTCTCACTGTTGAGTTGGTTTACTCTTCGGTGATCCCGACTAATTCTTCTTTAAGGTTTGGAGGAGAATTTGAGATTACAGTGGGAGGTTTCCTGATTAGATTAAGTGATAACCATTCTGATCTAGGTTAGAGTGCACGCAGAGTGTTTTCTCTCTCTCTCTTTGGCAGCGACCATTGACCGACCCTAGACTATGACTCAGTGACCAAGTTGACCGAACCTTCTTAAAATACTGGCTTTTGGATTGTCCAAGTTGCATAAGTCATTGTCGCTCCTTCTTTTACCCTTTGTATTTCTCAGAACACCCCGTATTACTACGGATATCCACTTCCATTGGATAGATCCATCGAATGGTTATATACGAACTCGAAGGGACTTTTTCGAGGATCGATCCAGGTTCAGGAGAAATAGAATTGGTTTATTCAGTTGTCTTTTATTATCACCTTCTTTCAAGTTGCGAGGGCTCCTTGGTTTAGGAGAGTACACCTATTACGCTGATTGGATAGTCTTATTCCAAACCATAGGCTGGTGCCGAAAGGTAGGGAATGAAGAAAACCAATTAGCCTAAGTAGGGTGTACAGAAGGGAATAACTAAAGACAAAATAAAGGGATTGGAAAAGAGGGCAAAGTAAATTGCGACTGTTATCATTCACGACCAAACCGCGTAATTCATCGCCACTCCTATTTCACCTTTGCTTTTTCCCCAGTTCGGGAGAAATAGAATATGGTTTTATTCAGTAGTCTTTTATTATTACCTTCTCTCAAGTTGCGAGTACTCCTAGAATTAATAGAGTACACCTATTATGCTTACTGGATAGTCTTCTTTCAAACCATAGGCTGGTGCCGAACGGTAGGGAAGGAAGAAAACCATTTAGCCTAACGAAGGTGTACAGAAGGTAACGACTAAAGACAAATATAGGGATTTGGAGAGATGGCAAAGAAATATACGCTTACAGTCATGAATAGGATTATGGAAGAGGCATTATTAGGAATACCAGGATACCCCTACGAGACATTATAATGTTTCAGTTTCACTGCGTATTGTTAAAAGAAAACTGTTTTCCTGATTAGATACTTACTCCAGGGTTTGTATTTACCAGGTTTCATTCTCATATCTGTATGGTTTTTACAGATAATGAGTGGGAGTAAGTTATTGGGAATTAGGTGATCATCCTCATTATATCGGAATTCGTTGTAATTGGTGATATTTGAGAAAATCACCTGGGTACAGTTTTCAACCTACGATGCACAGGTTTTGAGTTATTAAACTCAGCGGACTTGTACAAAGTATTGTATGTTGTCCAGTGTCCGTCCGGACAAAGGGATAGGTCCTCGTACTATGTTCTGTTTACTTATGACTTCTCTAGTTTTTAGACAAGTGTTTCGTAGAAATACAATGTCTAAGTTTTGAGAAGTTGTGGGTATAAGAATAAAGTAAAGAACCAGGTATCACAAATATCGGGATTCTTCAAAGAGATCGAAGATGTAGATTCTTGTGATAGGTATTCAGTTAATAGTAATAGTTTTGAGAAACTCGTTTCTCTTTCAGGTTACTCATAATTGGATGGATTCCTAAGTTGAGTAATGCTGATTAGCCTCTCTCCATTAAGTTGATATGCACTGGAGACAGCTGCATGGTTTGAATCTGGTTCCAATTAAATTAGTGCATCTATTTCTATATTGTATATAGAATGGTTCATGTCTTAACGATGTTAAGATACGGGGAGTTGTTCAGCTTATGCTTATAACCAGACACTTGATAACTCAAGGCACGTTTCTGTAATGGCAGTTTGTGGGTTGACCCTGGCTTCGACGAAGGTTGACATTTCTACCATCTCGAAGATCAATAGTGATATTGTTCTTGACTCGCCACAGTTTTAGTAAAATGTATTTTTCCAGAAAACAATAGTGGGAGTATGGTAGAACCGGAAGTGATTCCAGAACCGCAAACGATTACGGAAAATTTAATAGGACCTATATATTCAATCAGGTTTGACATTCCAATAGCCACTTCGCAGATATGGTGGGTAACCTCAGACACCCGAGAGGTACTCCGGTAGCCTCAAGGACGGTGACAGGGAGGTTCTTGTTTACCCAGACTTGACACTACTGTTGTTCCAGACTATGAGACTCGGCAGAATGATAAGTATAGCGTCGTTCTAGACTAGCTTTAGAAATGTGCGTATATATTATTCTGCCAGAGGGTTGTCGTAGTCAGTGGGAGCAGCGGAAGCATAGTGGGCAAGTAGCTTATGTCTATTTATAGACTTAAGCAGATATGGCGGAGATAAGATCATCTAATTTTGATGTGACAGTCATAGGTTTGACTTCATCAGAATAGGGGATGGATCTGTTAAGAAGGTAGTAGGGTGTGATGTCCTGGTATTTGGATGACATACACAGAGTAGGAAGTAAAATTCCTATACTACGATCGGTTGTATTGTGGTTATCACACAGTTGTTTCTTCACAAAGGACATGGATATAATATCAGACATTCTGGTTACTAGATCTTTGGTTTTAGATCTAGATTTGGGTAGTTTCCCAATATGGGTACTTTGACAGTATTCTAATAGTATTTTAGAATAGATGACTCCTGGCATGGTGGTGTACCTGCAGGTGATGGAGTCACCCTCTCTAAAGGTGTCTTACAGACTAAAGGAGAGAGGGATGTGCATGATTGACAGATCACTTGCTTAGGCAATTGAGTCAATCATGAGATGTCAAGTACCACACCAGATGTAGTTTTTGCACTTGATGCGATAATTTTATATTAATCCAATCCTGAAGAAACATAAAGAAGCAGTTTTAGAACATGAGTGTATGTTCTACGGATTTGATGACGGCAGCCTCCTTCGGGAGACGGTTATCATTCCAGGCTTCAAAGGTGACATAGATGACAGAGTGATTGTCAGAGTTATAGTTTTCCCTCTGACGAGGGACAGTATTATGGACAGGTGGTCCAAAAGGATACTGTCGGAGGCATGGTGTTGGATACTGATTAGGTTCAGTGATCAATACAGTCTAAGAAGTTTGGATTTGGAGTTCATTTATGAACTAGGTCCCATCAGATATTCATACATATTCTAAGACAGGTATTACTCGATTCGGGAGATGGCTTTCTCCGCGAACTTGAGATTAAGAGAAACATAGAAAGAAACATCAGGGCGGATCCACTCACTGAGGCTATTTCTCGAACACAAGAGTTTTACAAACTATCTTTATGAAACTGATCAGTAGAGGAGTTGGATGTTCCATATCACACGGGCTGTGAGTATGCGACATCACAATAATTAGCCTTAAGTGCAAGTAGGAGATTGTTGGAGATAGTGCCCTCAAAGTTAATTATTAGATCGCAGGTACGTGATTGCAATAATTGAGGCAGGACCTATACCGATATGACAGTCTTGCTCAAGATGATAGTATACTATCTGGTTTGTCTTTATCATCGTATACATGCTTTAGTTCACTATTGCATGATGATAGAGCCCATAGGATTCTTGCTTGACTACCAGCAGTATGATGGCGATCATATACGTGGGAGCTGAGATCTATAAGCACATCCTTAAAGTGTCCCTAGTCGTGAGTGTTTCGAGACAGGGCATCGATACTCCAGAGTAGACTAGTGTATACAGTCGAGACCCCGATGAGGGGAGATGGCCGGTCTCATAAGCCACTGGTGTCAGTTTGATCACCTAAGATGTATACAGGTGCTCATTGGGTTATGAGTACACCGGATAGGACTCGCCGGGAACATGCTTGTTGGTATTATACATATCGTCAGATAGCAGTTCCCTGGTGACATGTGTACAGGTTAGTTCATCGACATGAGATCGTCATTTGTCTCGTGTGAGTTCCCACTGTGCTTAGATTACTACCCTACCACGCTCAAAGGAGTTGTGCAAACAGGTTTTAGTTGCGTACAGTCCCGAGCCACATTGGAGGCAAGTGAGCGGATCGGCAGGGGATTCGTCTCTCCCGGTATTGGGGTTGAGATCGCGCTGTGTCTAGGAGAGCCATTACACAAAGCCCTCGGCCGAGGCAGGTGATTTACTGGTAGGTACTCCAGTAATATCTAAGAGTGTTCTGGGCTACTCTCTGACACGACTTATACTGCTATTGGGGGTCTGACGTTACCAGCCCCTAGGCAGATATGCGATACTCATAGACGAATGGACCGGACTATATATATATTGTCACTGTTAGGCTCAGTAGGGTTTATGGATGAGTTCGCTCGTCAGTTTCCCTTCCAATCAATATATAGGCAAACCGTTACGTACAGCTTGTACCTCTGACGTGCTAGTGGTTATACCCAGTGCCAGTGTATTGATGAGTCATTAGAGTCCTCCACAGACACTTTCCCAAGTTCGGGCGAAACGTTGTAGAGGCCATATGGGTTTATAGCAAGGTTCGGAAAATGCACGTGCGTTTTCGCACGTGTCCATTTTCGGACAGATAATACTGGTAGGCTTTAGTTTAAGCCGGAACCCAGTATTATACTGTGTAGATATAATTTCTTTGTCTCAGATGCATTTGTATTCGGTCGTAATACATATGCGGGTATGTTTATACCATTACGGGGTTATCCTGAAATTCGTTTCAGGATCACTTTTGGAAGTTGCCAGTTTCCAGTTTTCTGTCACCCGTCTTTATCATTCGGTTAAAGACAGATTTATCTTTTCTTCTTGAGGGTGAGTCATGAGGTGAGTCATGCTTCTAGAAGGTTCTAGAAGTGATGACAAGGATGGTGACTCATTCATTAGCATTAATTATATGATGACTAGGTTTAGATGAGTCATTCATTACATTAATGAATTTTTGTTTGTGCTAAGATATTTTCTTCTTGATAAGCTTTGCTTATGGTCACCCCCTTGCTCCTACACTCACCCCCTCCTCTATTTAGTGGCCGGCTACCTCTTTAAGGGGATTAGGGTTATGGACTTGAAAAAGATACAAGTTTTGGCTTCATGGAAATTGTAGATATTCATTTCTCATTTCAGTTGAATCCAAAAGGCAACTTCATTAACCGTTCGTCCATTGTCTTGGACGTAACGAGACAAAGTGTTCTACTCATTCTCTACAACATCTTGGTTTTCTCTTTTAGCAAACTTGACGATCGAGTTGCCTCGGTTCAGAGGCGGGAGCCCGTTTAAAGATCCGTCGACGTGGTGCCACCTGGACGAGAAGACTGGAGATTCAGGAGATCGGAGCAGCTGCAACTAGTGTGGGATGATGGTTGAAGACCGAAGGACTCGGATCGTTCGGTATAACTCTTCTACCCACTTTGTAGTATGTTAGTTTAGCTTTAATGGCAGATCCGGGTTATAGTACGCGATAGCGCCAGTTATAAAAACTTTTTGTTCCGCATTTGGCGTCTGTTAGAAGGCCGGGGCGCTACCGTGGGCTTACACAATCATCATATCTATACTTCGTACGGTAAAATCCATCGTATGGCATCCCCAAAATCGAGGGTACGGGTCAACTATCATATATACATCATCACTCATATGGTATCATCATCGAACAATATCAAGATCTGGGGTACTGTTCTAAAGTCTCGTAAATTCCAATATCATAACACATATCGTCGTGTGTATGAATACACATCGCCCAACGATCCACTATAATACGACGTCATATATCATATCATGACTCAATCACATATCCGATCTCATAGCATCATGCCTCGATCATATCGACTCACCTCCAAGTATCATATACTATCCTCATCACCCGTGTATGCGTATATGTATACACACACACACACACACACCCCAACGCATCCACACACACACACACACACACATATATACATATACACCCAATATCATATCACGTGTGTGCGTGCGTGCGTGTGTGTGTCAACCTTTACTTTAGAGTTTCGCGACTAAGAAATTAAACTAAAGGAACTCTCTTCCAATTACACTAGATCTAACCTATGGTCTCATAAAGCCTTTCTTGCTAAGTATTCACGTCTCACAATAACACATATGTATATATCATATTCGCATCCTACCCTACGAAATTGCGGGGGTGCTATACGCCATCCACCCGGCTTCCCCCGTAGATATACATCTATTCACCATGATTCTCGCTTGCCGAAGTCAAAGACACCACGCTCTTCCTTGTTGTTCGAAGTCCACGTGAGGGTGCCTACATATGTAAACACAAAGTATTGTAAACAGAAATTGCGTACGAAAACTAAAACGGCATACGAAACACACATATGTTATATAATCAAACAACTCCCGATATCGATGTACAAACATCAAGTGACCGAGATAAAACACTATACCAAAACTAAAGTTATTAAAAAGTCGTAAAATCAAAACAGCAACTCAGAAAAACATCTCCAAATTTTTCCTTAGGTCAAATTAGCAAATTTTGCATATGGGGTAGGTCTAATTTACTGAAAATGGAGCCATGGACCAAGCACGGATCAATTTGGTCATACCCAAGCCACAAATTGCAGCCAATTGGCTTAAATCTGTGGCCAAGATGTAAGAGTTGGGGCTCTGGTCTCTAGGGTAGCTTCTAGGTCACATGCACGACTCACAGTAATCGCTATAAAATTTTTAGGGTCTCGGGGTAGTAGCAGATCTCTAAATACCATCACTAATTCCATAAATACCAGATATCGACAAATCTAAAGTTCACATCTTTGTGTCTAGTCTCTGGTTTTGTCCAGAATTCTAACACCAGAAGGGTTTTATGGCCTCTACTGACCTCAATTACACTTCACAAACTCATAAAATCTGTTAGTTATATGTATGCCCTAGAGGCCATTACTGTACATGCGATGTATATTGTAATGGATGCTTGGACATATATAGGGAGGACTTTCTTGCTCGATATGATAGTATGCTATCTGGTTGTTCTTTATCTTAACATGTTGACTTGTATAAGTGATGCTGTCGTGCTCTCACATGTTGATAAAGCCCTTAGGATGTGTACTTGACTACCAGGACTATGATGGAGATCATACTAGTGGGGCCAAGGGTAGTCCACAAGTACACCCTATAATTGTTCCTAGTCATGGGAGTATCGAGGCAGGGCATCGATACTCCAGAGTAGACTAGTGTATACGCTTCTTGGCCCATATGATGGGCGATGAATGATCCCATATCCTTTGGTGTTTGACATCAGAGAAGGTATACGGGTGCTCAGTGGAGACTGGGTGCACTGAACGGACTCGCCGATAACTTCTAGATGGTATTGTACCTATCGTTAGATGGCAGTTCTCTGGTGACACTGGTACAGGTTAGTCTGTCGACCCGAGATCGTCATAGAGTCTTGTGTGATTCCCACTGTGCATTGATTTCCACCATACCACGGTCAAGAGATCGTGCAAAAAGGTGGTTTTTGGGTACTGTCCCGAGTCACATGGAGGCGATAGGAGAGGATTCATTTCTCCCGGTATTGGGAGTTGATGTTGCGCTATGCTCGATTGGCCATAACAGGAAATCCCTGGCCAGGGTTGCTGAGATTTACTGGTAAGTGGTATCAGTAGTTTCTCGAACCGTATGGACCTTGCATCGGCATGACTTTTCAGGCTATTGGGGTCTGACGTTTACCACCCCCAGGCTACGATATGCGATATATCTGACGAAAAGACCGGACTGTATAGTAATGTTACTGATTGGATTCGCAGGAGTATGAGCAGAATTGCTTGTTGATCTTCTGATCGCTCAATACCGAGAGGCCGTTACGTTTAGCAGACTGCTTGCGGCTTGTGGGTGTTTGATATGATCATCACCTACTGCCGGCGTAATGACGAGTCTTTAGAGTCCTACACAGTGGTTTCCTGGTTCATGCGAGATGAAGTAGGAGCACATATGTGATATGTGAGGGACCGAGACTAATGCACGTATGTGATACCGCATTCTATTCTCGTGATATATGATATCGGTCGATTATATGTGATATAACCGGGTTATCGGATCAAGTGTTGGTTCGATAGATTGTTACATTTGATATTAGCCGGTTGTATATGATATAGCCGGATTATTAAATCAAGTGTTGATTTAATAATTTAATGTATAATTATATATGTGATATATTAATTTATATTAACTAATATTTTCTCACTTAAACATTTCTTTTTCTCACTTGTGTACACTTAGTATATATGTGACATATATTAATATACATTATTTTGTGTCATGCTTGATGCCACATGATACATGGGTGTATGAGACTCACACCATGCAAATAATAATGAAGGGTTTTTATTTATTTAAAGTAAATCAAAATTGGTTGGAAATGGTCACATGGTTGAAGCTTGTGGGACCATTGACCAAGTCCACTCTTTTTGTTTTACTTGAAGATATTTATTAACTCAACCATTATTGTTTAGCCATGGTTTATTCTCTACATGAGTTAGTGTATGACACTAACTCACCCATGGTTGCTATTCTCACCTCATGAGTTTCATTTCTCATTTTCATCACTTCATCTTCTTCGTCATGAGAAAAAGCTTGCTAGCTTATTTCTAAGTGAGAAAATATTGTGAAAAAAAAATCTAAACTGTGCCCATTTCCTACTTCATCATCTTCTACTATAAGCCATTTAATTTAGGGTGTTTGATTCACTAAACTCTAATTTAGTGAAGAGGTAGCATGAGCTTGAGTCTCCTCGACGTAGATCATTTTCGGCCTCGAAGACTTCGTGCAAGCTTGTTCGTTTCTTCATGTGAATCCTTACTAGAGTTTGGGAGTTCACTACTTGGAGCAAAGGGACTACTACATGGAGCTTTAGAAGTGAAGGACCTGTCTACAAAGGTTGTATTACTCATTCACTTTGGATGTAAAGTTGTTTGCATTGCTAGTTCGTTTAAATCTCAAGTTAAGATTCTAGGTTAGGGTTCTTTAGAATGTCAATTTTTGAAATTGGCATGGACGATACCTGCCGAAACCTTGCTGCCGACCTAAGAAACCCAACAAAATATCCTAACCCTCATCTTGGAATTTTTCAAGATCAATAAACCTCAATTACTAAGCTCTAAACTACTATAGAGGTTAAATTATAACTTATGGGTGTAGAGATTATCTCATTTGGCAACTCAAGAATTTTTTTGAGTTGGTCCAAGTGCTTAAAATCTTGACTTGTTTGGTCCACCATTCTTGTAGTGAGCTTGTGCACAATTTTAATGAAGGGGATATAACGTTTTGGTGTGGATTTGAGATGGTTGTGAGGGTGGTAGAGGGTGGAGGAAGAGGAGGAGAATGAGATGAAAAAGATGATGAAGAACAAATGGGAGAAAAGAAGGAGCCATGGGAATTTTCTAGGGCTTTCTCATTCTCTCTCTCACGTCAATCATAATACATGTCACCTTACACTCTCTCTCTCATTTCTTTCTTTTCTTTTATTTTAAACTCAAAACCTATTATTTTTAAAAAGAAGCCATGGTGCATATAATAAAAATGTAGCAAGTATTTGTAACATGCTTAATGCACAATTTAATACATATTAATCAAATTTAGTATTTTCATAGAATACAATAATTATTTAAAAGTCTACAAATGCTCAATTCACATAATTTCTTTACACAATCAATAATTCAAATTAATTTTCCAAACTATCGGTATATAATTATACCACTTCATTTAAGCTAATTTCTTATTTTAAGATATTCATAATATTTATTATTTTAATTATTTAAATTCCCAAAAATAATATTTTATTTTCTAAAATGTTACACCGGTGCTCGCTAGAATTTTTGTTTCCGCTTCCTCCACGGCCGCGGTTTCCGTGGCGCGGGCACCGGATCCCAATATGGTATCAGAGCCACTCCGTAAATCTTAACTAGCTAGTTTGCACGAGTTTAAAGTCTCGATCGACGAAATTTTCCGAATCGCATTGCCGATTACATGCCCGCTGTCCGAATTTAAAAGTTGTTCAAAAAATAATTTTGGTTTCTTTAAAATTACGTGCAGGCATTTTTAGAGATCCTAGAGAAATTTGGGCACATGTGCCTAACATATGGCTGCGGAACCGCCGCCTTACATGCCTATTGGCTACGGTTCCGTGATCGAAATGTGGCCATTGCACTCCAATTTTCTTCTGGTATTCTTGAATATGGAAATGTGATTTTTGGGATGTATGGTTTTGGCCCAGTTTGTTTGAGTATTGGCTTGTACTTGGGGCCAATGCGGAAAGTTTTATTCGATCAAAATTTTAAATTCGTGTTTATCAGTGCATATGTTAGTTTCTGTGACCGTGAATATCGTAGAGCGGTACAATCTGACTACTTGCTATATGTACAATCAGACGGGTTTACGAACTTGATATTCACGTTGATATTCTGTGTTGCACTGATGTTATGGATGGATTGTCGTGATGGATAGCCTTGTGTGCAATGTTAGATGTACAATTCAGATTCATTGCATATTGATTGTTGCAGGACGAGCATCCGACATGTGGATTGTCATTTCTGCCAATTTGTATATTCTTTTATTGAGGCATGACCGGGTTAAGGTCGATATCACCGTTGTATATATGTTTTCTTTTCTGTACTAAGATTACCCAGTGGAGGAGTGCTCGAATAGCCGGGTTCTAGAGGGCAATGGGCCCACATCTCATGGCGTTGAGACCGGGGGGCCTTACTCTAGAATTGACGGGCTATTCGCCGCACTCGTAGGAGGTATAGATTGACCCATGGAGGGGTGCTCTAGTTACCAGATTCTGTGAAGTGCTGGATGGCACATTCACTTTGTTGATTGGGGTTGTCTCACTTCGGGGATTGGCGGGTAACTTGCCGCACTCATAGGGTGTCTACTAAACGACCGGGGAACGCCGCATTTTATTTATGGCTCAAATAAAACGCGGGGCTCCTAGATTATCCGCTATTCCATATTGTTGTTCGCTTGCTTGTGATGATTTTTATCTGCCTATGATGACTATTATCTGCCTGCGATGTTGATATATATATATATATATATATATATATATATATATATAGTAGATCCTTCTATCTGATTTGTATCCGCACTAGTCATGCCCCCGCTCTGCCGTTAGTTAAGTAACCTAACGGTGCATGATGGGGCCCCGTGGCGAATGCAGATGGCATATAAAAAGCTTGTTATTTTGGTTGTTTCTTTTGTGGCTTGGAAACTTGAAATGATGGGAACACATTATCTGTATAATGCAAGAAAAATAAACCTAAATGATATTGTTGGAACCAATTTTAAAAGTACTCGGTTTTCTTCAAAACTTAAAGTCATATTCTTTTTCCTTGCATAGAGGTATTCGGTTAGGAATATCCTACACCTCATTCTATGAGGGAAGAGCCTTGATCCCTTCATTGGGAGTTCTCTCTTAAGAAAAAGTTTATGTTACTAGTTTTAAAATGCGGAGCTTAAACCTCTCCATTTCAAAGCCATTCGAGTTCCTTCAACGATATCAAGTTCATTACGTTAAATGTTTTTCGACAAAAACCAGCTGTAGCCCTCCGTCATTTCAGATTACTATTACTTAGTATTCGTGCTACGTTTGTCGTTGCTATTCGCCGAGGCGTAGTGTACAGTAGCTCTGTAATACTTTTATGTCGTAAGGATATATGGATTGGTTAGGACAGTCGTACGACTTTGTTGATCATTCGTCAAGGGTCGTGCAGGTGGGTTTAATATAATCAAGATAATGACGGGTTGAACTTGACTATGACCCTTGATTTGTTGATTATTCATCATGGTCCTTGGGTCTTAGGGGCAAAAACCATACGGGAGTTTCAAACATACGGGAAACTTTCTAGGCATACGTATACCTTCTGGAGTGTGTGGACTTGAGTGGATTTTGTCAAGTTATCACATGATGATAGTTGGGTCCTAATTCCCACTGATGAGTATGTATTACTCCTCGGGAGATTTTTCACTTCACAATTAGCTAGCCTATTAGGTATCTAGAAAGTGTTAAAGAGGTTACGCCTCTTTGGAAATGAGATTATTAATTGGGTCCGTGCGAAAGCACGGGAGACCTCCCTCGGAGTACCAACAGTAGCCTGGTTGAACGGTTATCGAACTTGTAAAGTGTAAATGATCCCAATTAATTCTCCTTTTAGGGTTTGAAGGAGAATTCGAGGATACAGTGGGAGCCATCTTGATCAGATAAAGTGATAACTAATCTGATCTTGATAGAGTGCACGCTGAGTGTTTCTTTTCTCTCTCTGTTACATCGACCCATGAGTTACCTTAAAACCCATCAACCAATTTGACTGAACCTTTTTACACCCTTGGTTGTGGCTTGTCTTGAATCACGACAAAGTCACACATATCCCTGCCACTACTACTCTACCCTTTACATTTATTCAAAACACATTGTTTCACTATGATGATCCATATTGCTTGGAACAACAATCATATAGTTACATACGAACTCGAAGAATTTACTTCAGTCGACGATGCCACAGGTTCTGGACAAATTGAATAGCAGTATTCGGTTGTCTTTTCTCTTTACCTTCTCTCAGGTTGCGAGAGCTCCTTGCATTAGGAGAGTACGCCTGTTACGCTTATTGGATAGTCTTCTTCCAAATCTCTGACTGGTGCCAAAAAGTAGGGTAGGAAGAAAACCAGTTAGCGTAGGGACGGTTTGCAGAAGGTAAGAAGTAGAGACATATAAAGGGACTGAAGTGAGGGCAAAGGAAATTATGACTACTGTCATGAATCTGGATAATGGAAAATGCATTACCAAGAATACTTGCCCACCCCTTTGAAACATTTTCATGTTTCAGTATTTCTATGTACTGAAAAGAGAACTATTTTCCCAATCAATTTTGACTCTATGGTATGTATTTACCAGATTTAGACCGTAAATCTGTATGGTGTTACAGATGATGAGTAGGAGTAAAATATTGAGAAAGGGCAATTTGATCCTCAATATTGGAATTCGTTGCAATTGGTGATATTGGATTAAATCGCCTGGCTTTTGCCTGACGAAAAATATTTGGTTTCGAATAACCGTTGTTATGCATTAAATTTTTAAATGGAATATCTGTACCTTTATTTTATAAAGTGAGATATACATTTTGAAAATTTTGTTGTAAACATTTACCATTATCAGTTGAGGATAAGGTAAGGTGCATTGCATAACGGTGTAAGACATTCTTAACCAAGATACAGTTTTCAATTTACAAAACACAGAATTTGAGTTGATATACTCTTGGAACTTATAAAAGAAAATGTATGTTGTCCAGTGTCCTTCGGGAAAAGGGGTTTGTACTTTTACTTCATTCAGGATTACCTATGAGTTCTCTGAGTTTAGACACGCATTTGTAGTAATGCAAGGTCAAAGATTTTGAGAAGTTGTAGGTATAAGAATAAAGTAGAGAACCATATGTTGGAAGTATTAGGATTCTTCGAAGTGATCGATGATGTAGATACTTATGCTAGGTATTCCTTCATAGAAATATCGAGAACTTGATTCTCTTACAGGTTTCTCATCCGTGGACGTTCTCCATGATAGGTAATGCTGTATTGGCCCTTTTCTATTAGGTAATATGCACTGGAAACAACTGCTTGACTTTTGAATCTGGTTCCATCTAAATTAATATCTTGATTCTATATAGATATAGAATGGTTGCATATCTTGAGGTTGTTAAGATATGGAGTTATCCGATCTCTGTTTAAAAGCAGAGTCTGGACAAACTCGAGGCACGCTTCGGTAATGGCGGTTTGTGGATTATCCCAAGCATTCGCTAGAATTCTGTTTCTACTAATTTCAAGATCGATAGTTTTATTGTTCTTGACTCGCCACCAATTTATAAAAGGATCTTTTTACAAAAGAAACTAGTGAGAGTATGGTAGAATTGGGAGTGATTTCAGAACCACAAACGGTTACCGAAAATTTAGTAGTACCTAAGGATTCAATTGGACTTGATAAACCGTTAGCCACTCCGCAGATTTCAGTAGGTGACCTCAGACACCCGAGAGATACTTCGGTTTTCTCTTAGACGGTGACAGGGAGGTTAAGATGATGACCCTACTAGTTATCAGTAGGTCATAGGAAGTGGTAACTCCCAGGTGACCAGATGCTTCATATCCAAAATAGACTCCATGCACTTCAGCAATTATGGATTTTGGATTTTGCTGGGTGCTTCTGAAAGGGTAAAACCCATTACGAGTAAGTAGATCTTTCGAGATCTGTGCAGGTGGAAGTTGCTAACCTAATAAGGCCAAACTTGTTGTAATGATTTTTTTTATCAAATACCCGTTGTGAATTGTGATGTGGTTTTTACTTCAGTGTCTATGCTGAAGTACCGCATGGATATGACTTGACACTGCTATTTCCCTTACTTGTTATCGGAAGGTCATAAGAAGTGGTAACTTTCAGGTGACCAGGTATTTCATGCCCAAGATGGACTCCGTACTTCAACAAATCATTGATTTTGGACTTTGCTGGGTGCTCCTAAAGAGCTAAAACCCATTAGGAGCAAGTAAATCTTTCGAGATCTGTGCAGGTGGAAAGGTGCTAACCTAATAAGGGTAGACTTGTTGTAAAGAGTTTTCATCAAATACCAGTTGTGGATTGTGATGTGACTTTTACTTTAGTGTCTATGCTGAAATTCATATGGATATGATTTAGCGCTGATGCAGTTCATGGCTACGATATCTGGCAGGTGGGTGACTATAACGTCTTTCCAAATAGGATTTTGGAATTATACGTGTATATGACTCTGCCAGAGGGTTATTGTAGTCAGTGGGAGCAGCGGAAGGTGTGCAAATTGCTTATGTCTATTCATAAACTGAAGCATGGATAGCGAAGAAGGATCATTTATTTTGATGATACAGTCTAGGTAATTGACTTCATCAAAACAAAAGATGAACATAGTAAGAAGGATGTAGGGAGTACTGTCCAGGGATTTGGATGACATACTCCAGATAGGAAGAGATGTTCCTATACTACAATCGGTCAAACTTTGGTTGCCACACAATATTTTCTCCACGTTGGATATAGATAGTATATCAGGACTTTTGGTGTCTAGATCTATGATTTTAGATATAGATTTGGGGAGTTTCCCAGTCGGGTACTTGGACATCATTCTAAAAGTATTTTAGAATGGACAACTCCTGGCTTGGTGGTGTACCCGCAGGTGATGGAGTCAACCTCTCTAAAAAGGATGTCTTTTGGACTGATGAAGAGAGGGATCGTTATGAAAGACATATCATTTACTTAGGCAATTGAGTCAATCATGCAATGTCATGTACAACATAAGATATTTCTTTTTCCCTAGTTGCAACAAACATATATTAATCCAATACTCGAGAAACAAAAAGAAGCAGTAAAGAACATAAGAGGATGTTCTTGGTATAAGATAACTGTAGCCTCCTCTGGGAAGCTGTTATCAGTTTAGGCTTCCAAGGTGACATAGTAGACAGAGATACTGTGAAGTTTTGAGTTTAACCTCTTCTGAGGATCAGTATATTGGATAGTGTTCCAATATGGATACTGAGGTAATCATGGAGCAGGAGGCTGGTTATGACTCAACAGAGAATACAACTCAAGAAGTTTGTTGGATATGAGTTGTTCATTGAAGAACTTAATCCCATCAGGTATCCAGACAAATTCTTGAGGCAGGGTATCGCTCAGTTTTGGAGATTGTTAATCTCCGCAAAGTTGAGATATGGAGAGATGAAGTTGAAATATTGTAGCGGATTCACTCACTAAGGCAATTTCTCGAACAAATTAAATTTCACAAACATTGTTTGCGAAACTGATTAGTAGTGAAGTTGGGTATTCGGCAGCACACGAGCTGTGGGTACGCGATACCGCAATAATTGGCCTTAAGTGCAAGTGGGAGATTGTTGGATATAGTGCCCTCAAGGAAATTATTGTGATCGCAAGTAGGCGATTATGATAATTGAGGGAGGACCTATACAGGTATAATAGTCTTACTCGAGATGATAGTTTGCTATCTGGTTTGTCTTCATCATTGATGAAGCCCATAGGATTGTTGCTTGATAACCAGCATTATGATAGCGATCATATGTCAGAGCTGGGTTTTCCATAAGCACATCCTTAAATTCCCTAGTCGTTGGAGTATCGAGATTGGGCATCGATATTCTGGAGTAGACTAGTGTATATGCTTCTAAACCCCGACGAGGGGTGGTGGCCGGTCTCATAAGCTATTGGTGTTGTGTCACTTAAGATAGTATACATGTGCTCACTATAGGTGAGTACACTGGACGGACTCACCGAGAACTTCTAGATGGTATTATATCTATCTTCAGATAGAAGTTCTCAGGTGGCATGAGTACATGTTAGTTGTTTGACCTGAAGTCATCATTTGTCTCATATGAGTTCCCACTGTATTTTGATTACTACCCTACCACGGTTCAAAGGAATCGTTCAAACATGTTTTAGTTGGGTACAGTCCCTAGCCACATGGAGGTAGTGGTCGACTGTCAGGGATTCGTCTCTCCTAGTATTAGGAGTCGATGTCGCGCTGTGTTCAGTTGGCTATAACCAGAAATCCATGGCCACGGTAGATGAGATTTACTCATAGTTGATCAGTAGTATCTCTATTGGTGATGAGCTTGAATCAGACATGACTTATCGGGTTAGTAGGGGTCTGACGTTATCCACCCCTAGATCTGATATGCGATACTCTTTAACGAAGAGATCGGACTGTACGGAGATTGTCACATTCAAGCTCAGTAGGGTATGGAAGCACTTGATTGTCGAGCCCCCTTTCGACAAGTACCTGGGTAGACATTACGTACAGCTAGTGCCGCTGGCGTGCTTGTGATTAAACCTACTGCCAGCGGATTGTCAAGTCTTTAGAGTCCCACACAGAGGGTTTCCCGGTACATGCGACATATGTAGGAGCCATACGTTGGTGTTAGGAATGTGTATGCCCTAGATGTCATTATTGTATGATATAGTGGATTCTTGGACATATATATAGAGGACTTTCTTGCTCTAGTATACAATCTGGTTGCTCTTTATCTTAACATGTACACTTGTATTATTATACTAACTCTCTGATACATGTTGATAAAGCCCTTAGGATATGTGTTCACACCAGAATATTGCATTTAATACCACCCATTCTTCTGCTCATTTGTTTATGGGCAGGTGCTTTTGATCCGTGTTTGCTACATATTTGCAGGTTACAGATTTCTCGTCCAAATAACGCAAATCATACAAAATCTCCACAGTTACGCTAAAATCCAGAACATCTGCTACAGACAGATAAAAGACGGGTTCCGGTCATCCGCATCCGTCCAATTCCACTTACCAGTTCAAGAGAAAAGGCGAAAAACAGTAGTCATTCGTGTCTCGGTCAAGCGCAGAGCACGAGAGGGGAATCACAAAATTCAATGAATGAACGGAGCTCGAATGTGATAAAGGTCAAATGTATTAAAAGTGAAGCCATTTTGGACTGTTGAAAATCTGAAAATATTTTGGAACCATTTTTTAATTTGATACCTGTAAAACAGAAGAAAAATGCAACACGAGAGAGCCCCAGAAAAACGAGACATCAAACCCTCCAAGTGGCCGCGGAACCACGGCCAATATGGCGTTTTCGTGGCGGTTCCACGGTCGAGTCAACTCAGTACCAGATCATGTTTTGGGGATAGTTTTGTAATTGTGTATGGGCTCAGAATTTGCCCTAGGGTATCAGCTCTCTGCCTATAAATAGCCCAGTTTTGAGCCAAGTAAAGGATGTCTTTTTCTTTGTTAGGATTTAGTGTAGTTTAGATTTTTGTTTCTTCTTCTTCTTCATCATTCCTCCATGAAAGTGTAGTGATAGCTCTTGAGTGGATGTTAATGAAGATGATGGTTTTTATTATCTTGTATCTTTCATTTCTTGTATTGTAATTTTAATTCATAGTGTAACATTATTTGTTGTTGTTAAGTAGTTGTTGTTATTTGTTGCACTTTTTCTTTTCTTCTTATCCGTATTTTTCTCAAGTCATGATACTCTATCGAGTCCCTTGCTTTGGTGAGGGTCCAAGTAGTTAGCTTGCTACCATTTTGTAAAACTGTATTTTTCTTTCTTTCTTTTCTTATTTCTTGTTTTGTTTTCCTTTCAAATATGTGAATAATTTCCACACTTGTTAGGGCTAAGGAAGGTTAGTATGCGGTACGGAAAAATCCCTTCCGCTTCTCTTCGCCAAACATCTTGGAACGAATCTAGACTAAAAAACCACAACTCCCTCACTTAGGTGCGTTATAAGTGATATATATTCGCGACCTAAGTCGACAAGTCCTTTGGGCGCACTACAACGTGACATGTAGTTGTGACTTAATTGGATACATAGTTGTGGGTGTTTGGCCTAAGATTGGAAATAAACGCATGTAGGGGACGGAAAAGGGGCACTAGGAACGGATTTAGCGTTGGAAAACTTGCTTAAACTCGCAAATCCCATTCCTATGTCCTCCTAATCCCCGCTACTTTCTATTATTCCAACATTATTTTAAGAATGGTAAAAGACAAGTACATGACTAATCCTAACTCTACTAACCAACCATAACCCTAACAAGGTTACTTGAACATAAATACGAACACTTAGGATAAATTTGAACATAACACATATACATTCTTGAATTGGCTCATCTAAGACAAGAACGGACATACAACCATCTCCCTGCATATCGACCCGTGCTTAACCGGCAAGCTGCAAAGAGAAACTGTCTTGATTGCGGTAAGTAGAATAAATAGAACAAGCGGAACGCGAGTTTCTGCTAACAATCAATGTGGACTTGACTACCAGAATTATGATGCAGATCATACTAGTGGGGCTTGGATAGTCCACAAGCACATCCTTTAATAGTTCCTAGTCGATGGGATATCGAGACAGGGCATCGATATTCCAGAGTAGGCTAGTGTGTACGTTTCTTGACCCTGTATGGGGCGATGGTTGATCCCACAACTATTGGTGATTAACATCAAAGATTGTACACAGGTGCTCACTAGAGAATGGGTACACCGAACAGGACCCACCGAGAACTCCTAGATGGTACTATACTTATCGTTAGATAGCAGTTCTCTGGTAACACTGGTACATGTTAGTCTGTAGACCTGAGATCATCATGGTGTCTTGTGTGATTCCCATTGTGCTTTGATTTCCTCCATACCACAACTCAAAGGAGTCATGCAAACGGGTAGATTTTGGGTACAATCCTGAGTCACATTGAGGCAGTGGGTGATAAGAGGGGTTTCGTCTCTCCCGGTATAGCGAGTTGATGTTGCCCTATGCTCGATTAGCTATAACAGTTAGTCAATGGTCAGAACTGATGAGATTTATTGGTAACTGTTATCTGTAGTTTCTCAAACTGTTATGAGCCACATATCCACACAACTTATCAAGTTACTGGGGTCTAACGATTCCATCCCTAGATTCGATATGCGACATGTCAGACAAAGAGACCCGACTGTACGGTAAGTGTTGCTTATAAGCTTCATGGGAGTTTGGACAAGTTTGCTCGTTGATCTTCTATTTTCTCAATACCTAGGTAGCCGTTACGTCCAGCTATTACCGCCGACGGCTTGTAGGTAACTGATGCGATCATTATTTACTGTTGGCGTATTGATGAGTCTTTAGAGTCCCATACAGTGGTTTCCTAGCTTAAGCAAAATGAAGTAGGGCACATATGCTGATATGTGTGGGAGCCTGATTAAATACGAGCATGTGATACCATATTCTAATATGGAGATATTTGATATCGGTTATGTTATTTATGATATAACCGGATTGTTGAATCAAGTGTTGATTTGATAATATGATATACAGATAAATAATATTAGTTGGTTATATATAATATAACCGGATTATTAAATCAAGTGTTGATTTAATAATTTGATATATATTTATATTTTATATATTTATATATTAACTAATATTAATACTCACTAATTATTTTCTTCTCTTCTTTTTATATATAATTATATATGTATATTATATGTATATATTTATATATAAAATGGTTTGTATGAACATGGATTAATATATTTTGATAAATAGATTAAAGAGGTGGAAAATGGGAGATATTTATGGCATGGTGTGAAGTATGGCTCATATATTTTTTTATTGGTTTATGAACACTATTGAAGCATGGTTGATGATTTATTATTGAAAAATATACATGCTTCAATAAGTGAACTCTTAGAGCCATTCTTCACTTGCTCTCTTGACCTAGCTCATTTTGCACAACCTTAACCTTGTTTATCTTCTTCCTCCTCTCAAGAGCTCACTAGGGTTTTCTTGAGTTGGATATTAAAAAGAGAAATAAATTTCTAAGTGAGCCAAAACTCCTACTTCAGCCCTTTAGATTAGCTTGTTTTCTTCACTAATACTTGATTAGTGAAGAGGTAGCATGACCTAGAAAGTCTTCAAGGTGGATCATCTTCGGCCTCAAAGATCGCAATGCAAGCTCGATCCTTTCTTCAAGTGGAGCCAAGATGAGTTCTAGGGACTACAACTTGGAGCTTTAGAAGAGAAGGATATGGTCTACAATGGTTGTAACCGCTTTCACTTAGAATAGAACTTGCTTTATTATCACTTAAACCCTAATACTTTAGTTAGATTTTAGATTAGTGTAGCTCAGCACCCCAAGATTTTTTAAAATTGCATACTTGATGCTGGTATTAACCTAGTGGTGGTGCTAAGACACACTTTCATGGTATCAGAGCAAGGGTAGAGCATTAGACGATGTATTTAGAATTACGAAACCGAAACAACTAAGAAAATTGTAAACCCAAACCCTAGTTTCTGTTGATTTTAAAATATTTTCTGAAATTTTTTTAAACAAGTGCAGAATGTTACATGTGATGTAACTAGAACACCATAGAAAAACGAGCCCCATAAGATATACTTTGGCTGGAGAGATCACACAAAATCCCGGCCTGGCCGATCCTTTTGAAAAAATTTAGTGTTCGTTTTTTGGTGGTGTTATGATCTCTAAGGTTTAGGGTTTCAGGTACTATTTGATTTTTCCCAGATTGCATGTGATGTTATGTTTGTGTTAGGGCAATTTTGAGTGTTTTGAAGTCGCAGCTTTAACATCGTTTTGGGTTTATGTTATGATATGTGATACAATATTTGGAATCCACATTAATTGGTTTTGTGAAAAATAGTTTGTGTATTGTGAATCTAGCACTTTAGTCTCAATTGATCGATTGCCATGGAGTTTCGATTCGGATCAAAACTCCATCGCAATCTTGTGTAGTACGCGAACACTCGCCAGGAAACACTACTAGATAGCCACGCCCCAAGCCCCGACCAAGTGACTATAGGAGAACCCCGTTGCCAAAAGCATCCACTCGGGTGCTCACGGCCACGGTGATCCACTTAAGTGCACTTTGTCGACGGCATCGGGGGTGCGGCCATCTACTAAAGTTCCCGACGAGTATTCGATCATATAATCGGGAATTTTTTTGAATTACCCGACTGGTTATTGAAAAGCGTTTTCAATTCGAGACTTAAATGCAAGGTTTATAGGGTTAGGCATGAAATCCGGAATATGTGATATTCCGGGTTTATGATGTCTTAAGAATAAACGGATTCTAATTATTATAGTTTTTTTTCTGCGACCGTAAATGTAATATGTGGGGTATCCCCGATCTTTTTTTTATATGTCAACGATATTCGGGATATGCATGTTTACTTACGTTGATAACTTGTGATGTTTATGTATTGCTGTGATATGTTATATTGGATCATCGTGATTGAATAGCCGGGTTTTTTAGCGTGAGATGAGAGTTTTTCTATTTTCATTCATGTAAAAATTGTATGTAATATTATTTTATTAGGACACTTTCAGGTTGAGGATATTGTCTTCATTGATGTATATTATTTACTTTTCCGCATTAGGATAGACCCAAGATGGGGAGCAAAAGTAACCGGGTTCTAGAGTCCAGTGGGAGGCCATCTCCAGGAGTCGAGACCGGGTCTCCTAACTCTAGAATTGGGAGGGTTGCTTGCCTCTCTCGTAGGAGTCTAGGGATGTGGGTTTGGCTATTCATCACGACCGTGGAATCCGTGTTTTTCATTACTGGCTTAATTTAAAACATGGACCTCCTAATATAGCCAATATTTCATAAGTTTTCTTCTGCTGCTAGAGTTTTGTGAAGTGATCATATAACTGTGTGAGATGAATGCTATATATGTTTGATATATAACAAATGTTGCTTATGTTTTTCACCAGTGCTAGTCCAGCCCCCACTCTTCCGTTAGTTAAGTAACCTAACGGTGCATGACGGGGCCCCGTGGTGAATGCGGATGGCATAACCGTACGTTCTATTTTCGTTTCTTCTATGGTATTTAGGAAACATAAATGATGGGACATCATTAATGAGATTAATGAAAAGACAAGAAACCTAAAGATATTGTAGAATCAAATTTTTCAAAAAGGTAGCTCTAGTTCTTGCTTTGGATAGTGGTATTCCTTTATGAAAATCCAGCACCTCATTCGATGAGGAAAGAGCCTAGATCCTTTCACCGGGAGTGACCTCTTTAGCAAAACTAGCAAATGCTACAACTTACTCGGTTTTTTTTGAAAACTACTCGATTATAAAAGCGGAGCTTAAACCGCTTCTTTTCAAATCACTAGATTATACAACGATATCAAGTACATCACGATAAAGGTTTTCTTCAAAACCAGTCGTAGCCCTCCGTCATTTCAAATAAGCGCTATTTAGTATTCATGCTACGTTTGTTGACCATAGCCAAGGCGTAGTGTACAGTTGCTGATTAGTGCTTATCTGCAGCATATGATGCGATTGGATTAGGGTAGCTGTATAGCTTTGTTGACCTCAGCTATGGGTTGTCACGCCCCGCTTCCCAGTATGAAGGCAGAGGACCCGACGAGGCCGCTACGTATTTACTGTGAAGTAAATACGCTAAGCGTATCTAAGCAATATAAAAGTAAGCACAAGAGACAAGAGATATAAACTGAACAACAACTTTATTTATTAACATTCTTTTGTACAATGCATGAAAAGTAAATACAACTGAATAAAAGGTAATGCCTAAACAATGGCATAACAGAAATGAGAGCACTGAATGGAAAGTGTACAATGACTAGAGCTCGGGGTCTTCACTGAACTGGTCCAAGTCTTCAGCAGTGGGCTCGATCTCTGACGGGTCCAAATCACCCGATGACATTCAAAGAAGAAAGAAATAGAATGTCGTCAGTGAACAGATCGCTCGGTAAGTCCCAAAGATAAGAGGAAAGTAGAATAGACAGAATAAGAAGGTATCTTTTAAAGTTGTATTATATTGTTGTAATGTTGTATTAACGCTGTTGTTTATAGCTTGGTACAGAAGGATGTCGGTGTATACGAGAGGAGTCTCTATATGCCAGAGGTTAGAGGCAAGTATAGTATAAGGAACCGTTTATGCCACTGTACAACAGCAACTGGATTCATGTTAGGTGTATTAAGTCTTACTGTCTCGTGCCACTTCTAACACCTTCCGTACTAATCCACCCTTTAAACCCCGAGATGTCTTGTTTGTATTGTTTGTTTCGTAAATTGTATTGATTGTATAATTGATTGACTGACCGAAACCATGATATTAGTAAACGGATGTAACTGTAGAATCATATAAATGGATGTAACTGGAGAATCATGTAATTGGAATGTATATCCATGGTTCGGTTAAGTCAAGTTGTATAATGGATTCATGGAATCATGTTGAATTGGAATATTATAGATTGCAGATTGCAGATTGTAGATTGTACTTGAATAATATTCAAGTCAGATTATAATGAGACTCAAACCGAGTCAGACAATTAGAAAAGTAAATTAAGGTCTTGATTGTTTTGATGTTATCGGTAACCGCAGCACATGGACGGCAAGATTTATGTCTTTTTCAAAGACGATTACTGTATTGATAACACCGTTGTTAAGTTATCTAGGTTAGATAGGCAAGCACCCACTTCTCCAGCTCCCTGAGGCTCAAGAGAATGGTCCCGCTTAAACCTATATTTACTAGGGTCCTTATAGTAAATTATAGAAGTTGAGGGGGTTTTATGTAAAAATACTTTTATATAATTTTCAAAATACACCCAAAATATTTATTAGTCGTCTTTAGAGTTGTAATGAATGTAGATTTTATATTGTGATATTCTAGTGAAAATATCCTATTTTCATAATAAATGGTATTTATTGGTAATATTGGTTTTGTATGGAATTCATGGTATTTTAGTGAAAAATGATTCTTGTGATATTTTTAGAAAAAGTGGAATATTTATATTATTACAAAATAGATATTTTAATGATAAATATACATATATTTATATGAAAATAATTTTTAATATATATAATATTCTAGAAATCTCATTTTCGTTAGATATTCGTATTTTAAATCTTTCGAGGCCGAATGCTCCTTGCGGATGTCTGAATCTCGCACTACTAAGCCCAAGGATGTGCGATAATCCGCACCATCCCAGTTGGGTTCCCTAAATTGGGTTGTAGCGGCGCTTTACAAAAATTTGTATAAATACTAAATCCTTTAGAAAACGGTTTTATTAAGTAAATGGTATTTAAATGAAAATGTATCGTTTTCCCGTATTCTATGTTCCTAAGGGTATGGATCTATGTTGCATATGAGTGTGTGAGGAGGTAGGTCATTACCTCGTGATCTACTTAAAGGTATAGCAAGGTTTTGTGATGTTGAAGGTGGAATTGAAACTATGTGGTATTTAAATGAAAAATATGGTAAAATGAAATAGTAATTATTTTGTGATATGAAACTTGATCAATTTGGTTGATTAGTGTTTAATAGTCAACATGAGAGAGTTTAAGCATAAATGTATTAACGTGAAGTGAAGTTTTATAAAGAAACCGAATCGGAAATCGGATTGGTTCCGATTCCGTCGGGTTTTGTAAATCCGTATTTTAGAAAAGAAAAGAGAGGTAGAATTGGGTACTTATGGGTTTAGGACAACAAGGAGAGGGAGGTGGAACGGGAGGAGTCGTCGGTGCATCGCTTCATCATCGGGAGCTCCTAGAATGATCGTCGGAAGTTCGCCGAAAAATTCGCCGTAGCTTCGCCTCGTGCTCGATTTCATTGTACACAAGGTTTGTTGGAAATTTTTGAGAGTTGGCTCAGAGTTTAGGGTGAGAGGGTAAAGGATTGGGGTGGTATTTATAGGGTTATGCTAGGGTTAGGGTAGATGAAGGGTTTTAATTTTAAAAATGTAAAAATGTATTGATAATCATTAAAAAATGGTGTAAATGGTGGTTAATAGGCTCTCTGTAAACGATCCAAATAAATGGAGTGTGCAGGGATGTTGAGAAGGTGAAGAGGCATCTTTTTCGTATTGATGACTCGGCCGTCCGGCCGAGTCCGGCCGAGTCGAGGGCTGAGGAGGTGGGGGGTCGCCTGATTAAGCCTCTGGTATATTCAGTTTTTCAGGTGTAGTGGAAAAATTTGGAGTTATCTCGTGTTGACTGTTGGGCTTCTAGAAAATTTAAAATAAATAAATATTAAAAATAATGTGGGGCATGGGATTTGAACTCTGGTGGCTTGGTTCAGCGGTGTAAGGTATTACCAATAAGCTACAAGCTCCTTCTTATAATTATGGATTGAATTAAATATTTAAAGTGGTAACAGTAACATTAAATACTCCAAATATACCTTAAATTTAAAGCAAATTTTTGTACACTAAAAATGGAGTTGTTACAGTCTACCCTCCTTACAAAAATTTCGTCCTCGAAATTTATAACTTTTATTTGAGGACTAGTTTACAAAGAGGTGTGGATATCTTGCACGCATTTCATCTTCCCTTTCCCAAGTGGACTTTCCTGGAGTGTCTTTCCTCCCCATCACTCGGACCAAGTTGACTTCCTTGTTCCGAAGTGTCTTCACTTTTCTGTCCAGGATCTCCACAGGTTATTGCTCAGAAGATAAGTCAGGCTGTATAGTGAGCTCGGAATGGTCGAGAACATGGCTGGGGTCACTCACATACCTTCTGAGTTGGGATATGTGGAACAGATTTTGCACTCCTTCCAATGAGGAAGCACTAAGCGGTATGCCACTTCACCAACTCGTTCGAGTATGTCGAACGGTCCAATATATCTCAGACTTAGCTTACCCCGTCTTCCGAATCGGATCACTCCGCGGTTCAGAGATATCTTCAAGAATACATGATCTCCTGGCTGGATCTCCAAGTGACGTCTCTTTGCATCAGCCCAGTGCTTCTGTCGATTTTGGGCTATGCGCATCCTTTTCCTGAAAGTACGAACCACATCAACAGTCGCTACTATCATCTCTGGTCCGAGAAGTTCCCTATCTCCGATGTCGTCCCAACATAATGGCGATCGACACTTCCTTCCATACAATGCTGCAAAAGGTGCCATTCCTATGCTTGCTTGATAGCTGTTGCTGTATGAGAACTCCACAAGATGCAGGTGATATTCCCACGATCCTTTGAAGTCTAACATACACGCTCTGAGCATATCCTCCAAGATCTGACTAGTTCGCTCAGACTGACCATCAGTTTGTGGATGATAAGCCGTGCTGAAGTTCAGACTTGTTCCCAAGGTTGCTTGCAGACTCTGCCAAAATTGCGATCGGAACCTGGTATCACGATCGGAGACAATGCAGACTGGTACTCCATGAAGTCTCACAATTTCCTGTATGAGTTCGTGGGTATCAGAGATAGTACATTATGAAGAGTTTAAATCTTTAAATAGATTATTACCTCCATATACCTCTTTGCTAGTGTCTCAGTTGATTGGCCAACTCAAAATGGGATGAAGTAAGCCGACTTTGTGAGTCGATCCACAATGACCCATACGGCATCGTTACCCTTTGTGCTGCGAGGAAGAGCAGTCACAAAATCCATCGTGATGTGTTGCCACTTCCATTCTGGGATTGGTAACGGTTGAAGTAGTCCAGCTGTCCTGTGACGTTCAGCCTTTACTTGCTGACACACCAAGTATTTTGCGACACTTCTGGCTACTTCACGCTTCATTCCATGTCACCAATAATTCTGACGTAGATCTTTGTACATTTTGGTACCTCCAGGGTGTACTGAGTAGGGAGAGCTATGAGCTTCTTTCATTAACTCTTCCTGAACAGGACCTTTTGGTACACACAATCTGCTGCCGTATCTCAAAGATCCGTCTTCATGGATGATGAAGTCTGTTCCGAGTCCATTCTCCACTTGTTCTCTGATCTTTTGCAACTTAGCATCACTTGCTTGAGCCGCTTTGATCTGATTGACAATGGTTGATTGAACTTGTAAATTCATCAAACTTGAAGCATTACCTGGCATGACTACTTCAATCTCCATCTGATACAAGTCTTGTTGAAGCTTCCACTGAGCGGTGAGATTCATCGATAATGGTTGACGACTAAGAGTATCAGGTACCACATTCACCTTCCCTGGGTGATATTGTAAGTTGATGTCAAAGTCCGCCATGAGTTGTATCCATTTTCTCTGCCGCATATTCAACTCCTTCTGAGTAAATACATATTTCAGGCTCTTGTGATCTGTATATATGTTCACTCATTCACCAAGTAGATAATGGCGCCAAATCTTGAGATCAAAGATGATGGCTGACAACTCCAGATCATGGGTCGGATAATTGCGCTCATGAATCTTCAGCTGTCTTGAAGTATTAGCCACAACCTTCCCGTGCTGATGTAGAACACATCCTAATCCCTTACCGGATGCATCGCAATGCACTTCGAATCCTCCAGATTGATCCGGTATGACGAGAATAGGCGCTGATGTCAAGCTTGACTTGAGTTCTACGAAAGCTTATTCGCATGCTTCTGACCACACAAAATCTTCATCTTTACGTGTGAGCTTGGTCAGGGGTGTTGCTATCTTTGAAAAGCCTTCAATAAACATTATGTAATATCCAGCTAAACCCAAGAAACTTCGAATGTCCTTCACTGACTTTTGTGTAGGCCATTCGCTAACTGCTGAAACCTTCGCTGGATCCACAGAGATTCCTTCTCCTGATACGACATGTCCAAGAAAACCAACTTGCTTTAGCCAAAACTCGCACTTGATGTACTTGGTATAGAGCTGATGTTGTTGAAGAGTTTCCAGGACAATTCGTAGGTGCTCTGCATGCTCTTTCCGACTCCTTGAATACACCAGGATGTCGTCGATGAAGATGACAACAAACCTGTCTAAGTACTCCCGGAAAACTAGATTCATTAGGTTCATGAATATTTCTGGTGCGTTGGTCACTCCAAATGGCATCACTAGAAATTCGTAGTGTCCATAGCGAGTTCTGAAGGCTGTTTTATGAATATCAGCTTCCTTGACCTTAACCTGATGACAACCTGAACGAAGATCCAATTCAGAGAAAACACAAGATCCACTTAGCTGATCGAATAAATCGTCGATGCGCGGGAGTGGATACTTATTCTTTAGAGTGACTTCGTTCAAGGCTCTGTAATCGATGCACATTCTGCATGAACCTTCCTTCTTCTTCACAAGTAGTACAGGTGATCCCCAACTTGAAGTGCTGGGACGAAACCATCCTTTCGCTAGTAATTCGTCCAACTGTGTTCGGACTTCCTTCAACTCTTCCGGACTTAGTCGATAAGGTGCTTTGATCACCGGTTGTGCTTCTGGTACTAAATCGATGATGAATTCAAGAGCTCGATCAGGAGGCAAAACTGATATATCGTCAGGAAACACATCGTCGATCTCTCGAACCACAACTGGTCTTGATTCTTCCTCTGCTTGATGTAGGGTTCCTAGGCATCCTAATGAAGTCTCACAAGGCATCAACCATGCCAATTTCAAAAATTATTGGTGCCGAGAAACCCTAACACGGATCTTAGACTAGAATTCTAGGCGAAACACAAAACTAGTTAACTACTTAACTAGAAGTGAGAAGCTACAACCTTTGTAGATCCGGTTCCCCACTTCCTTAGCTCCACGTGTGTGTGCTCTCGCTGTCCATCACGAATCCTAGACTCATTCGTCGGCTTCATCGGAAAACGGGCGAGCAAGGTCGTCGGCTTCGTGTCGAAGACGATCTACGTCGAGGTTGCACTAGTTCAAGCTTCGACTTCACCAAGTAGTGAAACTTGTGAAGAAAACACCCAAAACCACTTGGCAAGAGGTAGAGGATGAAGAAATAGGAGGTGGGTTCACTTTAGATTTGGATTTCTCTCACTAGATCTCAAGTTGCCATTAATGGCATCTAGGTTTCTCACTTGAAGAAGAAGAAGAAGATGATAGAATTGTTATGATAAGTTGTATGTAAAATGAATAATAAATCAATTCTTATCATCTTCTAACCATGGTCAAGTGTAGAGAATAGACCATGGTTAGTGGGAGTGGTTAGGGTTAAGCAAGGAGACAAAATGGCATCATTAGTAAAAGCTTCATGAAGCTTCACCACTCTTCATGATAAGATGAAACCATTTTGTTTTGATAAATCCATTTAAATAAATAATAAATGGATAAAATAATAAGTGAATAAAATATAAACCCTAACCACTTGCATAACCATGGTTGCATTCTATACACAAAGCCAAAACAACATGCATCATCAAACATGATACATTCAAGTGTACACAAAACATATCACATATACAATGTGCACATCAAGTGAGAAAAATCCGTTTAAAGTGAACCAATACTAGTTAATGCAAAGTAATATATCAAATATATAATTATACATTAAATCATTAAATCAACACTTGATTCAATGATCCGGTCATGTCGCACATAACCGACTAGTATTCAATGCATCGATTTATCGAATCAATGATTCGATAACTAGGTCATATCTCATACAACCAATCGAAACATTAATCGCGAGAATCAAATACGGTATCACATACACGCATTATTCTCGGTCCCGCACATATCTCATATGCACTCCTATTTCGTTTCGCTTGAGCTAGGAAACCTCTGTGTAGGACTCTAAAGACTCGTCAATACGCCGGTAGCAGATGATGATCATATCAAGCACCCACAAGCCGCAAGCGGTCTGCTAAACGTAACGGCCACCCGGGTATTGAGCGATCAGAAGATCGACGAGCTAGCCCGCTCACACTCCTGCGAATCCGACCAGTAACACTACCATACAGTCCGGTCTCTTCGTCTGATATGTCGCATATCAAGTCTAGGGGTGGTAAACGTTAGACCCCAATAACCCGATAAGTCGTGCCGATGTGAGGCTCATAACGGGTCGAGAAACTACTGGTAACACTTACCAGCAAATCTCTGATCAGCCCTGGCCAGGGACTTCCCTGCTACGGCCAATCGAGCACTGCGCAACATCAACCCCCAATACCGGGAGAGACGAAACCCCTCCTGTCGCTCATTGCCTCCATGTGACTCGGGACTGTGCCCAAAGACCACCGTTTTGCATGCCCTCATGGACGTGGTAAGGTGGAGATCAAAGCACAGTGGGAATCACACAAGACTCTATGACGATCTCGGGTCTACAGACTAACCTGTACAAGTGTCACCTGAGAACTGCCATCTGACGTGAGGTATAATACCATCTGGGAGTTCTCGGCGAGTCCGTCCAGTGTACCCAGTCTCCACTGAGCACCCGTACACCATCTCTGATGTCAAACACCAATGGATATGGGATCATCCATCGCCCATCTCATGGGTCGAGAAGCGTATACGCTAGTCTACTCTGGTATATCGATGCCCCGTCTCGATACACCCACGACTAGGGACCTTGAAGGATGTACTTATGGACTACCATGTCCCCACTAGTATGATCTGCATCACAGTCCAGGTAGTCAAGTACATATCCTAAGGGCTTTACCAACATGTAACTATAAGACAGTATAAAGAGACTAGTGTACATGTTAAGATAAAGAGTAACCAGATAGCATACTATCATATCGAGCAAGAAAGTCATCTCTATATATGTCCAAGCATCCAATATAATATACATCATCTGTACAATACTGGCCTCTAGGGCATACATACAACTAACAATCTCCCACTTGCACTAGGGCCAGCTGCTGTAGTATCGCATACCGAGCATCCCAAAGAGTCTCTCAAACTGTATCTGGGGAATGGCCTTCGTGAGTGGATCCGCGGTGTTGTTCTTCGTGTCAACCCTTCTGACCTCGATCTCCCGGCGATCAACTATCTCCCGGATCAGGTGATACCGCCTCAGAATATGCCTGGATCGCTGATGGGACCTGGGTTCCTTGGCCAAAGCCACCGCTCCATTGTTATCGCAATACAAAGGTATTGGATGCTCAATGGATGGAACCACACCAAGTTCAGTAATGAACTTCTTGATCCAGACAGCCTCTTTAGCAGCATCGTTGGCAGCGATGTATTCAGCCTCCATCGTTGAGTCTGCCACGGTTTCCTGCTTGGAACTCTTCCAGCTAACCGCCCCTCCGTAAAGGGTAAAGAAAAAGCCCGACTGCGACTTAGAGTCGTCCTTATCACTCTGGAAGCTCGAATCGGTAAAGGACTCCACTTGGAGTTCTCCGTTACCATACACCAAGAACATATCTCTAGTCCTTCGCAAGTACTTGAGAATGCTCTTCACAGCTGTCCAGTGACTCTCTCCAGGATCAGCTTGATACCTGCTCACTATACTTAGTGAGTATGCAACATCGGGTCTAGTACATAGCATCGCATACATGATAGAGCCTACTGCCGAAGCATAGGGTATCCCTTGCATGCGAGCTCTCTCCAAATCAGTCTTGGGAGACATCTCTTTGGAGAGAGTGACTCCAGAGATCGTGGGCAAGTTCCCACGCTTGGACACTTCCATACTAAACCTCTTTAGTATGGTGTCAATGTACCTGGATTGGGACAATCCCAAAATCCGTTTGGATCTATCTCTATAGATCCTAATTCCCAATATGCAGGAGGCATCACCAAGATCTTTCATTGAGAATCTTTATGATAAGAAGAGCTTGACCGATTGCAGCATAGGAATATCATTTCCTATCAAGAGTATGTCGTCCATGTACAATACGAGGAATACAACCTTACTCTCTGCCACCTTCTTGTAGATACAAGGTTCATCTGGATTTTTGACGAAATCAAACTCTTTGATAACGACGTCAAAGCAGATGTTCCAACTCCGCGATGCTTGCTTTAATCCATAAATGGATTTAAGCAGCTTGCACACATTCCCGCTGCTCCCACTGTCTACGAAGCCCTCTGGCTGAGTCATGTACACGCACTCTTCTAAATCACCATTTAGAAAGGCGGTCTTAACATCCATTTGCCAGATTTCGTAGTCATGATATGCAGCGATGGCAAGCATAATTCGGATGGATTTAAGCATAGCCACTGGAGAAAAGGTTTCGTCATAGTCCACACCTGGTCTTTGACGAAAACCCTTTGCTACAAGTCTAGCTTTGAAAGTCTCCACTTTCCCATCTACACCAAGTTTCTTCTTGAAGATCCACTTGCTCCCAATGGGTTTTACCCCTTCAGGAGCAACTTCCAAAGTCCATACTTTGTTGGTGTACATGGATTCCATCTCGGACCGCATAGCATCCAGCCATTTCACTGAGTCCCCACTCGTGATGGCCTGCTTGAAGCTAGTTGGGTCATCATCCTCCATGATGCAATCCTCGCTTCCACCATCAATGAGAAAACCGTAGTATCTCTCAGGTGGACGAGAAACCCTACCAGATCGGCGGAGAGGCTGAGGTTCGTCGGGTACTACTGAATCTTCTGGTTCTACTAAATCTTCAGTTATAGTTTGTGTTTCTGGAACTTCTTCCAGTTCTACCTCAGAGCCACTAATCTCTTTTGCAAGAAATTCCTTTTCTAAAAAGGTGGCATGTTGAGCAATAAACACTTTTTGTTGTTCACTGTGGTAGAAGAGATATCCATTTGAATGTTTAGGATATCCCACAAACTTACATAGAACTGACCGTGCCTCAAGTTTGTCTGGATTTTGCCTTTTGACATAGGCCAGACAACCCCATATCTTAACTCGTTTAAGACATGGTCCCTTACCACACCATATGAGCTCCCACTCCATATCTCATATGGTGTGGTAGGTACAGATTTAGTTGGAACTTGATTCAATAGGTATGCCGCTGTTTCAAGCGCATACCCCCAGAAGGAAATAGGTAACTCAGCTGTACTCATCATAGAGCGCACCATATCTAATAGGGTGCGATTCCTCCGCTCCGATACACCGTTGTGCTGTGGTGTATAAGGAGGAGTAAGCTGAGAGAGAATCCCATTCTCTTTTAGGAAGTCCAGGAATTCATTGCTCAAGTATTCACCTCCTCGATCAGATCGAAGGATTTTAATACTTTTTCCGGTTTGTTTCTCGACTTCTTGTTTATATTCTCTAAATTTCTCAAAAGCTTCAGACTTGTGTCTTATCAAGTACACATGTCCGTATCTTGAGAGATCGTCAGTGAATGTAATGAAGTACGAAGAACCATCCCTGGCATGTGTAGACATGGGACCGCATACATCACTATGTATTAGTCCCAAGAGTTCGGTAACTCTTTCTCCGTGTCCCGTAAACGGAGTTTTGGTCATCTTGCCTTTGAGACATGACTGGCAAGTGTCATAAGATGAAAATTCGAATGGTTTCAAATACCCATCCTTATGCAACTTAGCCAGTCGTGTCGTATTGATGTGACCCAGTCTACAATGCCACAAGAAGGATTCGTTGAGTTCAGAACTCTTCCTCTTGTGTGTGTTTGTTATGCTCAGAACTGTTGATTGATTTAGAACATAAATGCCATTGCATAACGTGCCTGATCCAACCAACTTTTGGTTATGGAAAATGTTCATAACATTGTCCTGTAATACAAAATTATATCCCTCTTTACTTAATAAAGAAACTGATATAATGTTGCATATCAGGTTCGGCATGTAATAGCATTCGTTCAGAACCAATGTATTACCAGTTGGTAATACAAGGTGATATTCCCCGACAGTCTTAGCTGCAACAATTGCACCATTTCCAACTCTTATGTCTTTATCACCTTCTCCAAGTTCTCTACCTTTTCTAAGCCCATGTAACTGATTACATATTTGGGATCCTGACCCGGTATCTAATACCCAGGACGTAGAGCAAATGGAGAAACAGTTCTCAGTAACGAACACACCCGAAGAAAATGCATCAACATGTACTTTCTTCATTCGGGTGGCATGGGAATCCTGGTATTCCCCTATATCCTGTTCATTCCTATAACTCTTATAAGAATGAACGGAACCAACGTTCCCCAGCACAGTATAACATGCGGGTTCGGTCAATACATCCATATTATTATCTTGATTAAGGCATGAAATGGTCGCTACCTGGAGAGAGAGAGAAGAAAACACTTTAGCGTAAGTTCGTGCAAGATCAGATTGGTTATTATCTTATCTAATCAAGATGGCTCCCACTGCTTTTTATCAAATCTTCCTTCAAACCCTAAAAGGAAAGACTAGCCGGGATTAATTACACACTACAAGTTCGCCAATCTTTCAGCCAGGCCAGTGTCGGTACTTTGAGGGAGGTCCCCCGTGCTTTCGCACGAACCTAATTAATGTAAACCTCGTTTTCCCAGAGGCGTAACCTCGTTGACACCTTTCTAGACACCTACTTGATCGGCTAATTGTAATGTGCAAAACTCTCCCAGGAGTAACTCTTACTCGCAGTGGGTATCGGGATCCAACTATCTCATAGAAGGTATGGAATCTCATTGCAAATTTCAACACTTGAAATTCCCGATAATATTTTGCCCCTAGTGTGCCATGACCTTGACAGAGGTCAACAAATCATAGTGCACTAGTCAAGTTCAACCCGTCATTTCTTGATTGAATCAAACCCACTCGCACGACCCTTGACAGAGGTCAACAAGGTCGTACGACTACCCTAATCTAATCACATCACATGCTTTGCAGATAATTACTAGTTAGCTACCGCACACTACGCCTTGACAGAGGTCAACAAACGCAGCACGAATACTAAATAGTCTTTATCTGAAATGACGGAGGGCTACGACAGGTTTTTCTGAAAACCTATTGCGTAATGAACTTGATATCGTTGTAGAATCAAATGAAGTTTTGAAATGGAGTGATTTTGAGGCTTTTCCAGTTTCGCTAAAGGGGTCACTCCCGGTGAAGGGATCGTCGGCCCTTTCCTCGTCGAATGAGGTGCGGGATATATCATATATATCACTGTGCAAAGCAAAACTCAAAAACAATCAAAAGAAAACCGAGTGTGTAGCATCTGCCAGTTATTGCTAAAGGAGTCACTCCCGGTGAAGGGATCTCGGTCCTTTCCTCATCGAATAAGGTGCAGGGTATATCATATATACCGCTATGCAAAGCAAGAACTGTAGCTACCTGTTTTATTTAAAATCTGATTCTACAACATCTTAGGTTTCTTTTCTTTCATTAATCACATTAATGAAGTCCCATCATTTAAATACCTAAACATCACAGATAGATATGACGTACACTTATGCCATCCGCATTCGACTCGATGTCCCCTCGTGCACCGTTAGGTTAGGTAACTAACGACAGAGCAGGGCAGGGCTAGCGCGGGTGTAAAACATAAGTAACGTCTATATAATATATCATATATACCATATACTATATCCATCACGGAATCACAACACAGATATCGCAGCAGAAGAAACATATGAAATATTGGATATACTAGGACGCCAACGCCTCACATGTGGCACGCCGTACTGCCCCAAACCCGAAGGTTCAAAGGGCAGTTCAAGACGGTCACATAATCGAGTTAAGGTTTGTTGTCTTCTAGAGGGTCCATCGTGTTACTTGCACTACTTAGAACGTCGTTAAACTACGGAAAAATCCAACACTTGGAAATTTCCCGACAGGGGAAAAATTGGGTATTTATATCCGGTCGAACTTTTTAACATATTCTGAAAATTATCCGGAAATACACAAAAGACGAATTGATAATCCGATCGAAATACCGAATCCCCAAAACAACCCTGGAAAATTCAACTCTTGAATGAATATTAAAAATTCGCAGGAAAACCACCACAGAAAAATGAGAATTACTGTGAAAATTAAAATGCACAAAACGACAAAAGCGCCGCGCATCCGCCTCACGAGCCATGCTCGTGCCGCGGATCCGCGGCTCTTTGATGGAATTACTCCATCGAAATTCACAGTAACTCTTAGATTAGCCTGCTGATTTTTCTGCATATTTTTAATGTGGAAAAATCCCCGATTTTAGAAAAAGGACAGAGAGCATGTTTGGTTTGGGGTTTCGGGTTCGTTCGGGCTTCAAACTGCGTCTAGACTTCGCCTAAGGCTCTAGCTTGGCTCTGATACCACTGTAGGGTTCCTAGGCATCCTAATGAAGTCTCACAAGGCATCAACCATGCCAATTTCAAAAATTATTGGTGCCGAGAAACCCTAACACGGATCTTAGACTAGAATTCTAGGCGAAACACAAAACTAGTTAACTACTTAACTAGAAGTGAGAAGATACAACCTTTGTAGATCCGGTTCCCCACTTCCTTAGCTCCACGTGTGTGTGCTCTCGCTGTCCATCATGAATCCTAGACTCATTCGTCGGCTTCATCGGAAAACGGGCGAGCAAGGTCGTCGGCTTCGTGTCGAAAACGATCTACGTCGAGGTTGCACTAGTTCAAGCTTCGACTTCACCAAGTAGTGAAACTTGTGAAGAAAACACCCAAAACCACTTGGCAAGAGGTAGAGGATGAAGAAATAGGAGGTGGGTTCACTTTAGATTTGGATTTCTCTCACTAGATCTCAAGTTGCCATTAATGGCATCTAGGTTTCTCACTTGAAGAAGAAGAAGAAGATGATAGAATTGTTATGATAAGTTGTATGTAAAATGAATAATAAATCAATTCTTATCATCTTCTAACCATGGTCAAGTGTAGAGAATAGACCATGGTTAGTGGGAGTGGTTAGGGTTAAGCAAGGAGACAAAATGGCATCATTAGTAAAAGCTTCATGAAGCTTCACCACTCTTCATGATAAGATGAAACCATTTTGTTTTGATAAATCCATTTAAATAAATAATAAATGGATAAAATAATAAGTGAATAAAATATAAATCCTAACCACTTGCATAACCATGGTTGCATTCTATACACAAAGCCAAAACAACATGCATCATCAAACATGATACATTCAAGTGTACACAAAACATATCACATATACAATGTGCACATCAAGTGAGAAAAATCCGTTTAAAGTGAACCAATACTAGTTAATGCAAATTAATATATCAAATATATAATTATACATTAAATCATTAAATCAACACTTGATTCAATGATCCGGTCATGTCGCACATAACCGACTAGTATTCAATGCATCGATTTATCGAATCAATGATTCGATAACTAGGTCATATCTCATACAACCAATCGAAACATTAATCGCGAGAATCAAATACGGTATCACATACACGCATTATTCTCGGTCCCGCACATATCTCATATGCACTCCTATTTCGTTTCGCTTGAGCTAGGAAACCTCTGTGTAGGACTCTAAAGACTCGTCAATACGCCGGTAGCAGATGATGATCATATCAAGCACCCACAAGCCGCAAGCGGTCTGCTAAACGTAACGGCCACCCGGGTATTGAGCGATCAGAAGATCGACGAGCTAGCCCGCTCACACTCCTGCGAATCCGACCAGTAACACTTACCATACAGTCCGGTCTCTTCGTCTGATATGTCGCATATCAAGTCTAGGGGTGGTAAACGTCAGACCCCAATAACCCGATAAGTCGTGCCGATGTGAGGCTCATAACGGGTCGAGAAACTACTGGTAACACTTACCAGCAAATCTCTGATCAGCCCTGGCCAGGGACTTCCCTGCTACGGCCAATCGAGCACTGCGCAACATCAACCCCCAATACTGGGAGAGACGAAACCCCTCCTATCGCTCATTGCCTCCATGTGACTCGGGACTGTGCCCAAAGACTACCGTTTTGCATGCCCTCATGGACGTGGTAAGGTGGAGATCAAAGCACAGTGGGAATCACACAAGACTCTATGACGATCTCGGGTCTACAGACTAACCTGTACAAGTGTCACCTGAGAACTGCCATCTGACGTGAGGTATAATACCATCTGGGAGTTCTCGGCGAGTCCGTCCAGTGTACCCAGTCTCCACTGAGCACCCGTACACCATCTCTGATGTCAAACACCAATGGATATGGGATCATCCATCGCCCATCTCATGGGTCGAGAAGCGTATACGCTAGTCTACTCTGGTATATCGATGCCCCGTCTCGATACACCCACGACTAGGGACCTTGAAGGATGTACTTATGAACTACCATGTCCCCACTAGTATGATCTGCATCACAGTCCAGGTAGTCAAGTACATATCCTAAGGGCTTTACCAACATGTAACTATAAGACAGTATAAAGAGACTAGTGTACATGTTAAGATAAAGAGTAACCAGATAGCATACTATCATATCGAGCAAGAAATTCATCTCTATATATGTCCAAGCATCCAATATAATATACATCATCTGTACAATACTAGCCTCTAGGGCATACATACAACTAACACTTGAGCTGCTGCAACTACTGCTTCTCTTGGCTTCGCTTTGTAGGTACTTGGCTCCAGGGTACGGTCTCCACTTTTGAAATAGAAGACCGGATGGTCTGGAATCTCGAATACTACTGTCACGTCCCGAAAGTACGGAACATGACCGGCACTTAAACTACGAAACGTCTCGAGTCGTACGTAATCTAAGTAAGCCGAAAAACCAAGAAATCCAAACCAAGAAAAGTAGTAGAGTGAAGGAAAACCAATTTAAATCAAGTAGTTTTAATAGCATAAACCGAATTATGCGTTTTTAAAAAACATCAAATATTTCCTGAAAATTTCGGCAGAGTCTCCTTTGTAAATACTGGCCCCTAAACGGGATACAACATGAATAGTATACGAAATCCATAAAAAAAGGCATCCCCAAGCGGGAGCTAGCTCTTCGTCAATCGACGGTCACAACCACACAAGCAATATAATATACAACGCTAAGGGCGAGGATCAAAAACTCAAAAGGAAACTCAAACCACAAGAAATCCACAGAAATATAACGCGCGACTCTAAGGTCGAAAGAATAACATCACCGGTCTTTATCTCAAAATAAATACATGTTTGGTTGATGGAACTTCTAGATACAACAGAGTAATAATATACAAGGTATATAGTGATGGGTACGATACAAATAAACCAACCTATTAGCAAATCACCCGGAAATGGAAGTAGTACCAGCAAAGCCGTAATGAAACCTGTACGGCAAAACCTGCAAGAAACTGTGGCACAACGGGGCTGAGTTGCCAACTCATGAGTAGAAAAACATCTATGAACAGAAATCGCATAAACAACGCAATCCTAGGTCAACAATCATAATATATCCTCAAATATATAACCAGCAGCCTATAACAATGGCTAGGGTAAAAGTTTAACCCAAGTGTAATCCCATGTGTCCGTGTCAGTGCCTCAGGTAGCAATATATCATATGTATGATGTATGAATGCATGAAACAGAATGCATGTACTGAAGAAAACTGCTTTCAAAATTTAGTGAGATTTCTGTATCTTTTTAAAACGAGGTATCATAATGAAATCAGCATAAACAGTGCCTAGCATCGACATAAAACAAATATCCAAATATCTCGATATCTTTGTGTCGCAATCTCTGTACCTCAATATCTCAAATATCTCTGCATGTCTCAATCTCACTATCTAGGGCGCCGTCAATCCTGACCGGCCCCTACCATCAATCTCAAGACCACGACAGTATACTCCGGATATCCGACGCGTCGGGTAATATCACCGGTCGGTAGTGCTCCCCTGCCAGGCTCAACGCTATCATCTGCGATCCTCTTGCCCCGGGATACCGCACCGGGTCCACCATGTACCCGAAACGGTTCCTCCACTCCTCGAACTCGGGTCTCGAAATCCATCAGCAAACTCATGGTGGACGACTCAAACATCATAGGAAAACCGCACTTTTCTTTAAAAAAAAAGAAAGAATTTTATAAGTGTTTTTGCGGTTTTCCCCCAAATCCAGGAAATCTCATGAAAATTCGAATCCAAATCCTCAATAGCATGTAAACAGTGAATATAGACATAAAAATCCATGAATGCGGCATATCAATGAATAATAACATGCATGAAGTAGTAAGTAATATCTACAATGTCTAAACTAGCATTTAAGGCAAGTACACTAATATCATGTCTAAACTATTAGCTAACAACCTATGTCAAATGAAATAGTATTTTCTAAAGTGTTTGTGACATGGCAATTACCGATGAAGATGTGTGTGAGCCGGCAAGTAGGTGTACGTGGTACATACGCGTCATCGGTAATGGTGCTGGTGTCCTAACAGCATGATATTAACAATAGAATATGAATCAAAAATAAGTATGCGATGCGGAGCAACAGCAATAAAGAGCGGGAGCTTAATACTAGACACAAAGATAACAAATCTATATTTAATATAAATCTAGTCTAACAACTACACTAAACTAAAGGGCTATGCTAACTGGCTACTGCAGGTAAGGAACCGCCTAACATCTGAGTCGATACATATGCATATATATATTAGTCGGTGATCCCGCCTCGATAATATCACATCCGATACCATATCTATAATCAGTTATTCCCAAGTCAAGAGTGAGGATCAAACATCAATATATAGTTCGTACTTAAATCCGTCGTACGACATCCCCAAATCTGGGTACTGGTCAATATCTCATTCATTAATTATTCATCTGGTATTCTCTTTATCCAAGATCATAATCTGGGTACTAATCTACGTCTAGTATGATACTAATATCATCAATATAGTCATGATCGGACAGCTGACCTACAGCCTCATACAAACCGATATCATCATCATATATCGTCATAAAAAGGTATACATCGCCTAATACGACCTATTATGAATATCTTAACATATCATATCTCATATCACGATCACATGTCGACCATTTTATTTATATCACTATTCACGTGGTATCATCGTCCAAAGATCCGCTATAACATCGTGACGTATCTCAAATACGAATCCAGCTATATCACCGATCTCACGGTCTCAAATCAATCTCATCGACTCACCTCAAATCCCAAACACTATCCTCAAATCCAGTATGTGAACACATAGTCCCATACTCATGTGAACACATAAATACATATTCCCGTATAAGCACAAATGAAAGTAGCATGTATGCAAGTATGGGTGTGTGTGTGTGTAAATGTGGTGCAACCTCTACTCTAGGGTCTCCTAACACTAAACCTATCCAATCACACCTAAAATCTATCTTTATCATCAATAACTCAATAATATAATCAATATATATGTGTGTATACGTATTCGTATACATCACCACGAACTGCGGGGGTGCTATACGCCATCCACCCAGCTTGTCCCAGTAGATATAAATCTACTCACCTGATCCTCGCTCGCTGGTGCCGACGTCGCCACGCGCTTGCTTGTCGTCTCGAAATCCACATGGGGTACCTACATTTCATAACGCACCGTATCGCATTAAAACCAAATTCGAAATCGAAACGGCACACGAAAATCAAATCGGCACGCGTATCACGCATAGGTCAAAACCTATCACCTACGTATGCAAGAATAGCCAAACCAACCCTCGATGTCGATTTACAAACGTCAAACCATCGAGAAAAACCCAATCACACTCATTTGCACATTCACGAACACTAATTATAATATAAAATGAGTTAAACTCACGAAAACCCCAAATTCACTTTAAAAGCCATTTTTCCGAAAATATAGCAAGCGAAAATTACCCGTTTTAGTACAAAACACGACGTTTAAAAAAATCTAGCAGCCATAATACTTATTAAATATCTTAAATAAGTCATAAAAACAATTTCCATAATTTAATCTCATTAAATTTCATTAACCCCAAAATTCTAGTTTATAATATACCCAAATTTAACAATTTTATAGCAAAAATGTACAAACAACAATTTAGCTTGGATATTCATGAATCAAAGGCATTAAACCACTCAATATAATATTTATAATGACATGAAACCATAATTATATTTTAATCTAAAGCATTTAACAATTTTCCAAAAACCCTAGTTAGCAAAATAACTTAATTAGGACATTTTATAAGTAAGGGTTTGTAATTAACAACTAGATTAGTTTTCTACAAAACTTAAGATGTTAATCCACATCACTAAACCATACACAATCGATCACAACCCATTTCCACAACAAAACCAACTTGAAATCTTTAATCATGCAATTAAACTCATCAAAAACCTAATTAAGCACTTAGTTAACTCAGATTAAAGCAACTAGACAACAAATTTAACAAAAGCATGAAATTATACCTCCCATGTTTGAGATCAAGCTCAAGATGTAGCCTCCCGAAATACCATCTTGATCCCTAGATCCATACTAGAATGGTCAAGTAAAAATGGGTAGGATTTAGATTTTGATTTTGTGGGCTTTTTGTGTGATTTTTGTTGATTTTTTTGAAGGAAAATGGAGGGGATTTGGGGAGGGCTGCTGTTGTTGAGGGGGAAGGGAATTCTCGGCCAGGTTGAGGGGAGTGAGGAGAGAGAGGGAGGTGGAGAAAGTGGGGGGAGAAAGTCAAAGTCAAACCAATACCCATATATCTATTCCTTCTCTCTTTATTCTACTCATTTCCTTTTATCAAAAGAAGTGGGGACATGGGGGAAATGGGGCTGCTGAAAATTCAGCCAAGGAGGGGAGGAAAAATGTGGGGTGTGAGTGTGGGTGTGGAAAAAAAAAGATAAATATTATACCCCCAAAACCATTTACACTAATTTAACCAAATAAGCCCCTTTTCTTCAATATTTTCTAAACCTTTTTGGCAAACGATATCGTTTAAAAAAAAATATTTTACATGTCAGTTTAGTGTGTCATGAATTATAAAATTTGTATCAACCCATTCCAATTTATAATTTTCCCTAATTAAATGTATTAGTGACGGCTTAAAATAATATTAAAATAATTAATTTCGGAAAAATTTTCAGAAAATTTGAAATTTCACCAGTGGCTCAATAAACACCAAATACTAGCAATTACATAGCTAGAATATGTATATTTAATTTTAAAATAAAGATATTTGTATTTTGACTTTTTACAGAAAACCCCCTTATTTTACCGATTTTCCGAAATTTCACCGAAACGATTTTCAAAACGTTACAATCTTTCCCCCTTAGAGAAATTCGTTTCCCGTATTTAAATTAAAACTCCCCCCAAATACTAAAACATCTAAGCAAGACCATCAAGTCATCGGGGCTCCGAAATCGTAAACACATAAAACAAATCGTAGCGCAGCGCATGCGCATGAAAAATGAGTATATAACTCAAAATCAAAACTCCGTCAAGCATCCCGCAATCATCGGAGTCACGGTAAAGACACAAATGTCAAATCCAATACCCAAAACCAATATAATATAACCCGAAACTATACACGTAAATATCAAATCTATATATGTAAATATCTGAAGGAAATGCATGCCCAATCTCTTAAAATCGCTGTGCAATGCGCAAAACACTGCACACTGGCGGACGTCTATTATAAGAAAATAACCATATACATATATACCTTTTGTTTAAAATGTACGTTCCGCCGTTTTGGGAAACAATTTAGAAGGGTTTCCTTGTTTTAAACGTTTCGTGTCATATCAGACACGTAGGTAAATACTGAGACTATAACTTGCTTTTTGGAATTCCCTTCGATAGCTATCAATGCATGCAAAATACATTCAGGTACTGTCCTCTGACTAGTCCTGCTCAGTACGAAAACACATAGCAAATATCATAAAAACGTACTGCTCTATAAGAAATCAATCCCAAAATACGCATATGAATACTACGTGTATCTGGTGCGCACGGAAATCGAATCCATATACGTGCCATACAAGTGTACAGAAACAAGATCTAAGTGCATCGGGTGTGCACGAAGCATCTGTCATAAGCAACGTATGTGCCTGACAGCAAAATCAGGTGCATCTGACATGCATGAAAAATCTCGATTTAATGCATCTGGTGTGCACCAAATCGCATCTCAGAACATGCGCTCAACATGGGCGAAAATCCAAGGCAGGTGCATCTATTATGCACGAAATCGTGAAATCCAATGTCAAGCGCCGAACATGCGCAAAATCCAATCAGGTGCAAAAGGTGCACAAAACCAATATCGAGCATCACAATCGAAATCGAAGACCAGTGCATCTAAGTGCACAAAATGCGTATCACTGCACTGCAAGTATATGTGAACTATACCGAGTGCAAAAACCAAATCGTATGCGTATATACGCACAAATCAACTCAACTGTATGAAATCCATATAATCACAAACATAAGAAACCAAGGCACGAAAACTATCTCAAGTGCAACAACTGTGCAAAAATCGTAAATACTCAGTAGGTGCAACCATGGCGCATGAAAACGATATCATGAACTCAATCATCAGAACCAAATCATGCGAATAGATCGCTCAAAATACCAAAATCAAGTATGGCGGAATAGTCCCGCTCAAGCACATCCTCCAAGAATCTCTGGCCAACTGTCGTAGTCACTCATAGCATGTCTCGTCGACGATCCTGAACTCTGGCCTGCCAGTGTGCGTAACATGACCACCCCTGGGCCCAAGTCTTCTCGTAATTTATTCCAGAAAGGTCCTGTCAAGGTCTCTCCCAAATCTCGTCTCTGCCGAACTGTCCGGAAGCCATCGTCCTTTAATATATCTGTTTCTTGTTCCGGAACGGCTACATACTCATCGTGACTCCTTCTGCAAGGTATATCCAAGTACAATGCCTCGGCATGCGTATCGCATCTCTGATGTTGGCGGAGTGGAACATCGTCTCATCAAGACCTCGTACGAACCTCTTACTCCACTTTCCTCTAATGTCGACTGCTTCGGACTCGTCTCGTCGTGGCTGCATGGACTGAGCTCCAACGGCTATCCTCGTATCTGGAGTCTCCTAAGAAATGCATCTCACCACCTGGCATCCGAATGAAGTCGAACCATTTGATTGATTCGTCAAAACCTCATAATCCCCCAAGAGCTCAACATCTTGGGTACAGTTTAACAGTATCGAGTATATACCACAGCATCGATGGTCTAGCCGTAGAAGGGCAAACCCAAGCCTCACTAATGGCGCTGCGGAACTGCCGCAAACCCTAAGGTTCAAAGGCTTTCACACGGTCATTAAGTCGAGTTAGCGTTTCATTCTTCTAGAGGGTCCATAGATTTTCCTGTATGTCTTTCCGAATACTTTAAACTTGGAATAATAGGTTTCTGACATTCGATCGTCTCCATCGACTCTCAACGTCTCCGCGTGAAGTCGTTTCTAGCTGGAATCAATCTATCTGATGACCTCGCCTCGGGGTAGCGAACGAACTACATGTCCTAGTCATTTATCCTTGGTGACTAGCGACCTTCTACCAGCTCTTAGTACAACTCGTACTGCAATAGCACCAACACCTGGGCGATATCTCGTCGTCCGCAGCAATAACTGGCTCACTCGTCTGCACGCTGAACCGTGTCTCAATCATCATGAATAAGCGATACACCAACGATCATCAAAATCTGGCTGCCCTCTATCAGTGGCTCAATCCTCTGGTACTGATCTGCACGTCTGAGTAATCTCATACAGCAATCCACCCAACGCTCGTGGCGCGAAACACAATGAAAAGACACATCTCTGCAATCGTGTGTCACCAGAATCACGCCCTGGTCAGTCCTCGTTCTTGACGAGCTCGTACTGACCGCAACTCTAGCCGTAGCTCTCCCTGCCCGTAATCGTGGTAGCAAACCGTAACTGGTACCGATGAGGTTAGATCAGGAATGAATATGATACTGAGCAAAGAAATGTATATCCTAAGGCTCCTTAAGTGGAGTAGCGTATCGTAAGTATGCCGCGGAACATACTACGGTACGTCACTCTAATTTAGTCACCTATTCCATCAACCAAGGGTCATACTACGCTCCGAAGGTAAAACCTAACGCTCTGATACCAACTTTGTCACGTCCCGAAAGTACGGAACATGACCGGCACTTAAACTACGGAATGTCTCGAGGCGTACGTAATCTAAGTAAGCCAAAAAACCCAGAAATCCAAACCAAGAAAAGTAGTAGAGTGAAGGAAAACCAATTTAAATCAAGTAGTTTTAATAGCATAAACCGAATTATGCGTTTTTAAAAAACATCAAATATTTCCTAAAAATTTCGGCAGAGTCTCCTTTGTAAATTCTAGCCCCCAAACGAGATACAACATGAATAGTATACGAAATCCATAAAAAAAGGCATCCCCAAGCGGGAGCTAGCTCTTCGTCAATCGACGGTCACAACCACACAAGCAATATAATATACAACGCCAAGGGCAAGGATCAAAAACTCAAAAGGAAATTCAAACCACAAGAAATCCAGAGAAATATAACGCGCGACTCTAAGGTCGAAAGAATAACATCACCAGTCTCTATCTTAAAATAAATACATATTTGGTTGATGGAACTTCTAGATACAACAGAGTAATAATATACAAGGTATATAGTGAAGGGCACGATACAAATAAACCCACCTATTAGAAAATCACCCGGAATGAAAGTAGTGCCAGCAAAGCCGTAATGAAACCTGTACGGCAAAACCTGCAAGAAACTGTGGCACAACGGGGGTGAGTTGCAAACTCGTAAGTAGAAAAACATCTATGAACAGAAATCGCATGAACAACGCAATCCTAGGTCAACAATCATAATATATCCTCAAATATATAACCAGCAGCCTATAAAAATGGCTAGAGTAAAAGTCTAACCCAAGTGTAATCCCATGTGTCCGTGTCAGTGCCTCAGGTAGCAATATATCATATGGATAATGTATGAATGCATGAAACAGAATGCATGTACAGAAGAAAACTGCTTTCAAAATTTAGTGAGATTTCTGTATCTTTTTAAAACGAGGTATCATAATGAAATCAGCATAAACAGTGCCTAGTATCGACATAAAACAAATGTCCAAATATCTCGATATCTCTGTGTCGCAATCTCTGTACCTCAATATCTCAAATATCTCTGTATGTCTCAATCTCACTATCTAGGGCGCCGTCAATCCAGACCGGTCCCTACCATCAATCTCAAGACCACGACGGTATCTTCCGGATATCCGACGCGTCGGGTAATATCACCGGTCGGTAGAGCTCCCCTGCCATGCTCAACGCCATCATCTGCGATCCTCTTGCCCCGGGGTACCGCACCGGGTCCACCATGTACCCGAAACGGTTCCTCCACTCCTCGAACTCGGGACTCGAAATCCATCAGCAAACTCATGGTGGAAGACTTATACATCATGGGAAAACCGCACTTTTTTTTAAAAAAAGAGAAAGAATTTTATAAGTGCTTTTGCGGTTTTCCCCCAAATCCAGGAAATCACATGAAAATCCGAATCCAAATCCTCAATAGCATGTAAACAGTGAATATAGACATAAAAATCCATGAATGCGGCATATCAATGAATAATAACATGCATGAAGTAGCAAGTAATATCTACAATGTCTAAACTAGCATCTAAGGCAAGTACACTAATATCATGTCTAAACTATTAGCTAACAACCTATGTCAAATGAAATAGTATTTTCTAAAGTGTTTGTGACATGGCAATTACCGATGAAGATGTGTGTGAGCCGGCAAGTAAGTGTACGTGGTACATACGCGTCATCGGTAATGGTGCTGGTGTCCTAACAGCATGATATTAACAATAGAATATGAATCAAAAATAAGTATGCGATGCGGAGCAACAACAATAAAGAGCGGGAGCTAAATACTAGACACAAAGATAACAAATCTATATTTAATATAAATCTAGTCTAACAACTACACTAAACTAAAGGGCTATGCTAACTGGCTACTGTAGGTAAGGAACCGCCTAACATCTGAGTCGATACATATGCATATATATATATTAGTTGGTGATCCCGCCTCGATAATATCACATCCGATACCATATCTATAATCAGTTATTCCCAAGTCAAGAGTGCGTATCAAACATCAATATATAGCTCGTACGTAAATCCGTCGTACGGCATCCCCAAATCTGGGTACGTGTCAATATCTCATTCATTAATTATTCATCGGGTATCCTCTTTATCCAAGATCATAATCTGGGTACTGATCTACGTGTAGTACGATACTAATATCATCAATATAGTCATGATCTGACTGCTGACCTACAGCCTCATACAAACCGTTATCATCATCATATATCGTCATAAAAAGGTATACATCGCCTAATGCGACCTATTATGAATATCTTAATATATCATATCTCATATCACGATCACATGTTGACCATTTTATTTATATCACTATTCATGTGGTATCCTCGTCCAAAGATCCGCTATAATATCGTGACATATCTCAAATACGAATCCTGCTATATCACCGATCTCACGGTCTCAAATCAATCTCATCGACTCACCTCAAATCCCAAACACTATCCTCAAATCCAGTATGTGAACACATAGTCCCATACCCATGTGAACACATAAATACATATTCCCGTATAAGCATAAATGAAAGAAGCATGTATGCAAGTATGGGTGTGTGTGAGTGTGTAAATGTGGTGCAACCTCTACTCTAGGGTCTCGCAATACTAAACCTATCCAATCACACCTAAAATCTATCTTCATCATCAATAACTCAACAATATAATCAATATATATGTGTGTATACGTATTCGTATACATCACCACGAACTGCGGGGGTGCTATACGCCATCCACCCGACTTGTCCCCGTAGATATAAATCTACTCACCTGATCCTCGCTCACTGGTGCCGACGTCGCCACGCGCTTGCTTGTCGTCTCGAAATCCACATGGGGCACCTACATATCATAACACACCGTATCGCATTAAAACCAAATTTGAAATCGAAACGGCACACGAAAATCAAATCGGCACGCGTATTACGCATATGTCAAAACCTATCGCCTACGCATGCAAGAATAGCCAAACCTACCCTCGATGTCGATGTACAAACGTCAAACCATCGAGAAAAACCCAATCACACTCATTTGCACATTCACGAACACTAATTATAATATAAAATGGGTTAAAACTCACGAAAACCCCAAATTCACTTTAAAATCCATTTTTCCGAAAATCTAGCAAGCAAAAATTACCCGTTTTAGTACAAAACAGGACGTTTAAACAAATCTAGCGGCCATAATACTTATTAAATATCTTAAATAAGTCATAAAAATAATTTCCACAATTTAATCTCATTAAATTTCATTAACCCCAAAATTCTAGTTTACAATATACCTAAATTTAACAATTTTATAGCAAAAATGTACAAACAACAATTTAGCTTGGATTTTCATGAATCAAAAGCATTAAACCACTCAATATAATATTTATAATGACATGAAACCATAATTATATTTTAATCTAAAGCATTTAACAATTTTCCAAAAACCCTAGTTAGCAAAATAACTTAATTAAGACATTTTATAAGTAAGGGTTTGTAATTAACAACTAGATTAGCTTTTTACAAAACTTAAGATGTTAATCCACATCACTAAACCATGCACAATCGATCACAACCCATTTCCACAACAAAACCCTAACTTGAAATCTTTAATCATGCAATTAAACTCATCAAAAACCTAATTAAGCACTTAGTTAACTTAGATTAAAGCCACTAGACAACAAATTTAACAAAAGCATGACATTATACCTCCGATGTTTGAGATCAAGCTCAAGATGTAGCCTCCCAAAATGCCATCTTGATCACTAGAACCATACTAGAATGGTCAAGTATAAATGGGTAGGATTTAGATTTTGATTTTGTGGGTTTTAGTGTGATTTTTGTTGATTTTTTTGAAGGAAAATGGAGCGGATTTGGGGAGGGCTGCTGTTGTTGAGAGGGAAGGGAATTCTCGGCCAGGTTGAGGGGAGTGAGGAGAGAGAGGGAGGTGGAGAAAGTGGGGGGAGAAAGTCAAAGTCAAACCAATACCCATATATCTATTCATTCTCTCTTTATTCTATTCATTTCCTTTTATCAAAAGAAGTGGGGACATGGGGGAAATGGGGCTGCTGAAAATTCAGCCAAGGAGGGGAGGAAAAATGTGGGGTGTGAGTGTGGGTGTGGAAAAAAAAAGATAAATATTATACCCCCAAAACCATTTACACTAATTTCACCAAATAAGCCCCTTTTCTTCAATATTTTCTAAACCATTTTGGCAAACGATTTCATTTCAAAAACAATATTTTACATGTCAGTTTAGTGTGTCATGAATTATAAAATTTGTATCAACCCATTCCAATTTGTAATTTTCCCTAATTAAATGTATTAGTGACGGCTTAAAATAATATTAAAATAATTAATTTCGGAAAAAATTTCAGAAAATTTGAAATTTCACCAGTGGCTCAATAAACACCAAATACTAGCAATTACATAGCTAGAATAGGTATATTTAATTTTAAAATAAAGATATTTGTATTTTGACTTTTTACAGAAAACCCCCTTATTTTACCGATTTTCCGAAATTTCACCGAAACGATTTTCAAAACGTTACAGCTACCCTCCTTTGACGACAGTCGATGGTAGCATAAAAAATTCCAAGCCAATCCATACCTAGAACCACATCGAAGTTTGGTATGTCCAGCACTATGAAGTCAGCATAAAAATCTCTGCTGCCGACGACTACTGGATACAAGATGTATCCCATTGTTGCCTTTAGAACGCCTTTCCCTGAACTGACATTCCAGCTGGATACAAGCGGTGAGACTGGAATCGCATGGGTTCGGACGAACCGTTGCGACATAAAGCAGTGAGATACTCCAGTATCAAACAGTGCTAGTGCAGGTATTGAGGATACTAAGATTTTACCTAAGATATGTGGAATATGTTTTGGGTATAGGAAAAGTATGTAGATAAATATCAAGACTGAAAGAGAATTTGAGAAAGAAATGGTTACCAGTGATAACTTGGCCAGTGGCCTCAGCTTCTTCCACTGTCATCGTGAAAGCCTGGCGCCTTGGTACATTCCTCCTGGCCTGAGGAGCATTCCTCGGAACGTTCCTTTGAGCTTGATGGAACTGATGAGGAGGTGGTGCAGCTTGTGGTCCTCGGGTGGTGCAGGTAGTGCAAGTCTTGGAGCAGGTGCTTGGATGGCTGGGCGTTGTGGGTAATTGTTTGCTAGCCTGGGTGCAGCAATTGGATCTTGTTTATCAGGACAAGACCTAATACCATGAGCCGCTGAGCCGCAGATCAAGCAAAGGTTGTTCGCACACCGGCAATCTTTCGCCAGATGCCCATTTCTCTTGCAGTAGTTACAAAAGGCTAGGCTGGGCTTGTTGATTGGTGCTCCTGGATGCCTTGGCACAAAAGGTGGTGTGGACGGGGCTCCTCCTGCCATCTGGTTTGCAGGGCGCTTAACTCCTGCAGACTGAGGTCTGCCCCTTGATTTTATCACTGCCTCATAACTGCGGGCAGCTTCCAGAGCATCCTCAGGAGTTGGAAATTTTCCTGTGGCTAGAGCAGCTTGAATTTCTGTGTCCAACCCCTGTTGAAAACGACGGGCTCTGATCTCGTCCGTCGGTATCAAATGTACCGCGAATCTGTTTAAAGGATTGTGTTAGCTGTGTATTATGTGATATTTTAAAAAATTGAAATATTGTGATATATCTTACCGACTTAGCATGGTGAATTCAGCGTCATAATCATCTACTGACTTGTCCCACATCGAACCTTGTTGTAGATGAATGAGCTGCTGTTCCATGGCAAACCTGGAAGTCATAGGGAAGTACTTCGCGTCGAACTTATCGCGAAAAGTCTTCCATTCAATAGGCTGTTCAAGACGGCTTTCTTTCGCTTTCCACCAGTTGCGAGCATTGTCCGTGAGCTGCAGTTTCGCCACACGGACCCAAGCTATGTCTGGCACTTGTGCTGCCGCCAGATCATCCTCTATGCTTTATGCACATTCCTCAGCTTCAAGTGGGCTTCTCTTTCTGGAGAACTGTTTGGGATGTAAAGCTCAGAATTGCTTTATCCCAGGTGCTTCAGTCTCGGGACGGTTCAGTAGTTATTGTTGTCTTTCAAGGAGGCTGCGGATCGCCTCAAGCAGAACTGTTTGCTCGGTGGGTGGAGCAGGAACAGTAGGAACGATAGGTAGTAGAGGTGGAGTGTTGTTGAAGTTGGCGCTTGTATTGTTTGGGGAATTCATAATCTTGATAAAAAAATTTAGGTTAAGATAGATTCAAAGTATATAGAATGATAGGATTCAAGAAACATGAATTGTAAAGAATGCTCTAGTTGCTGGTTCTTGTGTTATATTGCTTAGGTTGTTCACGCAAAACAGAACTGCATAGTATGGTTCTATACAGCTCTGACCTGCATGGGCCACCAACAAAACCTGTCATGCTCCGCTTCCCAGTATACGGGCAGAGGACACGACGAGGCCGCTACGTATTTACTGTGAAGTAAATACGCTAAGCGTATCTAAGCAATATAAAAGTAAGCACAAGAGACAAGAGATATAAACTGAACAACAACTTTATTTATTAACATTCTTTTGTACAATACATGAAAAGTAAATACAACTGAATAAAAAGCAATGCCTAAACAATGGCATAACAGAAATGAAAGTACTGAATGGAAAGTGTACAATGACTCGAGCTCGGGGTCTTCACTGAACTGGTCCAAATCTTCAGCAGTGCGCTCGATCTCTAACAGGTCCAAATCACCCGACGACATTCAAAGAAGAAAGAAATAGAATGTCGTCAGCGAACAGATCGCTCGGTAAGTCCCAAAGATAAGAGGAAGTAGAATAGACAGAATAAGAAGGTATCTTTTAAAGTTGTATTATATTGTTGTAATGTTGTATTAACGCTGTTGTTTGTAGCTTGGTACAGAAGGATGCCAGTGTATACGAGAGGAGTCTTTATATGCCAGAGACTAGAGGCAAGTATAGTACAAGGAACCGTTTATGCCACTGTACAACAGCAACTGGATTCATGTTAGATGTATTAAGTCCTACTGTCTCGTGCCACTTCTAACACCTTCCGTACTAATCTACCCTTTAAATCCCGAGATGTCTTGTTTGTATTGTTTGTTTCGTAAATTGTATTGATTGTATAATTGATTGACTGAACGAAACCATGATATCAGTAAACGGATGTAACCATAGAATCATGTAAATGGATGTAACTGGAGAATCATGTAAATGGAATGTATATCCATGGTTCGGTTAAGTCAAGTTGTATAATGGATTCATGGATTCATGTTGAATTGGAATATTGTAGATTGTAGATTGTACTTGAATCATATTCAAGTCAGATTATAATGAGACTCAAACTGAGTCAGACAATTAGAAAAGTAAATTGAAGTCCTGATTGTTTTGATGTTATCGGTAACCGCTGCATATGGGCGGCAGGATTTTTTTCTTTTTCAAAGACGATTACTGTATTGAAAACACCGTTGTTAAGTTATCTTGTTTAGATAAGCAAGCTCCCACTTCTCCGGCTCCCTGAGGGTCAAGAGATTGGTCCCGCTTAAACCTATATTTACTAGGGTTCTTATGGTAAATTATAGAAGTTGAGGGGGTTTTATGTAAAAATACTTTTATATACTTTTCAAAATACACCCCAAGTATTTATTAGTCGTCTTTAGAGTTGTAATGAATATAGATTTTATATTGTGATATTTCTAGTGAAAATATCCTATTTTCATAATAAATGGTATTTGTTGCTAATATTGGTTTTGTTTGGATTTCATGGTATTTTAGTGAAAAATGATTCTTGAGATATTTTTAGAAAAAGTGGAATATTTATATTATTAAAAAATAGATATTTTAAGGATAAATATACATATATTTATATGAAATAATTTTTAATATATATAATATTCTAGAAATCTCATTTTCGTTAGATTTTCGTATTTTAAATATTTCGAGACCGAATGCTCCTTGCGGAGGTCTGAATCTCGCAGTACTAAGCCCAGAGATGTGCGATAATCCGCACCATCCCAGTCGGGTTCCCTAAATTGGCTTGTAGCGGCGCTTTGTAAAGATTTGTATAAATACTAAATCCTTTAGAAAACGGTTTTATTAAGTAAATAGTATTTAAATAAAAATTTATCGTTTTCCCGTATTCTATGTTCCCAAGGATGTGGTTCTATGTTGCATATGAGTGTGTGAGGAGGTAGGTCATTACCTCGTGATCTACTTAAACCTATAGCAAGGTTTTGTGATGTTGAAAGTGGAATTGAAACTATGTGGTAATTAAATGAAAAATACGGTAAACTGAAATTGTAATTATTTTGTGATATGAAACTTGATCAATTTGGTTGATTAGTGTTTAATAATCAACATGAAAGAGTTTAAGCATAAATGTATTAACGAGTAGTGAAGTTTTATAAAGAAACCGAATCGGAAATCGGATTGGTTCTGATTCCGTCGGGTTTTGTAAATCCGTATTTTAGAAAAGAAAAGAGAGGTAGAATTGGAGACTTACGGGTTTAGGACAACAAGGAGAGGGAGGTGGAACGGGAGGAGTCGCCGGTGCTTCACTTCGTCGCCGGGAGCTCCTAGAATGATCGTCGGAAGTTTGCTAGAAAATTCGTCGTAGCTTCGCCTCGTGCTTGATTTCAAAGTACACAAGCTTTGTTGGAAATTTTTGAGAGTTGGCTCAGAGTTTAGGGTGAGAGGGTAGAGCGTAGGGGTGGTATTTATAGGTTTAGGCTAGGATTAGGGTAGATGAAGGGTTTTAATTTAAAAAATATATTGAAAATCATTAAAAAATGGAGTAAATGGTGGTTAACGGGCTCTTTGTAAACGATCCAAATAAATGGAGTGTGCAGAGATGTTGAGAAGGTGAAGATGCATCTTTTTCGTGTTGACGACTCGACCGTCCGGCCGAATCGGCCGAGTCGGGCCGAGTCGAGGGCTGAGGAGGTGGGGGGTCGCCTGATTAAGCCTCTGGTATATTCAGTTTTTAGGTGTAGTGGAAAAATTTGGAGTTATCTCGTGTTGACTGTTGGGCTTCTAGAAAATTTAAAACAAATAAATATTAAAAATAATGTGAGGCATGGATTTGAACTCTGGTGGCTTGGTTCAGCAGTGCAAGGTATTACCAATGAGCTACAAGCTCCTTCTTGTAATTATAGATTGAATCAAATATTTAAAGTGGTAACAGCAACATTAAATACTCCATTTATACCTTAAATTTAAAGCAAATTTGTACACTAAAAATGGAGTTGTTACAAGGGTCGTAATAATTCAATCACGAAATAAGGGGTTGAACTTGGCAAGCGCTTATGATTTGTTGACCATAGCTAAGGTCATAAGTCGCTAGGGGTAAAAATAGATATCGGGAATTTCAAGTGTTGAAATTTGCAATGAGATTGCATACTTTCTATGAGATAGTTGGATTCCGATACCCATTACGAGTAAGAGTTACTCCTGAGAGAGCTTTCCACTCTACAATTAGCCGATCCAGTAGGTGTCTAAGAAAGGTGTAAACAGGGATATGCCCCTACAGAAACGAGGTTATTTAATTAATTCCATGCGAAAGAATGGGGAAACTCCCTTGGAGTAACAATACTTCCCTGGCTGACCAATTGGCGAACTTGTAGGGTGTAATTAATTCCGGCTAATCTTACCTTTTAGGGTTTGAAGGAAGATTTGACAAAAACAGTAGGAGCTATCCTGATTAGATAAGATAATAACCAATCTAATCTTGTAAAGAGCGCACGCTAAAGTGTTTACCTCTCTCTCTCTCTCCTGGTACCGACCATGACACACCTTAATCAATATAAAATATGGATATATTGACCAACCCCACTTATTATACTGAGCTAGGGAACGTTGGTTCCGCTCTATCTTATGACTGTCATAAGTGTGAGTAAAAGATAGGGGAATATCAGAATTCCCACGCAATCCGAACAAAGAAAGAGCATGATGATGCATCTTCTTCGGGTGTGTTAATTACCGAAACTGTTTCTCAGTATGCTCCTGGGTATTGGATACCGGATCAGGATCCCACGTTTGTAATTTGTTACATGGGTTAAGGAGAGGTAGAGAACTGGAAAAGGATGGTATGTCTCTTAAAGTAGGGAATGGAGCAATTGTTGCAGCCAATGCAATTGGCGAATATCGCCCTGTATTACCAAATGGTAATACATTGATTCTGAACGACTGTTATTACGTACCAAAAATGATGTGCAATATTATATCAGTTTTTTTATTACATAAAGAAGGATATAACTTTGTATTGGAGGAAAATGTTATGAACATTTTCCTAAATAAAGTGTTGATTGGGTTTGGTACGTTGTGTAATGGTATATATATTCTAAATCAAACGAGAGTTCTAAATATACAGAACACACACAAGAGGAAAAGTTCAGAACTGAACGAAACCTTCTTATGACATTGAAGACTAGGTCATATCAATGCGACCAGACTAGCTAAGTTGCATAAAGTTGGATATTTGAATCCGTTTGAATTTACATGTTATGAAACTTGCGAGCCATGTCTCAAAGGCAAGATGACCAAAACTCCGTTTACCGGACACGGAGAAAGAGCTACTGAACTCTTGGGACTGATACATAGTGATGTATGCGGTCCTATGTCTACACATGTCAGGAATGGTTCCTCATACTTTATTACATTCACCGATGATCTCTCAAGACTCGGACATGTGTTCCTATTGAAACACAAATCTAAAGCTTTTCAGAAATTCAAGAAATATAAGTACGAAGTAGAGAATCAAACGGGTAAAAGTATTAAAGTCCTTCGATCTGATCGAGGAGGAGAATACTTGAGCATGGAATTCCGAGACTATTTAAAAGAGAATGAGATTCTCTCTCAGCTAACTCCTTCGTATACACCATAGCACAATAGAGTATCTGAGTGGAAGAATCGCACCCTATTAGATATGGTGCGCTCTATGATGAGTGTTGCTGAGTTGCCTATCTCCTTTTGGGGTTACGCACTTGAGACGGCTGCATACCTATTGAATAGGGTTCTGACCAAATCCGTGCCTACCACTCCATACGAGATATGGTATGGGAAGAGACCATCTCTTAAACGAGTTAAGATTTGGGGTTGTCCGGCATATGTTAAAAAGAAAAATTCGGACAAACTCGAGGCAAGATCTATTCTATGCAAGTTTGTGGGATATCTAAAGAATTCATATGGATATTTTTTCTACCACTCTGAGGAACAAAAAGTGTTTGTTTATCAACATGTCACCATTTTAGAAAAGGAATTTCTTTTAAAATAAATTACTGGTGATGAGGTAGAACTGGAAGAAGTTCCAGCTACACAAACTATAGCTGATGATTTGGTAGAACCGGAGGATTCAATAGTCCCCGACGAACCTCAGCCACTTCGTAGATCTAGTAGGATTCCTCATCCACCTGAAAGATACTACGGTTTTCTCATAGACGGTGGGTGCGAGGATTGCATCATGGAAGATGATGACCTAACTAGTTTCGAGTAGTCCATCACATGTGGGGACTCTGTGAAATGGCTGGATGCTATGCGATCTGAGATGGAATCCATGTACACCAATAATGTATGGACTTTGGAAGTTGCTCATAATGGGGTAAAATCCATTGGGAGAAAGTGGATTTTCAAGAAGAAAATTGGTGTAGATGTAAAGGTTGAGACCTTCAAAGCAAGACTTGTAGCAAATGGTTTTCGTCAATGACCAGGTATCGACCATGATGAAACCTTTTCTCCAGTAGCTATGCTTAAGGCCATCAGGATCCTACTTACTATTGCTGCATACCATGACTACGAAATCTGGCAGATGGATGTCAAGACCGCTTTTTTAAATGGTGATTTAGAAGAAAACGTGTACATGACTCAGCCAGAGGGCTTCGCAGACAGTGGGAATAGCGGAAAGGTGGGCAAGATGCTTAAATCAATTTATGAATTAAAGCAGGCATCGCGAAGCTGGAACATCTGTTTTGATGTGGCGGTCAAAGAGTTTGACTTCATAAAAAACATAGATGAACCTTCTATATACAAAAAGGTTGTAGAGAGTAAGGTTGTCTTCCTCATATTGTACGTGGATGGCATACTCTTGATAGGAAATGATGTTCCTATGCTACACTGGGTCAATCTCTTCTTATCACAAAAGTTATCCATGAAAGATCTAGGTGATGTCTCCTACATCCTAGGAATAAAGATCTATAGTGATAGATCTAAATGGATGTTGGGATTGTCCCAATCCAGGTACATTGACACCATACTAAAGAGGTTTAATATGGAAGATTCTAAGCGTGGTAATTTACCCGCTTGTTTAGGAATCACTCTCTCCAAAAAGATGTCTCCCAAGACTGATTTGGAGAGGGCACACATGACAGTGATACCCTATACTTCTGCAGTTGGGTCTATCTTGTATGTGATGTTATGTACCAGACCGGATGTAGCTTACGTACTAGGTGTAGTGAGTAGGTATCAATCAAATCCAGAAGAGAAGCACTGGACAGCTGTGAATAACATTCTTAAGTACTTGAGAAGGACTAAAGAGATGTTGGTGGTGTATGGTAACGGTGAACTCCAGGTGGAGTCCTTTACCGATTCGAGCTTCCAGAGTGATAAGGAGGACAGTAAGTCAGTCTCGGGTTTTGTCTTCACCCTCAATAGAGGGGTGGTATATTTGAAGAGTTCCAAGTAAGATACCATTGCAGATTTGACGATGGAGGCTGAATACGTCGCTGCCAACGATATTGCCAAAGAGGTTGTCTGGATGAAGAAGTTCATTGCTGAACTTGGTGTGGTTCCATCCATTGACCATCCAATACCTTTGTATTGTGATAACAATGGAGCTGTGGCTTTGGCCAAGGAACCCCGGTCCCATCAGCCATCCATACATATTCTTAGGCGGTATCACCTGATCCGAGAGATATTAGATCGCCGGGAGATCGAAGTCAGGAGAGTTGACATGAAGGACAATACAGCGGATCCACTCACGAAAGACCTCCCCCAGACACAGTTTGAGAGACTTTTTGGGATACTGGGTATGGGATAATACAACAACTGGCCTTAGTGCAAGTGGGAGATTGTTAGGAATATGTATGCCCTAGAGGCCATTATTGTACGTATAGTGGATGCTTGGACATATATATAGAGGTCTTTCTTACTCGACATGATAATATGCTATCTGGTTACTTTTTATCTTAACATGTACACTTGTTCTATTATACTGACTCTCTGATACATGTTGATAAAGCCCTTAGGATATGGACTTGACTACCAAGACTATGATGCAGATCATACTAGTGGGGCCTGGATAGTCCACAAGCACATTTTTTAATAGTTCCTAGTCAAGGGGATATCGAGATAGGGCATCGATATTCAAGAGTAGACTAGTGCGTACGTTTATTGACCCTGTATGGGGCGATGGTTGATCTCACAACTATTTGTGTTTGACATCAAAGATTGTACATATGTGCTTATTAGAGAATGGGTACACCGAACATGACTCACCGAGAACTCCTAGATGGTACTATACTTATTGTCAGATAGCAATTATCTGGTGACGCTGGAACATGTTAGTCTGTAGACCCGCGATCGTCATAGTGTCTTTTGTGGTTCCCACTGTGCTTTAATTTCCTACCTACCACGGCTCAAAGGAGTCGTACAAACAGGTGGATTTTGGGTACAGTCCCGAGTCACATGCATGCAGTGAGCGATAGGAGGGGTTTCGTCTCTCCCGGTATAGGGAGTTGATGTTGTGCTTTGCTCGATTGGCTATAACAGTTAGTCCCTAGTCAGGGCTGATGAGATTTACTGGTAAGTGTTATCAGTAGTTTCTTGAACCGTTATGAGCTACACATCGGCATGACTTATCAAGTTACTGGGGTCTGATGATTCCACCCTTAGATTCGATATGCGACATATCAGATGAAGAGACCGGACTGTACGGTAAGTGTTGCTTATAGGCTTCATGGGAGTTTGGACAAGTTTGCTTGTTCATCTTCTATTCTCTCAATACCTAGATAGCTGTTACGTCCAGCTAGTACCGCTGACGGCTTGTAGGTAACTGATGTGATCATTATCTCCTGCTGGTGTATTGACGAGTCTTTAGAGTCCTACACAGAGGTTTCCTAGCTCAAGCGAAACGAAGTAGGGCACATATGTTGATATGTGCGGGAGCCTGATTAAATACGAGTATGTGATACCGTATTCTAATCTGGAGATATTTGATATCGGTTAGGTTATATGTGATATAACCGGATTATTGAATCAAGTGTTGATTTGATAATATGATATACAGATAAATGATATTAGTCGGTTATATATGATATAACCGGATTGTTAAACCAAGTGTTGATTTAATAATTTGATATATATTTATTTTTTATATATTTATATATTAACTAATATTAATGCTCACTAATTATTTTCTTCTCTTCTTTTTATATATAATTATATATGTATATATTTATATATAAAATGGTTTGTATGAACATGGATTAATCTATTTTGATAAATAGATTAAAGAGGTGGAAAATGGGAGATATTTATGGTATGGTGTGAAGCATGGCTCATACATTTTTTGTTGGTTTGTGAACACTATTGAAGCGTGGTTGATGATTTATTATTGGAAAATATACATGCTTTAATAAGTGAAATCTTAGTGCCATTCTTCACTTGCTATCTTGACCTAGCTCATTTTTCATAACCTCACCCTTGTTCATCTTCTTCCTCCTCTCAAGAGCTCACTAGGGTTTTCTTGAGTTGGATATTAAAAAAAGAAATAAATTTCTAAGTGAGCCAAAACTCCTACTTCATCAATATACTCTAAACTAGCCTTTTAGATTAGGTTGTTTCCTTCACTAATACTTGATTAGTGAAGATGTAGCTTGACGTAAAGAGACTTCAAGGTGGTTCATCTTCGACCTCGAAGATCACAAAGCAAGCCCGATCCTTTCTTCAAGTGGAGCCAAGAGGAGTTTTATGGACTACTACTCAGAGCTTTAGAAGAGAAGGACTTGGTCTACAAAGGTTGTAATCTCTTTCACTTAGAGTAGAACTTGCTTTATTATCACTTAAACCCTAATACTCTAGTTAGATTCTAGGTTAGTGTAGCTTAGCACCCAATTTTTTTATAAAATTGCATACTTGATGCTGGTATTAACCTAGTGGTGGTGCGAAGACACACTTTCATTTGGTACGTGCAGAGGTCCGATTAAATATGTGTACGCGATATATGGACTTTAATCGGACGGTTGATAATACTAGCCGGTTAAGGATTAAGCCGGATTATTAAATAAGGTTTTGATTTAATAGTTAGTGTATGTATTTTTCTTACATATATTTTAGTATTATTGTTCACAATTTATTTTCTATCTTTGGTGCTATCCGTATTTTTATACGGATACGCGTATGTGTAGCGATGGGTATACCGGGTGAATTATTTCGTATTTATACGAGAATGCTTCTAGAATAAGGACACCTTATATTTGATTTTCTTTTTAGAAAATTAAATAGAAATGAGGTGGAAAGTGGAGAGTTATGAAGCATGGTGCATGCATGTAGTGAGGTATGACTTAATTCTTTTAAAATGATATATTCATTTGGATGCACTATTGATGCATGGTTGAAAAGGAGCAAGCCATGCTCACTCTCAAGACTTGATGTTTTTTCATTCCTCATTTTGAGCTTCATGCTTCAGGGTTGTTCTTCTTCTTCACCTTCTTCTTCCTGCTCTCATTTTTAGCATAGATTTTAGAGAGAAAAATTTAGTGAAGTATTCCAGAAGCACCGACCATCCAAATCTAGCCTATTTGGATTGTCGGTTAGAGCCTCCTCCAGACTGTCTCGGGTGGATCGTCTTCGGCAAGGGTGGTCGATACTCAAGCGCGATCCCGGCAGCTGTGAGCTTGGAGGGGTTTTCTACAATTGGGCGGACACGCGACAAAGGTTGTATTTTCTCAACCTCTAGCACTTGTAGCTATTTTAGGCTATGGTTCGAATCCTGGGTTTTACGGGCATCTGGTGCTTGCTAGAATTTTTGTTTTCACTTCCGCGTCGGCCGCGGCTTCCGCAGCGCGGGCACCAGATCCCAACATTAGCATCACTACCATCATAACCCTCCCTTACTGAAACAATTGACATATTAATAGGGTATGATAGTGAGATGGATACTAGGTTGACCGCTTTAGAGAAAAGGTATTGAAATGATGATTGCTTTCGAGAATCAAATAGCTTCGATGCTAGCCATGTTCATACAACAATCTGAACACTTGTTTAACTCTCAAGCTCTATCATTAGCTAGAATCGATGAACAAGTGAAACATTTAGCTGTGCAGATTCTAGGGAGTGAGCACGGTCTATTTGAACCTAATAATGCAATTATCTGTCATCTAGAGAGTCAACTGAGTGAGATAAATGATCAGAAATTTTTTGATGATTTCATAAATGAGGATGATATATTAGATTTGATTGAGTGCTATAAGGACGAGCAAGAAAATCCTCAGGGTTGGTCTATACCGACTTATTACAGCAAGAAATTTTTTGATGAGACTTATGAATTTGATGAGTATAGTGTCGCTATAGCGTTTGACGAAATTCACAATCAGGAACCCATAACTTTTGTATCACCGATTAATATGATTTTGGACGAAACTTTAGAGTGGGAACTTACATTTTTAGATGACATGGACCTACCCAAATGTGAATGTGATGAGGGAGAACAGGTATTAGGAGATGTGAGCCGTATTAGGGAGAATATGATTGTAGAAAAGAGTATAGGGAGGAAGACAACCTTGAGAAACATTCTTTCATACCAAGTTTTGAGGAGATGTTTACAGATGAACTGATATTCTTTGTGAGTTTGAGTCACGATCAATTTGGGAACATTCTACGGACCTTTCTTTTGCTGAACTTTTTGCGGATGAACTCCAGTTTTTAAACAAACTTGACCTTGAAACTCAACACATAATTCATTCCTGCAACAATTCTTTGACGCCTTCAGAACTTCTTCTTCATCTTCAGCGTCTTTTGATCCCTACTTTCACGCACCCATGCCCAATACTAACATCTAACCATACCATTAACATGTACTTTTTCTTTTTCTTATACCTTTTCTTTTACCAGCGCTGGCCTTATATCGACAAAATTTTTGAAAGGATGGTACTAATTTCTGGACTAACGCAATATCTTAACTTGTAAATACTGTAATTATCTCTTAGATTTTTATTTTAGTGATTAAAATCTCATCATCATGTCTAAGTCTAGCAACCAGAGACGAGGGCAACGATGAGGACATCGTAAAACTAAGATTTGGGGGTGAGTACTCCGTTACTTTTTGCGCATCATGTATATATTCTGCATTACATATATATTGAAAAACCCATAAAAATTTGAAATTTTTTCAAAAACATAAAAACTTCATCGTCAAGATAGCTAACGGGGAAACTTAGACTTGAAGTCTGACGACTCGGTTGATAAAATAGAAAAAACTAAATCCTTTCGAGAGATTGAAAACCCGAAAGATAACCTTCCTTTGAGTTTAACCGTAACGAATATATGTCTTTTATATCACTTTACACCTATCGTGAGTTTTTGAGAATTAGATGAAAAGTTTAAGATGTCTTAAAACTTTTGAAAAGTGATAAACATCTTTAGGATCAAACAGCTTTGTTCTGAATTAAGTATATCAAGAATAGTTCATGAAGTAAAGTGGATATGAAGGATATTATTGAAAGTTTTAATAGAAACTAAATGTCTAAAAATCAACCCATCTGGAACCTTGTTGAGGTGATTTCATACCTTATCCACGCGAACACGTCTATGGGATTAAAAATAAAAGTTGGCAATATCTCCGTTCGCACTGCTTTCAGAATATTTTAAACGCAACAAAATAAGTCTTTTGTTTTTTGCCCTTGGTAACTTGGTTAATTAAGTCTTAGGGTCGTATCCACACCTAATACCCTAAAACCATCTGGTTCGGGAATCATTGACCCAAAACTCACAAAGTTTCAAATCGTCAAATAAAACAAGCTAAGAAAGTGTTCTCTCCGAGTTGAAAGTCCTCACGGTTCTTTGTGAAAGAATAATCTTGGCAGGAAAAAGTTTTCTATTATAAACAGTTTTTTTAAGCGGAGATATGAAAGTTTCATTTGTAAGATTATAAGACTTTTTTCACGATCACGAAAGGTATGTATGAACAAAAATAAGTGAAAGGTAGGATTGAAGAATAAGACTTAGTTTTGTTAAAAATGATATAATTTCTGACTTGAAACTTAACTGGAGGATAAAATTTGAGAAAATCTTAAGTCTTTTTCGAACTCTTATGATCCTTTAGAAATCTTTCCTAGTCTATATATATGACATGATGACCCTAATCGAAGTTTTTAAAAACATAACGACACTATTCGCACAATCACTTAAAGACGTATATGAACTTATGTTAAATGAGACGTGAAGAGTGAAACATAGGGGTTGGACATTTCTGAGTAGGGTAATAGAACTTCTACTTTTGATACTTAAACCTTAAAGATTAGAATCGACAGTTTCCTCACGAAACTAGCTTGACGGGATTTTGTGGGTGTAATCCGCTGAAAACCCTTAGGAGACAAATCTCCTCCTACTAGGGACACCTAGAGGCTTAACGTCTTGTTGCACGGGCTCAGTGCAATCGCATTCCCCGCGAAAGTGAGGATATGATTTTTTTTTGCTCGGAGCAAAAGATAGGTTTGGGGGTATTTGTTCGGCACGATTTATTATATTTTAATACCACTCATTTCCTATCATTTTGTTAATAAACAAAGCTATCTAATCCGTGTTTGCTCATTTGTACAGAATACAGGTACACATGCAAAAACACTGGAGACGGTATAGAACATAAAAAGAAACGATGGATTTTAGTTGGAACTGCAAACGGGATAGAATACAGATCAAGTCAAATGAGTTTGCACCAAATAAAGTGGTGTACAAATAATTCATTCTTTTTTGGTCCAACATGATACATGTGTGAACATAGCACACAAATAAGCATGACATGATACACAAGTGGGCATGGTTCATGATTTGGAAAGTTTGGATGTGATATGCAAGTGGGCACACATTTGGGACATCCATGACTTTGTGAATCATGACTTGTGTAAGTTGCACAAGTGGATCACAAGTTAAAGTCTTGATGTGATGTACGAAAGGGAAATGTTGCCCTCATCTCTGTCTTCAAATTCGTATGAGCAATCTAGTATGAGTTAGAAAATATAAACATATCCAAAAATCATCATTTCATGTCAGGAGATCACACAAGAAAATTGGTAGCCTAACTCCAAATTACGGCCGCGGAACCGTGGTTTTATTTGAAGACTGGCGGCGGAAGCGCGGCCATGTTGGTGCCAAACATCTTCGTATTTCAGGGGTATTCTTGTAACTTCATATTACTTTAGAAAACACCCTTGGATTTTCATTTCAAAGCCTATAAATACAGCAGTTCAGATTAGAAAAGGGGCCATTCTTTAGTCCAAGTTTATTTACAAGTTCTAGCTTAGGTTTGTAAAGCGAGTTGTGTGGAGCTCAATCCATGGTTTTCTTCTTCCCTCTTAAAGCTCTCATTTGAGAGCTTCATTAAGGAGGTTGAATAAGTAACCTATCATGTATCTCAACTTCTTCATTTGTTAATAAGAATTGTTGTTTTTTGTTTATTTGCTTCTTAATCTTGTTGTTGTTTTTCATTTCTTTTTATATGATGCTTGAGTAATTCATTAGGTTGTGGTTATGGTTAGGGTGCTGATGAAAGGCAAAGCCTTCCTCCATTCTCTTGTAATTGTTCTTATGCTTAATGTTTGATTGTAATTGTAAGATTACAATTTGATTGTTGGTTGATAGGTTATTTTATGGTTACAAGTAACCTCTAGCATATAACCTATTCTCTCAACACTTTCATTTTGTAATGTTAAAATTAGAATTAAATTTTTGTGTTAGGTTTGCTAAGCAACTTAGATAGGGTATGTTGCTTATTGTTGTTTGACACAGTTCATTAAGTAAATATCCAATACTATGACCCAAAACACTTAGCAAATTTAAAGCCAAATACTTCTTATTTGATATTTGTTGTTATTGACGTGGTATGCCTTGTGATCCTTAGCGATGTGTTTCGATACGACATGCTTGGACATACAAACGGTAAGCGAGAACGTAATGATTCGATTCATTCCTCGCATTGCAAGTTTGTCATTTTGATGGTTTATATTTCGCCACCGCTTTGATAAACTATTCTTCATTTCAGATTCTAACAAAAGGAGGGACACACATGATCAAGAGGGCGTCGAAGACCTCGCTACAATTCGTCCACCTGAACCGGAGCCACGGCCGTTTTCTTAACCTTGTTCTATATTTTCGTATTTTCTAATTTTTGTGAAAAATCCAAATTCTTTCTTTTTAAATCTTTAATAACAATCTCTAATCGACCCGTACTTGCCGTCTTGCTACAACGCACTAAGCACTTGCGGTTTATAAATTTTAAAACGAGACTGAGCTTGTGTGCGCACTATTTCCAAAAACATTTCATTCAAAACCATAGAACCGTGTGCGGGTGAAGTTGCAACAGTTAGCGAACTTGTAAGGTGTACATGATCCTGACTAGTTCTTCTTTTAAGGTTCGAAGGAGAATTCGAGGAAACACTAGGAGCCATCCTGATTAGATAAACCAATAAACCAATCTAATCTTGCAAGAGTATACGCTGAGTGTTTCTTTTCTCTCTCTCCAGGTAGCAACCATGTCACACCCTAAAAAAGATAATAAAATGTATGACTTGACCGAACCAGCTTACTATACTGGGCTGTGGAACGTCAGTTCGGTTCTAACTTGTGATAACTATCACGAGTATGAATAAGGGAAAGAGGATTGTAAAGAATTCCATATGACACAAATGAAGGAGAAGAATTCTAATGTATCTTCTTCGGGTGTATTTGTTATTGAGAACTGTTTTTCAGTCAACTCTATATCCTGAGTACTAGATACCGATTCAGGATCTCATATCTATAATTTATTACAAGGACCAATAAAAAGTAGGATGGTTGAACCGGGTGATATGCCCCTCACAGTAGGGAACGGAGCATAAGTTGCTGCCACTGCTGTCGGGGAATATCACATGGTGTTGCTAAGTGGCAATATTATGATTTTGAACAACTGTTACTATATACCTTCCATGCTTTGCAGCATTATATCAATTTCTTTACTAGATAAAAATGGATATAATTTTGTTCTAGATAGAAATATCATGAACATTTACCTTAATCAGGTATTAGTTTCAGAAGGTACATTATGTAATGGTATCTAGCTCTTAATCAAAACACAGTTTTCAATATTCAAAACACACACAAGAGAAAGAGTTCAGACATGAACGAAGACAAATTGTGGCATGGTAGACTTGGTTACATCAATAAGAAAAGACTTGCTAAGTTGTATAAGGATGGATATTTGAATTGTAGGGTTACCCAGCACGATAACAATGTTTCGGGAGGCAACGTCCATTCCATTTTCAAAAAATTGCCATGCTACATAACCCAAACCCTAGAATCTTAACTAGAGATTTAGACAAAAAAATATGTAAACAACTTTACATGTAAGTGAATATGGAATACAACCTTTGTAGACCGGTCCTTCACTTCAATAGCTCCGTGTAGTAGTCCCTTCGCTCCAAGTAGTGATCTTCCGGACTCTAGGATGGCTCCACAAGATGAAAGGAACAAGCTTGCACGAAATCTTTGAGGCCGAAGATGATCTATGTCGAGGAGACACCCACTCAAGCTACCTCTTCACTAATTAGGGATTAGTGAAGCTAACACCCTAAACTAAATGGCTAATCTACTAGAGGATGATGAAGTAGGATTTTTGCTCACTTTAGAATTAATTTTCTCACTCTATTTCCTTTGCTTCAGAAAGCTAGAGAGCTCAATGAAGAAGATGAAGAAAATAATGGATGAGAGAGTGAATGGCAACTATGCGTGAGAAAATATCATATACTAACTCATGTAGAGATATAACCATGGCTAATGAGAATGGTTGGGTTAATAAATATCTTAAGTAAAACAAGATTAGTGGACTAAGTCAATAGATCTTCAAGCTTCTGTTAGTTATATATATGCCCTAGAGGCCATTGTTGTACATATGATGTATATTATAATAGATGCTTGGATATATATAGAGACGACATTCTTGCTCGTTATGATAGTATGCTATTTGGTATCACTTTATCTTAACATGTTGATTTGTATTAGTTTACTGTCTTGTTCTCACATGTTGATAAAGCCCTTAGGATATGTACTCGACTACTGGGACTATGATGAGATCATACTAGTGGGGCCAGGGCAGTCAACGAGTACATCCTATAACTGTTCCTAGTCGAGGGTGTATCGAGACAGGGCATCGATACACTAGAGTAGACTAGCGTATACGCATCTTGACCCATATGATGGGCGATGGATGATCCCATATCCATCTGTGTTTGACATCAAAGATAGTGTACGGGTGCTCAGTGGAGACTGGGTACACTGAACGGACTCACCGAGAACTCCCAGATGGTATTATACCTCACGTCAGATGGCAGTTCTTTGGTGACACTGGTACAGGTTAGTCTGTAGACCCGAGATCGTCATAGAATCTTGTGTGATTCCCACTGTGCTTTGATTTCCACCTTACCACGTCCAAGAGGGCGTGCAAAATGGTGGCTTTTGGGTACAGTCCCGAATCACATGGAGGCAATGAGCGATAGGAGGTGTTTCATCTCTCCCGGTATAGGGAGTTGATGTTGTGCTGTGTTCGATTGGCTATAACTAGAAGTCCCTGGCCAGGGATGATCTAGAGTGCTACTGGTAAGTGTTATCAGTAGTTTCTCGATCTGTTATAAGCCTCACATCGACACGACTTATCGGTTACTGGGGTCTGACGTTTACCACCCCTAAACTGGATATGCGACATATCAGACGAAGTGACCGGACTGTACGGTAGTGCTACTGATTGGATTCACCGGAGAATGTATACACTTGCTTGTTGATCTTCTGATCGTTCAATACCTGGGTGGCTGTTACGTTTAGCTGACTGCTTGCAGCTTGTGGGTGTTTGATATGACCATCACCTACTGCCGGCGTATTGACGATTCTTTAGAGTCCTACATAGAGGTTTCTTGACTCAGGCAAAACGGAGTAGGAGCACATATGTGATATGTGCGGGACCGAGGATAATACGATATAAGATACCGTATTCTATTCTCGCGATATTTGATATCGGCCGGGAATATGTGATATAGCCGGGTCATCCGATCAAGTGTTGATTCGGTGAAATGATACAGTTTATATTAGTCGGTTATTTGAGAAATAGCCGGATTGTCGGATCAAGTGTTGATTCAATAATTTAATGTGTAATTATATATGTGATATATTACATTACATTATCTAATATTGGCTCGCTTTATTGATTCATTTTCTCATCGGATAATACATTGATATATATGCGATATATATTAATTGTATTATTTTCTTTTGTTACAAAGATATATTATATATGTGATATATAATATTGTAACAAATTATGATTACAAATGCAACATGATTAGTAGAGATTAAACATGGTTAGGGTTTGATTTGGGTTAATCTTTTCTAGATGCTTCTAGAAGCTTTTCTTTTGTTTTGAGCAAAGATATTATGTGTTGATATTTTGGAGATATTTTCCTAACCCAACCCACACCCTTTAACCCTAGTTAAATCTTTACAATGGTTAAGTCTTTCTTGACTTAACCATGGTTGCAATTGTAATTATAATAACAATTCATTATTCATCACAAAATAATATATTCATTCTTCTTCTTCTTCCTTGAGCTCTCAAAAAGCTTTCTAGGCTTTTCTTTTGTGATGGATAAGTGTGAGATCTTGAAAATAAAAGAGAGCATAATTCCTACTTCATCATCCTCGTCTAATCTAGCCAATTAGATTAGGGTGTTCACTTCATTAATACTTGATTAGTGAGTAAGAGCTTGAGTTAAAGAAACTTCAAAGTAGATCATCTTCGAAATGGAAAACTTCAAGCAAGCATGGATCATTCGGATTGTGGAGCTTCTCTTAAGTCCGGGAGATCATGGATCGCGGGGAAGGGACTACTACTTGGAGCTTGTGAAGCGAAGGAGCGGACTACAAAGGTTGTAATCCCTCTCTCTTAGTTGTAACGATGTTTACTTGCATGTTTAACCCTAATTATCTTGCAAAGATCCTCGCTTTAGGTTGTTCGGCACGTCTAAATTTTAAATCGGGCATGGTTGATACCTTATAGACCCTTGTGACAGTGCCTAGTAACCCTACAGTGGTATCATAGCCTAGCTAGAGCATTAGGCGACGTGTATACGAAGTTAAAAGTCCGATCGAACCCCGAAACGTCAAAAATGACCCCCTCTCTGGAAATTTTTTAAAAAGGTGGTTTTTTCAACATTAAAAATACTCAGAAAATTCAGCAGGTGTTTTTAAGGATTACTGTAAAATACGAAACCCTAACTCCCTGAAGTCGCCGCGGAACCACGGCAGGAGCATGCTTTGCGCGGCGGTTCCGCGGCCGTACTTGGGAATCAGGGAGTCGTATTTGTAGGGTCAATCCGTAGGTGTAACAATATGCTTCTGGGAATTTTTTAATCTTACTTAAGTGTTGAGTTTTATGGAGATCATTTGTATTCGTTGATTCGATCGGAAAGTTTAATTTCGTTTAGTTTTCCGGATTATTTAGAACATGTTAAAATGTTCGAACGGATATCAATAACTCGCTTTTTCCCGACACGAAAAATTTTCAAGTGTTGAATATTTCTTGAGTTTAAAAATTTCGGAAAAACATGCAAGCAATATGTGGACCCTCTAGAAGAACGTAACCTTAACTCGATTATGTGACCGTCAAAACTTCCACTGAACCCTAGGGTTTGTGGTAGTTTGGCGTTGCCACATGTGAGGTGTTGGTTTGACCCTTCTACGGCTGGTTCATTGGGGCGGTGACATGTTCTGTGTTTTTTGAACTCCGCTCAAGTGTTGAGCTATTTGGGAAATCTTGGCTATTTGATTATTCGATCGAAAAGTTTAATATTGTCTATTTATCTGGAATGTGGTACAATATGTGGAATTCATATAGTTAGGCATGAAATGCGAAGTAAGTGATATTTCAGATTTAAGATGTCTAAAGTGATTGTGGATTCCAAATGTTGTAGTTTTACACTTTCTTTTCTGTGACCGTAAGCGTAGTATGTGGTGTATCGCCAGCTTCGTTGCTATACATCAACGATAGTCGGGATACGCATACTTGCTTACGTTGATGATATGAGATATTATGTGTTACTGTGATATGTTATATTGGATCGTCGTGTTCTGAATAGCCGGGGTTTTTATGTGAGATGGGTTTTATTTTCATTCATGTAAAATTCATTTGTATGTAATATTCTTTTATTAGGGCACTTCCGGGATGAGGATGATGTCACCATTGTATATTATTTACTTTTCCGCATTAGGTAGATCCGAGGAGGGGAGCACAAATAACCGGGTTCTAGAGTCCAGAGGGAGGCCATCTTAAGGAGTCGAGACCGGGTCTCCTAACCCTAGAATTGGCAATGTTGCTTGCCGCTCTCGTAGGGGTCTAGGGATGTGGGTTTGACTATTCATCGCGGCCGTGGAATTCGTGTTTTATACAGGCTCGATGTAAAACCCGGACGTCCTAGTATATCCAATATTTCATATGTTATCTTCTGCTGCAGTGTTCTGTGATGAGATCATATTACTGCCTGAGATGAATGCTTATACAATATATATGATGATATATAAATATTACAGCTTTCATTTCTTCTGTGATACTTAGGAAGCATAATTGATGGGTTTTATTAATCAGATTAATAAAAGAAAAGAAACCTAAAAGATGTTGTAGAATCAAAACTTTATAAAAAGGGTAGCTACAGTATTGCTTTGCACAGCGGTATATATGATATACCCTGCACCTTATTCGATAAGGAAAGAGCCGAGATCCCTTCACCGGGAGTGACCTCTTTAGCAGAACTGGCAGATGCTACAAACTCACGGATTAGTTTTTGATTGCTTCTATAGTTTTGTTTTGCACAGCGGTATTTATGAAATAACCTGCAACTTATTCGATGAGGAAAGAGCCGAGATCTCTTCACCGGGAGTGACCTCTTTAGCGAAACAAGAAAAGCCTCAAAAACACTCCTTTTCAAAATCGCTTGTTTCTACAACGATATCAAGTTCATTACGCTCATGGTTTTCTGAAAAACCTGCGTAGCCCTCCGTCATTTCAGATAAAGACTATTTAGTATTCGTGCTGCGTTTGTTGGCCTTTATCAAGGCGTAGTGTACGGTAGCTGACTAGTACTTATCTGTTTAAGCATGTGATGCGATTGGATTAGGATAGTCGTACGACCTTGTTGGCCTTTGTCAAGGGTCGTGTGAGTGGGTTTATTTCAATCAAGAAATGACGGGTTAAACTTGACTAGCTTCCTATGGTTTGTTGGCCTTTGTCAAGGTCATAGGGGTTAGGGGTAAAAGTATTATCGGGAATTTCAAGAGTTGAAATTTGCAATGAGATTGCATTCCTTCTATGAGATAAATGGATCCTGATACCCACTACGAGTAAGAGTTACTCATGGGAGAATTTTACACAGGATAATTAGCCGATCAAGTAGGTGTCTAGAAAGGTGTTAACGGGGTTATGCCTTCAGGAAAACGAGGTTTATTTTAATTAGGTCCATGCGAAAGCACGGGGAACCTCCCTCAAAGTACTAACACTGATCTGGCTGAAAGATTGACGAAATTGTAGGGTGTAATTAATCCCGGCTAGTCTTTCCTTTTAGGGTTTGAAGGAAGATTTGTTAAAAACAGTGGGAGACATCCTGATTAGATAAGATAATAACCAATCTAATCTTGCAAGAGCATACGCTAAAGTGTTTTCTTCTCTCTTTCTCTCCAGGTAGCGACCATGTCAGGCCTTAATCAAGATAATAATATTGATGTATTGACTGAACCCGCTTATTATTCTGAGCAGGGGAACGTTGGTCCCGTTCTTTCTTATAAGTGTTATAAGATTGAACAGGGAATAGGACAATATCTGGATTCTCACGCCGCCCAAACGAAGAACAAGTATGTTGATGCATCTTCTTCGGGTGTGTTAGTTATTGAGAACTGTTTCTCAGTTCACCCTACGTCCTGGGTATTAGATACCGGATCGGGATCCCACATATGTAAATTGTTACGTGGGCTACGAAAAGGTAGAGAACTGGGAAAGGGTGATCATTCCGTACAAGTAGGGAATGTTACAAATATTGCAGCCAAAGCAGTTGACGAATATCATCTTGTATTACCAAGTAGTAATACATTGATTCTGAATGAGTGCTATTATATACCGAACATGATGTGCAACATTATATCAGTTTCTTTATTAAGTAAAGAAGGGTATAATTTTGTAATACAGGATAATGTTATGAACATCTTCCTAAATCAAAAGTTGATTGGATCAAGCTCGTTACATAATGGCATATTCATTCTCAATCAAAATACAGTCCTTAATATACAAAACATATATAAAAGGAAAAGTTCAGAGATGAACGAATCCTTCTTGTGGTATTGTAGACTTGGTCATATCAATGCGACACGGCTAGCTAAGTTACATAAGGATGGATATTTGAATCCGTTCGAATTATCATCTTATGATACTTGTCATTCATGTCTCAAAGGTAAAATGACCAAAAATCCGTTTAGTGGACACGGAGAAAGAGTTGAGGAACTCTTAGGACTGGTACATAGTGATGTATGCGGTCCCATGTCTACACATGCCAGGAACGGTTCTTCCTACTTTATTACATTCACCGACGATCTCTCTAGATACGGACATGTGTTCCTGATGAAACACAAGTCTGAAGCTTTTGAGAAATTCAGAGAATATAAGAACGAAGTAGAGAACCAAACGGGAAAAAGTATTAAGATCCTTCGATCTGATCGAGGAGGAGAATACTTGAGCAATCAGTTCCTAGACTATCTAAAAGAGAATGGGATTCTCTCTCAGCTACTCTTCCTTATACACCACAGCACAACGGTGTATCGGAGCGGAGGAATCGCACCCTATTAGATATGGTGCCCTCTATGATGAGCACTGCTGAGTTACCTATTTCCTTCTTGAGACATGCACTGGAGTCAGCTGCATACCTATTGAATCAAGTTCCATCTAAATCTATACCTACCACACCATATGAGATATGGAGTGGGAAGAGACCGTGTCTTAAACGAGTTAAGATATGGGGTTGTCCGGCCTATGTCAAAAAGGAAAATCCGGACAAACTCGAGGCACGGTCAGTTCTTTGTAAGTTTGTAGGATATCCTAAACATTCACATGGATATTTTTTCTACCACGGCGAGGAACAAAAGGTGTTTGTTTCTCGACATTCCACCTTTTAAAAAAGGAATTTCTTGCAAAAGAAATTAGTGGCGATGCGGTAGGGCTGGAAGAAGTTCCAGCAGAACAAATTACAACTGAAGATATAGTGGAACAAGATGACTCGATAGTACCCAACGAACCCCAGCCTCTCCGCCGATCTAGTAGGGCTTCTCATCCACCTGAGAGATCCTATGGTTTTCTCGTTGATGGTGGGAGCGAGAATTGCATCATGCAAGATGATGACCCGACTAGTTTCGAGCAGGTCATCACGAGTGGGGACTCTGTGAAGTGGCTGGATGCAATGCGATCTGAGATGGAATCCATGTACACCAACAAAGTATGGACTTTGGAAGTTGCTCCTGAAGGGGTAAAACCCATTAGGAGAAAATGGATCTTTAAGAAGAAACTTGGTGTAGATGGAAAAGTTGATACTTTCAAAGCTAGACTTATTACAAAGGGTTTTCGTCAACGACCAGGTGTGGATTATCACGAAACCTTTTCTCCAGTGGCTATGCTTAAGTCCATCCGGATCCTACTTGCCATTGCTGCATACCATGATTGCGAAATCTGGCAGATGGATGTTAAGACCACCTTTCTAAATGGTGATTTAGAAGAGTGCGTGTACATGACTCAGCCAGAGGGCTTCGTAGATAGTGGGAGCAGCAGAAAAGTGTGCAAGCTGCTTAAATCCATTTATGGATTAAAGCAAGTATCGCGGAGTTGGAACATCTGCTTTGATGTTGTAGTCAAAGAGTTTGACTTCATCAAAAACGAAGATGAACCATGTATCTATAAGAAGGTTGCAGAGAGTAAGGTTGTCTTCTTCGTATTGTACGTCGATGACATACTCTTGATAGGAAATGATGTTCCTATGCTGCAATCGGTCAAGCTCTTCTTATCACAAAGATTCTCAATAAAAGATCTAGGTGATGCCTCTTGCATACTGGGAATTATGATCTATAGAGATAGATCTAAACGGATACTGGGATTGTCCCAATCCAGGTATATTGACACCATACTGAAGAGGTTTAGTATGGAAGAATCCAAGCGTGGGAACCTACCCACGATCTCTGGACTCACTCTCTCCGAAAAGATGTCTCCCAAGACTGATTTGGAGAGAGCTCGCATGCAAGGGATACCCTATCCTTCGGCAGTAGGCTCTATCATGTATGCGATGCTATGTATCAGACCCGATGTAGCATACTCACTAAGTGTAGTGAGTCGGTATGAAGAAGATCCTGGAGAGAATCACTGGATAGCTGTGAAGAACATTCTCAAGTACTTGAGAAGAACTAAGGAGATGTTCTTGGTGTATGGTAACGGAGAACTTCAGGTGGAGTCCTTTACCGATTCGAGCTTCCAAAGTGATAAGGACGACTCTAAGTCGCACTCGGGATTTGTCTTTACCATCAATGGAGGGGCGGTGTGTTGGAAGAGTTCCAAACAGGATACCGTTGCAGACTCGACGATGGAGGCTGAATACATCGCTGCCAACGATGCTGCAAAAGAGGCTGTCTGGATAAAGAAGTTCAATACTGAACTTGGTGTGGTTCCATCCATTGAGCATCCAATACCTTTGTATTGTGATAACAATGGAGCTGTGGCTTTGGCCAAGGAACCCAGATCCCATCAGAAGTCCAGACATATTCTGAGGCAGTATCACCTGATCCGGGAGATAGTTGATCGCAGGGAGATCGAGGTCAGGAGAGTTGATACGAAGGACAACACTGCGGATCCACTCACGAAGGCCATTCCCCAGACACAGTTTGTGAGACTCTTCGGGATGCTGGGTATGAGATACTACAACAGCTGGCCTTAGTGCAAGTGGGAGATTGTTAGTTATATATATACCCTAGAGGCCATTGTTGTACATATGATGTATATTATAATGGATGCTCGGATATATATAGAGAGGACTTTCTTGCTCGTCATGATAGTATGCTATTTGGTATCACTTTATCTTAACATGTTGACTTGTATTAGTTTACTGTCTTGTTCTCACATGTTGATAAAGCCCTTAGGATATGTACTCGACTACTAGGACTATGATGAAATCATACTAGTGGGGCCAGGGTAGTCAACGAGTACATCCTATAACTGTTCCTAATCAAGGGTGTATCGAGACAGGGCATCGATACACCAGAGTAGACTAGCGTATACGCATCTTGACCCATATGATGGGCGATGGATGATCCCATATCCATCGGTGTTTCACATCAAAGATAGTATACAGGTGATCAGTGGAGACTGGGTACACTGAACGGACTCACCGAGAACTCCCAGATGGTATTATAACTCACGTCAGATGGCAGTTCTCTGGTGACACTGGTACAGGTTAGTCTGTAGACCCGAGATCGTCATAGAGTCTTGTGTGATTCCTACTGTGGTTTGATTTCCACCTTACTACGTCCAAGAGGGCGTGCAAAACGGTGGCTTTTGGGTACAGTCCCGAATCACATGGAGGCAATGAGCAATAGGAGGGGTTTCGTCTCTCCCGGTATAGGGAGTTGATGTTGTGCTGTGTTCGATTGGCTATAACTGGAAGTCCTTGGCCATGGCTGATCTAGAGTGCTACCGGTAAATGTTATCTGTAGTTTCTCGACCTGTTATGAGCCTCACATCGACACGACTTATCGGTTACTGGGGTCTGACGTTTACCACCCCTTGGCTGGATATGCGACATATCAGACGAAGAGACCGGACTGTACGGTAGTGTTACTGATTGGATTCACAGGAGAATGTACAGGCTTGCTTGTTGATCTTCTGATCGTTCAATACCTGGGTGGCTGTTACGTTTAGCTGACCGCTTGCAGCTTGTGGGTGTTTGATATGATCATCACCTGATGCCGGCGTATTGACGATTCTTTAGAGTCCTACACAGAGGTTTCTTGACTCAGGCAAAACGGAGTAGGAGCACATATGTGATATGTGCATGACTGAGGATAATACGATATGAGATACCGTATTCTATTCTCGTGATATTTGATATCGGCCGGGTATATGTGATATAGCCGGGTCATCCGATCAAGTGTTGATTCAATGAAATGATACAGTTTATATTAGTCGGTTATTTGAGAAATAGCCTGATTTTCGGATTAAGTGTTGATTCGATAATTTAATGTGTAATTATATATGTGATATATTATATTACATTATCTAATATTGGCTCGCTTTATTGATTCATTTTCTCACCGGATAATACATTGATATATATGCGATATATATTAATTGTATTATTTTCTTTTGTTACAATGATATATTATATATGTGATATATAATATTGTAACAAGTTATGATTACAAATGCCACATGATTAGTAGAGATTAAATATGGTTAGTGTTTGATTTGGGTTATTCTTTTCTAGATGCTTCTAGAAGCTTTTCTTTTGTTTTGAGCAAAGATATTATGTGTTGATATTTTGGAGATATTTTCTTAACCCAACCCACACCCTTTAACCCTAGTTAAATCTCTACAATGGTTAAGTCTTTCTTGACTTAACCATGGTTGCAATTGTAATTATAATAACAATTCATTATTCATCACAAAACAATATATTCATTCTTCTTCTTCTTTTTTGAGCTCTCAAAAAGCTTTCTAGGCTTTTCTTTTGTGATGGATAAGTGTGAGATCTTGAAAATAAAAGAGCGCATAATTCTTACTTCATCATCGTCATCTAATCTAGCCAATTAGATTAGGGCGTTCACTTCATTAATACTTGATTAGTGAGTGAGAGCTTGAGTTAAAGAAAATTCAAGGTAGATCATCTTTGAAAAGGAAGATTTCAAGAAAGCATGGATCATTCGGGTTGTGGAGCTTCTCTTGAGTCCGGGGGATCATGGATCGCGGCGAAGGGACTACTACTCGGAGCTTGTGAAGCGAAGGAGCGGACTACAAAGGTTGTAATCCCTTTCTCTTAGTTGTAAAGATGTTTACTTTTATGTTTAACCCTAATTATCTAGCAAAGATTCTCGCTTTAGGTTGTTCGGCACGTCTAAATTTTAAATCGGTCATGGTTGATGCCTTATAGACCCTTGTGACAGTGGCTAGTAACCCTACAGCTTCTACAAGCTTCATGCCATGTGACCAATTTCCAACCAATTTGGATTTATTTTAAATAATTAAACCTTACATTATCGTGAGCATTGTGTGAGTCTCATACACCTATGTAGTGTGTATCATCAAGCATGACACAAAAAAGAAACACAAATAATATATATCACATATATATTAAGTGTGCACATGTGAGTAAAAGAAATGCACAAGTGAGCAAATATTAGTTAATGTAAATTAATATATCAAATATATAATTATACATTAAATTATCAAATCAACACTTGATTAAATAATCCGGCTATATCACATATAACTGACTAATATCATATATATCATCTTATCGAAGCAACACTTGATTCGATAAACCGGATATATCACATATAACCGACCGATATCATATATCGCGAGAATAGAATACAGTATCACATACTCGTTTTAATCTCGGTCCCACACATATCACATATGTGCTGTTACTTCATTTCTCCTGAGCCAGGAAACCTCTGTGTAGGACTCTAAAGACTCGTCAATACGCCGGCAGTAGGTGATGATCATATCAAGCATCCACAAGCCGTCAGCGGTACTAGATGGACGTAACGGCTATCCGGGTATTGAGCGATCAGAAGATCATCAAGCAATCCTGCTCAAACTCCTATAAATCATGTCAGTAACACTACCGTACAGTCCGGTCTATTCATCTGATATGTCGCATATCAAGTTTAGGTGTAGTAAACGTCAGACCCCAGTAACCGATAAGTCATGCCGATGTGAGGCTCATAACGGGTCGAGAAACTACTGATAAACTTAGCATTAGATCTCCATATCATCCCTGGCCAGGGACTTCCTGTTATTGCCAATCGAGCACAGCGCAACATCAACCTCTATTACCGGGAGAGACGAAACCCCTCCTATCGTTTATTGCCTCCATGTGATTCGGGACTATACCCAAAAGCCACCGTTTTGCACGTTCTCTTAAACGTGGTAAGGTGAAAATCAAAGCACAGTGGGAATCACACAACACTCAATGACGATCTCGGGTTTACAGACTAACCTATACCAGTGTTACCAGAGAACTGCTATCTGACGATAGGTATAATACCAAGTAGGAGTTCTTGGAGAGTCCGTTCAGTGTATCCAGTCTCTACTGAGCACCCGTATACCATCTTTGATGTCAAACACCAATAGATGTGGGATCATCCATCGCCCATCATATGGGTCAACAACCATATACGCTAGTCTACTCTGGAATATCGATTATCATTGACTAGGAACAATTAAAGGTTATACTTGTGGACTACCCTGGCCCACTAGTATGATCTCCATCATAGTCCTGGTAGTCAAGTACACATCCTAAGGGCTTTATCAACATGTGAGAGCAAGACAGTATCACAATACAAGTCAACATGTTAAGACAATGAGTAATCAGATAGCATACTATCATGTCGAGCAAGAAAGTCCTCTCTATATTTGTCCAAGCATCCATTATAATATATATCATATGTATAATAACGGCCTCTAGGGCATACACATAACTAACAATCTCCCACATACACTAAGGCCAGTTGTTGTAGTATCTCATACCCAACATCCCGAAGAGTCTCTCAAATTGTCTCTGGGATATGGCCTTCGTGAGTGGATCCGCTGTGTTGTTCTTCGTGTCAACTCTCCTGACCACGATCTCCCGGCGATCAACTATCTCTCGGGTCAGGTTATACCTCCTCAGAATATGCCGGATCGCTGATGGGACCTGGGTTTCTTGGCCAAAGCCACAGCTCCATTGTTATCAAAATACAAAGGTATTGGATGGACAGAACCACTCCAAGTTCGTTTATGAACTTCTTCATCCAGACTGCCAGTTTGGCAGCATCGTTGGCAGTGATGTATTCAGCCTCCATCGTCGAGTCTGCCACGGTTTCCTGTTTAGAACTCTTCCAACAAACCGCCCTCCATTAAGGGTAAAGACAAATCTCGAGACCTACTTAGAGTCGTCCTTATCACTCTGGAAGCTCGAATTGGTAAAGGACTCTACTTGGAGTTTACCGTTACCATACACTATGAACATCTTTTTAGTCCTTCTCAAGTACTTGAGAATGTTCATCACAGCTGTCCAGTGATTCTCTCCAGGATCTGCTTGATACCTATTCACTACACTTAGTGAGTATGCCACATCAGGTCTGGTACATAACATCACGTACATGATAGAGCCTACTGCCGAAGCATAGGGTATCCCTTACATGCAAGCTCTCTCTAAATCAGTCTTGTGAGACATCTTTTTGGAGAGAGTGAGTCCTGAGATCGTGGGTAAATTCCCACGCTTGGAATTTTCCATACTAAACCTCTTTAGTAGGGTGTCAATGTACCTGGATTGGGAAAATCCCAGTTTCCGTTTAGATCTATCTCTATAGATCTTAATTCCTAAAATGTAGGAGGCATCACCTAGATCTTTCATTGAGAATCTTTGTGATAAGAAGAGCTTGACCGAGTGCAGCATAGGAACATCATTTTCTATCAAGAGTATGTCATCCACTTACAATACGAGGAAGACAACCTTACTCTCTGCCACCTTCTTGTATATACAATGTTCATCTACGTTCTTTATGAAGTCAAATTCTTTGACTACCACATCAAAACAGATGTTCCAACTCCGCGATACCTGCTTTAAACCATAGATGGATTAAGCATCTTGCACACCTTTCCGCTGCTCCCACTGTCCACGAAGCCCTCTGGCTAAGTCATGTACACGCTCTCTTCTAAATCACCATTTAGAAAAGCGGTCTTAACATCCATTTGCCATATTTTGTTGCCATGGTATGCAGCATTGGCAAGAAGGATCCGGATGGACTTAAGCATAGCCACTGGAGAAAAGGTTTCATCATAATCCATACCTGGTTGTTGACGAAAACCTTTTGCAACAATTCTAGCTTTGAAAGTGTCAACTTTTCCATTTACACCAAATTTTTTCTTGAAGATCCACTTGCTTCCGATGGGTTTTACCCCTTCAGGAGCATCTTCCAAAGTCTATACTTTGTTGGTGTGCATGGATTCCATATCAGATCGCATTGCATCCAGCCAATTCACAGAGTCCCCACTAATGATGGCCTAGTCGAAGCTAGTTGGGTCATCATCTTCCATGATGCAATCCTCGCTCGCACCATCAATGAGAAAACCGTAGTATCTCTCAGGTGGATGAGGAACCCTACTAGATCGGCGGAGAGGCTGAGATTCATTGGGAACTATTGAATCCTCTGATTCTACCGAATCTTCTGTCGTAGTTTGTGTCGCTGGAACTTCTTCCAGTTCTACCTCCTCGCCACAAATTTCTTTCACAAGAAATTCCTCTTCTAAAAAGGTGGCATGTCGAGAAACAAACACCTTTTGTTCCTCGGTGTGGTAGAAGATATACCCTTGTGAGTTTTTGGGATATCTTACAAACTTGCACAAACAGACCTTGCTTCGAGTTTGTCCGGATTGTGCCTTTTGACATAGGCCGGACAACCCCATATCTTAACATAATTAAGACATGGTCTCTTTTCCTTCCATATCTCATATGGAGTGGTAGGCACTGATTTGATAGAGACTATATTCAATAGGTGCATGGCTGTCTCAAGCGCATACCCCCAAAAGGAAATAGGTAACTTAACGGTGCTCATCATAGAGCATACCATATCCAATAGGGTGTGATTCATCCGCTCCGATACACCGTTGTGCTGTGGTGTATATGGAGGAGTAAGCTGAGAGAGAATCCCATTCTCTTTTAGATAGTCACGGAATTCCGTGCTTAAGTATTCTCCTCCCCGATCTGATAGTAGGATTTTAATACTTTTACCCGTCTGGTTCTCAACTTCATGCTTATATTCTTTGAATTTCTCAAAAGCTTCAGACTTGTGTTTCAACAGGAACACATGTCCGTATCTTGAGAGATCGTCAGTGAATGTAATGAATTATGAGGAACCATTCCTGGCATGTGTAGACATAGGACCATATACATCACTATGTATCAGTCCCAAGAGTTCCGTAACTCTATCTCCGTGTCCTGTAAATGGATTTTTGGTCATTTTGCCTTTGAGACATGACTAGAAAGTTTCATAAGATGATAATTCAAACTGATTCAAATATCCATCCCTATGTAACTTAGCTAGTCGTGTTGCATTGATATGACCTAGTCTACAATACTACAAGAAGGTTTGGTATGCAATAGCATTCGTTCAGAATCAATGTATTACCATTTGGTAATACAAGGTGATATTCGCCAACAGTTTTGGCTGCAACATTTACACCATTCCCTACTCTTACGGAATGATCACCCATTCCTAGTTCTCTACCTTTCCTTATCCCATGCAACATATTATATATGTGGGATCCCGAACCGGTATCTAATACTCAGGACGTAGAGTGTACTGAGAAACAGTTCTCGGTAACTAACACACCCGAAGAAGATGCATCAACATGCTTATTCTTCATTTGGGCGGCGTGGGAATCCGGATATGTCCATATTCCTTGCTCAGTCTTATAATAATTATAAGAAAGAATGGAACCAATGTTCCCCTGCCCAGTATAACAAGTGGGTTCAGTCAATACATCAATATTATTATCTTGATTAAGGCCTGACATGGTCGCTACCCGGAGAGAGGGAGAAGAAAACACTTTAGCATATGCTCTTGCAAAATTAGATTGGTTATTATCTTATCTAATCAGGATGGCTCGTACCGTTTTTATCAAATCTTCCTTCAAACCTAAAAGGTAAGACTAGCCGGGATTAATTACACCTTACAAGTTCACCAATCTTTCAGCCAGGCCAGTGTTGGTACTTTGAGGGCGGTTCCTCATACTTTCTCACGGACCTAATTAAAATAAACCTCGTTTTCCCATAGGCATAACCCGGTTAACACCTTTTTAGACACCTACTTGATCGGCTAATTATGATGTGTAAAACTCTCCCAGGAGTAACTCTTACTCGCAGTGGGTATCGGGATCCAACTACCTTATAGAAGGTATGCAATCTCATTGTAAATTTCAACACTTGAAATTCCCGACAATATTCTGCCCCTAACGTCATATGACCTTGACGAAAGCCAACAAACCATAGTCCGCTAGTCAAGTTCAACCCATACATTTCATGATTGAATTAAACCCACACGCACGACCCTTGATGAAAGCCCACAAAGCCGTATGACTACCCTAATCCAATCGCATCATATACAGCAGATAAGCAGTATGTAGCTACCGTACACTACACCTTGACGAAAGCCAACAAACGTGTACGAATACTAAATATTACTTATCTGAAATGTCGGAAGGCTACGACAGGTTTTGAAGAAAAATCTTTTGTGTAATGAACTTGATATCATTGTAGAATCGAGTGATTTTGAAAAGAAGTGTTTTTTAGGTTTTTACTGGTATTGCTTAAGAGGTCACTTCCGGTGAAGGGATCTCGGCTCTTTCCTTATCGAATAAGGTGCAGGATATTTCACAAATACCACTATGCAAAGAAAAAACTAAAAAAGCAATCAAAAGACAAAACCGAGTGGGTTGTAGCATCTGCTGGTATCGCTAAAGAGGTCACTCCCGGAGAAGGGATCTCGGCTCTTTCCTTATCGAATAAGGTGCTGGATATCTACAAGGAATACCGCTATACAAAGCAAAAACTAGAGGTACCTCTTTTGAAAATTTGATTCTACAACGTCTTTTTAGGTTTCTTTCTTTTTCATTAATCTCATTAATGAAGTCCCATCACTTATGCTTTCTATGCATCACAGAAGAAACGAAAATACAACGTACGCTTATGCCATTCTTATTCGTCACAGTGTCCCATTATGCCCCGTTAGGTTACTTAACTAACGGTATAGCGGGGCGGGACTAGCGTGGGTGCAAAACATAAGCAACGTTTATTATATATCATATATATAATAATAAAGTATTCGTCTCAAGCATATAAAGTGATCACATCATATAATATCAGCAGCAGAAGATAACATATGAAATATTGGATATACTAGGAATTCCGTATTTTAAATTAAGCCTATAAAAAACATGGATTCTGCGGTCGCGATGAATAGCCAAACCCACGTCCTTATACCCCTACGAGAGCGGCAAGCAACCCTACCAATTCTAGAGTTAGGAGACCCGGACTCGAGTCTTCGAGATGGTCTCCCACTGGACTCTAGAACCCAGTTACTTATGCTCCCCACCTTAGGTCTATCCTAATGCGGAAAAGTAAATAATATACATCGATGGTGACAACATCCTCATCCCGGAAGTTCCCCAATAAAAGAATATTGCATACAAGTTTTTACATGAATGAAAATGAAAAGACTCTTATCTCACATAAAAAAAACCGGCTATTCAAAACACGACGATCCAATATAACATATCACAACAACACATAACATTACATGTCATCAATGTAAGGTAATATGCGTATCCCAATTGTCATTGACATATAGCAACGAAACCGGCGATACACCACATATTACACTTACGGTCGCAGAAAAGAAAATGTCAAACTGCAACATTTGGAATCCACAATCACCTTAGACATCATAAATCCGAAATACCATATACTTCGGATTTCATGCCTAACCAAATGAATTCCAAATATTGTATCACATTCCATAAATAGTTAGACAATATTAAACATTCCGATCGAATCAACAAACACCCAAAATTTCCCAAAGAGCTCAACACTTGAGCGTAGTTTAAAAATACTCAGTTCATACCACAGTACCTATGGACCAACCGTAGAAGGGTCAACCCTTGCCTCACCTATGGCGCCGCAGAACTACCGCAAACCCTAGGGTTTGGCGGCGGTTCTTACGGTCATAGAATCGAGTTAGGGTTTTGTTCTTCTAGAGGGTCCATCGCATTATTTGCATGATTTTTGAATGTTCTTAACTTGGAAAAAATCTAACTCTTGGAAAATTTTCCGTCGAGGGAAAAATTGGGTTATTGATATCCGTTCGAACTTTTTAACGCCGTCTAAAAAACCCGAAACAATGTTAGAATTACGACTACGAAACACTCCAAATTTCCTTTATAGAAAATTTAAATCTCATGCAATTTTAGAAAAAATAAGCAACACCTGAAACACCAGAATTTAGAGACTGGAACACCATAAAATTTTGAAGCCAAAACTCCCTGCCAAAACCGGCCTGGTCGGATTTTCTGTGAAAGTGGCTGGCCAAAATCCGACCGTATTGCTTCAAATTTCTATGGTGTTCATTTTATATCACATACAATATTCTGCAGTTGCTTAAAAAAATTTTAGTTGCTTCAAATTTCTGTAGGGTTACCCAGCACGACAGCATGGTTTCGGGAGGCATCGTCCATGCCATTTTCAAAAAATTTCCATGCTACATAACCATAACCCTATAATCTTAACTAGAGATTTAGACAAAACAATATGTAAACAACTTTACATCTAAGTGAATATGGAATACAACCTTTGTAGACCGGTCCTTCACTTCAATAGCTCCGTGTAGTAGTCCCTTCACTCCAAATAGAGATCTTCCAGACTCTTTGATGGCTCTACAAAATGAAAGGAATATGCTTGCACGAAATCTTCGAGGCCGAAAATGATCTATGTCGAGGAGACACCAACTCAAGCTAGCTCTTCACTAATTAGGGATTAGTGAAGCTAACACCCTAAACTAAATGGCTAATCTAGTAGAGAATTATGAAGTAGCATTTTTGCTCACTTTAGAATTAATTTTCCCACTCTATTTCCTTTTCTTGAGAAAGCTAGAGAGCTCAATGAAGAAGATGAAGTAAATAATGGATGAGAGAGTGAATGACAACCATGGGTGAGAAAATATCATATACTAACTCATGTAGAGACATAATCATGGCTAATGAGAATGGTTGGGTTAATAAATATCATAAGTAAAACAAAATTAGCGGACTTAGTCAATAAATCTTCAAGTTTCTACAAGTTTCATGCCATGTGACCAATTTCCAACTAATTTGGATTTACTTTAAAAATTAAACCTTACATCATACACCCATGTAGTGTGTATCTTCAAGCATGACACAAAAATGAAATCACAAATAATATATATCACATATATATTAAGTGTACACATGTGAGAAAAAGAAATTCACAAGTGAGCAAATATTAGTTGATGTAAATTAATATATCAAATATATAATTATACATTAAATTATCAAATCAACACTTGATTCAATAATCCGGCTATATCACATATAACCGACTAATATTATATATATCATCTTATCGAATCAATACTTGATTCGATAACCCGGCTATATCACATATAACCGACCGATATCACATATCACGAGAATAGAATATGGTATCAAATACACGTATTAGTCTCGGTCCTGCACATATCACATATGTGCTCCTACTTCGTTTCTCCTGAGCCAGGAAACCACTGTGTAGGACTCTAATGACTCGTCAATACGTCGGCTGTAGGTGATGATCATATCATGCACCCACAAGCCATCAGCGGTACTAGCTTGACGTAATGGCTATCCGGGTAATGAGCGATCAGAAATCAACAAGCAAGCCTGCTCATACTCCTGTAAAGCCTGTCAGTAACACAACCGTACAGTCTGGTCTTTTCGTCTGATATGTCGCATATCGAGTCTATGGGTGGTAAATGTCAGACCCCAGTAACTGATAAGTCGTGCCGATGTGAGGCTCATAACGGATCGAGAAACTACTGATAACTCTTACCAGTAGATCTCCGTATCAGCCCTAGCAAGGGACTTCCTGTTATTGCCAATCGAGCACAGCGCAACATCAACCCCCAATACCGGGAGAGACGAAACCCCTCCTATCGCTCACTGCCTCCATGTGACTCGGGACTGTACCTAAAAGCCACCGTTTTTCACGTTCTCTTGAATGTGGTAAGGTGGAAATCAAAGCACAGTGGGAATCACACAAGACTCTATGACGTTCTCGGGTCTACAAACTAACTTGTATCAGTGTCACCATAGAACTGCAATTTGACGATAGGTATAAAACCAACTAGGAGTTTTCGGTGAGTCCGTTCAGTGTACCCAGTCTCCACTGAGCACCCGTATACCATCTTTGATGTCAAACACCAATGGATGTGGGATCATCCATCGCCCGTCATATGGGTCAAGAAGCATATACGCTAGTCTACTCTTAAATATCGATGCCCTGTTTCGATATACCCTCGACTAGGAACAATTAAAGGATGTACTTGTAGACTACCCTGGCCCCACTAGTATGATCTGCATCATAGTCCTGGTAGTCAAGTATACATCCTAAGGGCTTTATCAACATGTGAAAGTAAGACAGTATCACAATACAAGTCTACATGTTTAGACAAAGTGCAATCAGATAGCATACTATCATGTCGAGCAAGAAATTACTCTCTGTATATGTCCAAGCATCATTAATATACATCATATGTACAATAATAGCCTCTAGGGCATACACATAACTAACATGAATCCATTTGAATTTTCATCTTATGAAACTTATCAGTCTTGTCTCAATGGAAAGACGAGCAAAACTCCGTTCACGGGATATGGAGAAAGAGCTACAAAGCTCTTAGGACTCATACACAACGATGTATATGTTCCGATATCTACACATGTGAGGGGTGGGTTCTCATACTTCATTACATTGACTGATGATCTCTCTAGGTTCGGATGTATATATATTCATGATGAAACACAAATATAAAACTTTTGAGAAATTCAAAGAATATAAGAGCGAAGTAGAGATCCAGCCAGGCAAAAGTATTAAAGTCCTATGATCTGATCGAGGAGGTGAATACTTATGCACAAAATTCATTGACTATCTAAAAAAGAATGGTATTTTGCCTTAGCTTACTCCTCCGTAAACACCATAACACAACGGTGTATCGGACCGGAGGAATCGTATCCTATTGGATATGGTTCGCTCCACGATGAGTAGTACCGAGTTGCCTCATTCATTCTGGGGATACGCGCTTCAGACGGTGGCACATCTATTGAATCATGTTCCATCCAAATCCGTGCCAAAGACACCATTCGAATTATGCAATGATAAAAGACCATATCATAAACGATTTAAAATATGGTGTTGTCCGGCTTATGTTAAAAAGCATAATCCGGACACACTAGAGGCACAGTCAGTTTTATGTAAGTCTGTGGAATATCCAAACAATGGTTATGGATATTTGTTCTACCACACCGAGAAACAGAAGATGTTTGTTTCTCAGCTTGCAATCTTTTTAAAGAAGGGATTTCTTGCAAAAGAAATTAGTGGGGGTATGGTAGAACTAGAAGAAATTCCGGAACCACAAACTGAAACTAAAGATTTGTGGAACATCAGGATTCGATAGTCTTAGCCGAACTACCACCACTCCGCAGATCTAGTAGGATTTCTCATCCGCCTAAGAGATACCACAGTTTTCTTATAGACGGGGATCAAGAAGATTGCATCTTGGAAGAAGATGACCCTATTAGTTTTGAGCAGGCCATTACCAGTAGGGACTCTGTTAAATACTGGATGCTATGCGATTCGAAATAGAGTCCATGTACACCAACAAAGTTTGGACTTTGGATGTTATTCCTTAAGGGGTAAAACCTATTGGTTGTAAGTGGATTTTCAAGAAGAAGAATGGTGTTGATGGACCGGTTGAAACCTATAAGGTTAGACTTGTTGCAAAATGTTTTCATGAAAGACCGGGTGAGGACTGCAACGAAACTTTTTCTTCAGTGGCTATGCTCAAATCTATTCAGATTCTACTTTCCATTACTACCTTTCATGACAATGACATCCGGCATATAGACGTAAAAACCACTTTTCTAACTGGAAGTTTAGAAGAGTGCGTTTATATGGATCAACCAGAGGGTTTTGTAGAAAGTGGGAGCAGCGGGTAGGTGTGCAAGTTTCTTAAATCTATTTATGGATTAAAACAGGCATTGCGGAGTTGGATTCTGTTTTGATGAGATAGTCAAGGAATTTGACTTCATAAAAAACGTTGATGACTCTTGTATATATAAGAAGACTGTAGAGGGATATGTTGTATTTCTCGTTTTGTACGTCGATGACATTCTCCTGATAGAAAATGATACTCATATGCTACAATTGGTCAAGTTGTTCTTGTCACAAAATTTCTCCTTGAAAGGCTTTGGTGATGCCTCCTATATTTTGGGGATAAAGATCTATAGAGATAGATCTAAGAGAATGTTGGGACTTTCACAGTCCAGATACATAGATTCCATATTAAAGAGGTTTAGTATAGAACATTCTAAGTGTGGTAAGATACCCGCTTTGTACGGAATCATCCACTCCAAAGAGATGTCTCCTAAGAATGATGAGGAGATGACCCGCATTAGCATTATACCCTATACTTCGACGGTAAGATCTATAATGTATGCGATATTATGTATCAGACCAGATGTAGTTTATGCATTTAGTGTGGTAAGTCGGTATCAGCCAAATCCAGGGGAGAAACATTGGACAGCTGTGAAGAACATTCTTAAGTACCTTGGATGGACTAAGGAGTTGTTCTTGGTGTACGGTAATGGAGACCTCCAGATAGAGTCCTTTTACCGATTCAAGCTTCCAAAGAGACAAGGATGACAGTAAGTCCATCTCGGGATATGTGTTTACCCTCAATGGAAGGGCGATCTATTGGAAGGGTTCCAAACAGGACACAGTAGTAGACTCGACGATGGAGGCTGAATACATTGATGCTAATGATGCCACAAAAGAAACTGTCTGGATGAGAAAGTTTATTACTGAACTTGAGGTGGTTCCATCTATTGTTGATCCAATGCCTTTATATTGAGATAACAATGGGGCTATGGTTTTAGCGAAGGAACCACGGTCCCATCAAAGATCCAGACTCATCTTGAGGTGGTATCACCTGATTAGAGAGATCGTAGATCGCCGGGAGATTGAGGTCCGGAGAGTAGATACGAAAGAAAACATGGTGGATCCATTCACCAAGGCCCCCCTCAAGCACAGTTCTAGCGAATTTTCGAGATGTTGGGTTTGCGATACGCCAACAACTGGCCCTACTGAAGACGTTGGGTAATCGATACTCCAATAACTGGCCTTAGTGTAAGTGGGAGATTATTGGATATATATACCCTAGAGGCCATTATTGTGTAGATATATAGTGGATGCTTAGAAATATAAATGTACAAGACAGTCTTGCTCGATATGATAGTATGCTATTTGGTTTGTCTTTATCTTAACATGCGTATATGTTTTACTTGTTATTACTGTTAGGCTTCCTAGCGTCCTAGCCGCCACAACTGCGGCCTATGCAGAATGAAAAACAAAAATCTAGAGGCGCTAGAAAGTTGAAACCCAAGAATCTAAATCAAATACATGAACTTGAAAACCTACAAAGAGGTTTTAAGTACAATGGAAGAGGGTTATACCAAGAGATCGAGTCTTTCGATCTTCATCTCCTGTTTCTTAGCTCCTTAGGGTTTTCTTGATCGAGCTTGACCGCCGGTCTTCCACCGTCGAAGATGATCCATTCGAAAGATGTGGTTCATGGCTCTAGCTCCATACTAAAAACAAGTGGAGCAACTAAAAACTCTAGAGTGCTTAGAGATGCAGTAGTGTTGTTCCAGTATTTTTCTATCTCACTTCAACCCTTGATTCTCGACTCATGAGAGTGTAGGATTGAAGAAGGAGGAGCACAAGAATAGAGCTAGTAAGGAGAGAGAAGCAAATGGTCAGAATGAATAAACTCTAGTGAGAGAAAATATCCAATCATGGTTTTGTATAAATGGTTTTATCAAATAAAATATAGCAACTATGTATGAATAATTTTGACAAATGAATTTACAATTCATTTGTCAATCCCGTTCAAGCATTGTTATCACCATTATCACCTCATTCCCTTTACACCTCATTTTCCATTTAAATGAATAAATGGATAAACCAAAAATGAGGTGTCCCTCAATGTATTTCCGCATAAATATGGAAAACATTCTACCATATATACATACCCTATTCGTGTCAAAATACGAATACCTAAAGAGATAGAATAATACAAAGAACATAATACTTGAATATACATATCAAAAATATATATATGTAAATTATTAAATTAATACTTGATTTAATAATCCGGCATAATTCTAAGCCGGCTAGTATTATCAACCATCCGATCAAAAGACCGGGTAGCTAGTACACTCATTTGATCGGAACCCTGCACGTATCAAAATACGGCTACTACATCATTTCGCCTGGACCAGGGGAACTCTGTATGGGACTCTAAAGACTCGACAGTACGTCGGCAGTGAGTTACTGGACAAATCCATAACCATAAACACGTCAACGGCACTAGCTATACGTAACGGCTATCCGGGTACCTGTCGAAAAAGAAGGTCAGCGAGCAATCTCATCCGAACCCCTACCGAGCCTATCTGTGACAATATCAGTACAGTTTGGTCTCTTCGTCTAAGACTATCGGATACCGGGTCTAGAGGGTAGTAAACGTCAGACCCTAATAACCTGACAGCTCGTGCCGATGTGGCTCAGGACCAATCCGGGAAACTTCTGATCCAACTATCAGTAAATCCCAACTGCCTTGGCCGAGATCTTATAGTGCTAGCCAACCGAACACAGTGCGATATCGACTCCTTACATTGGGAGAGATGAATCCCCAACAATCGCTCACTGCCTCCATGTGGCTCAGGACTGTATCCAAATAAAACCTGTTTGCACGACCCGGTAGAGCCATGGTAAGGTAGTAATCTAAGTATAGTGGGAATTCACACGGGAGAAATGACAATATCAAGTTTAAAGTCTAACATGTACTCATATCACCTGAGAAATGCTATCTGACGATAGGTATAGAACCATCTAGAAGTTCTCGGCGAGTTAGTCCATTGTACTCACCCCCAATGAGCACCTGTATACGATCTTAGGTGCCAATGACCAATGGCTGTGAGACCAACTATTGGGTTCAAAAATTACACCCCGGTTGACCAAGTCAAAGTCAACTCCAAATCAAGTGGGACCAAGCCCCGGTCAAGTGGGCCCATGCCCAAGTCGAGCATGAGCATGAAATGGCCAACCCTTCCCATGCCAAAGGAATAATTATCAAACAATAAATGGGTTTGATGTAATTTTCAGGCATGAACGTAAAATAAATGGGCATAAAGCCAAAATTTTGTAAAGCCAAAGGGGCTATGTGTGAATTTGTAAGCTTATATAAGGCAATATGATGATGAAATAAAGAAAGATTTTGATTCCCCTAAAAAATATTAGGGTTCTGTGCCTCCTTCTCCTTCCTCAAGGTTCTAAACCTTCTTCTTTTTTAATTAAACCAAGAGTTTAACTCTTTTTCCCCCCCAAAAAGGAATAGTTTTTCAACATAAAACCCTCGAAGGGGAGTTCAAATCTACCATCAAATATCTAAAAGAGTGATTTTAAATCCCACTCCTCTTTTTTCTCCAAGGTCCAACCAATAGAGAGGAGGAAGATGGAAATCCATCTTAAAAAATCCCACTTTGGGAAGATCCAAGGCTTAAGAGAGGATTCATGGCTCAAGGAAGAAGAAAGGGGGCCCTTTCATCATCTCCGAAAATCATTTGGGAGTTTAACGCCAAAACAAGAATCTCTTCTTTAGGACATTAACTCGAAACCAATTTTTGAGGAGTTCAACTCCATGATCCAAATCTTCAAAGGAGTTTAACTCCAAAATCCGGATCTTTTAGGAGTATAACTATAACATTTCAGAAATATAAAATAATATTTTGGAATTTAAATAATAAAATAATATATTTCGCGAAAACTATTCGAGTACGAATTTGGGGTTTTCGTAAAATGGTATAATTATATAACAATATTTGGAAAATGATTGGAGTTTAATATGTATTATTAATCATAATGGCATTTATTGGTTTTAGACATTTTATAAATAATTATATGCAAGTTTATATTAAACTTGATTAGTGCACTACCAATCATGATTAAGCCAAATCCACTTGTGTATTAATCATGGGTAGTACACCATGACATATTGCATTTGACACATGCATGGTTTCATTTTTTTGTGATTGTTATCCTTGTTTTTTTCAATGAGAGGGAAAATGAGAAAAGAAAAGAAAAGGAAAGGAAAAGAGGGGACAAGGAGGCATTGCCATGAAGCATGGGCAATGCGAGAGAGTGAGCATGAGAAAGAGACAAGAGAGAGGGTTTATCCATCAACCATGGGTTCATTTCTTTCACTCCTTCATTCCTTCATCTTCCTCTTCCACCACCTCCACTACCACCTCCAAAACATCCCCAAATCCCCATCAAAACCCCACACCACCTTCATTAAAAATTATCACTACCTTATCCTACACCCCCTAGTGGGCTCAAGTTTGGATTTTGAGCAACTTGCACCATCTTAGAATTTTCTTCAGTTGCTCCAAGAGTTAAAGCTTTCACTTTCTTTCATGTTATCTAGTTTCTTAACTTCCTATTCGTGTTTAGAGTACGATTAAGCAAGTTTAGCGACTTTGGAAATTTCTAGAATGATTTTAGTGTGGGGTTTGAGTAGTAGGGATGCAATTGAGGTTTAGTTAGTGACCCTCAAGCCATTAGTGATGATATTCTGGCAAAACTTGAGACTAGAACCTCAAAACACGAACTTAGAATTTTCCCGATATCGGTTTTTGGTGATTTTTGTTTTCTCTGTAGAATTCGCTATGACCCGAGAGCTCCATAAAATAAGTTGCCAATACAGTGTGACATGCAGGCTACTAAGAATTTTCCCTAGAAACCCGAGCCGCTAAGTCCTTTTCCAGGACGCAGATTTAATTCTAATGGCCTCAATTTGAGGCTTGAGTTGGGTCTTGTACCACGGTTCTCTTATCTGATATGTAGACCAACCCTATATGCAAAATCTCCTAATTTTACCTAAGGTCGAATCTGGAAGTGTTTTCCCATGTTGCTGATTTCGGGTTTCCGATATCTAAAAACTTGGTTTTGATATTTGAGTTTGGACTTGGTCGTTGGAAGTTTGGTCGTCAACGATGAGGGTTATTTGGTTTTTCTTGCATGTGTAGGCTATAGGTTCTAACTTATGAGAACTTTATGTGCTGTATCGGTTTTCAGACTTTGTTTTAATATCATTACGATGTGAATTGATTTGTAGGTACATTCACGTGGACTTTCGAGACGACGAATAAGATCTAAGGATGCGGAGCCTGAGATACGAGGATTTACGTGTCGATGTTGGACACAGGTTTTATGATATTTTTGAGTTTCGATGTTGGGCACTCAGGTTTCATGATGATTGATGTATCGTTGATGGACATACGTTGGATGGTACACATGCATACATGCATACATTTTAGATGACTGTCATTACAAGTTGTTATTGGTACGACTCCATTGTTGATATATATGCATACATGATCATTCTAGATACCACATAGTATTACCTTCATGATACTGTAGGACCTAGGGATCATTGTCTAATCAATTTCTACCTACTGATATTTTCTACTCACGAGTTGTCAACTCACCTCCATTGTGCCTTAGTTTTCTTACAGGTTCGTACGCACGGATCAGTAGCGGCATCTCTGGCATACAGTTTTTGAATGGTTATGCTAACGCCCTGTCCATCAACCGGGGCCGATTGCGGAACAATTTTTTTTTAACGATGTAAACTTAGCCCTAGAATAACCCTAAAACGGATCTACCAGAAACTTTACTAGCAACTAAAGAATCTATCTACTGTGAAAGAAGTTTATACCATGAGAATCGAGTCTTTAGGGTCTTCACTTCTCTCCTTTAGCATGCTCCTAGTGGCCTCCATGATCAAGCTTGATCGATGGCTTCCTCGGGTCAAAGATGATCCATCCGAGAGTGTCTACTTTGGTCTCCTACCTTTAAACTAAGGTAACTAGGTTATTTGATTTGCTAATCTAAGTAACCTAGGTGATGTAAAGAGTGATGTTGGATTGTTTTTGTCTCAAGAACCCTAGGTTTCTCAACACATGAGATTATTATGGTTTGAGGTAGAAAAAGAGAAGCTTGGAGGAGATGAGAATGTTGTAGAGAGCAACATAAGAAATTGAGTGAAGAATGGCTAAGTCTTGTGACTAATAAAGCAAGCATGCCAAAAATAATAATAAAAAATTATTTGCACCACAAAATATCTAGATATTTTCTACAAAATATCTAAATGCCACTTTGCCTCAATAGTAACCCATGACTCATTAAGTGAGTTAACAAGTAGCCATGCTTCACTTAATAAAAGTCAACACCTCATACCTCCACCTCATTAACCAATTAACTAAATGTTTAAAACAAATAATGAGCTTTCTTCTTCTAGAAGCACTCTTGTAACAAGTTACAAGAATACCCCTCACCGTTTATAAATACTCGTATCCGTATTCCGAAAAATACAAATACAAAAGAGACGACAATAATCCAACAATATAATACTAGGATCCGGCTTAAACCAAAGCCCGCTAGTATTATCCGCCCAAACATTATACGTGCACAAGTACACGTATGTGATCGAACCCTGCCGTAAAACCATACGGCCTCTACATCGTTTCGCCTGAAGCAGGGAAACCCTCTGCGTGGGACTCTAAAGACTCGACAGCATGCCAGCAGTGCATTACTGGATAAATTTATAACCACAAGCACGTCAGCGGCACTAGCTGTACGTAACGGCTACCCGAGTACCTGTCGGAAAAGAAAGCCGATGAGAAAACTCATTCGGATCCCTACTGAGCCTATCCGTGAAAATATTAGTACAGTCCGGTTTCTTCGTTTAAGAGTATCGCATACCGGACCTAGGGGTGGTAAGCGTCAGACCCTAATAACCCGATAATTCATGCTGATTCGGCTCAGCACCAATCCGGGAAACAACTGATCAACCGATTAGTAAATTCCAACTGCCTTGGCCAAGGTTTTATGGTCCTGACCAATCGAACACTGTGCGATATCGACTCCCAATACCTGGAGAGATGAATCCCTGACAAACACTCACTGCCTCTATGTGGCTCGAGACTGTATCCAACCAAAGCCTGTTTGCATGATTCAGTAGAGCCGTGGTAGGGTAGTGATCTAAGCACAGTAGGAACTCACACGAGACAAATGACGGTCCCAGGTCCAAAGACTAACCTGTACACATGTCATAAGAGAATCGTTATCTGACGATAGGTATAATACCATCTAGAGGTTCTCAGTGAGTCCGTCCAGTTTACTCACCCTAAGTGAGCACCCGCATACAACCTTAGTTGATCAAACCAATGGTTGTGGGACCAACCACCGCCCCTCGTCGGGGTCTAGAAATGTACACGCCAGTCTACTCTGGAGTGTCGATGCCCGATCTTGATACTCCTGTGACTTGGGACATTTAAGGATGTGCTTATAGACTACCCAGCTCCCACAAATATAATCGCCATCACAACGCAGGTAGTTAAGCAAGATCCTACGGGCTTTATCAACATGTAACCGCAATATGTAATAACGTGTATAACATATTCCATGTTAAGATAAAATCAAACCATAATAGTATACTATTATATCAAGTCTTTATTAATATGTGCAAGCTGGATAAAGCATCAATAAAAAAAAATACACATATTGGATAAAGACAACTGAAATAATATACTATATAACTGGGCAAGATCATCCTGTACATATATATCCCCAGCATCCACATGTATACATATACAATAATGGCTTCCAGGGCATACATATCTAACAATCTCCCACTTGCACTAAAGGCTAGTTATTGGCATACCGAATACCCAACGTCTTCTCTAAGGCCAGCTGCTGGCGTACCGCATACCCAACATCTCAAAAAGTCGGACGAAGTGTGCTTGAGGGGGTGCCTTTGTAAATGGATCCGCCATGTTCTCTTTTGTATCCACTCTCTATGATCTCCCTGATCAGGTGATATCGCCTTAAGATGTGTCTGGATTTCTGATAGGACCGTGGTTCCTTCGCTAAAGCTATAACCTTATTGTTATCGCAATACAAAGGTATCACATCAACAATGGATGGAACTACCTGATGTTTAGTAACGAACTTCTTCATCCAGACTGCTTCTTTTGCGGCATCGCTCGCAGCAATGTATTCAGCCCCCATCGTTGAGTCTGCGACAGTATCCTGTTTGGAACTCCTCCAACACAATGCCCTACCGTTGAGGGTAAACACAAAACTCGCAACAGACTTGCTATCATCCGTGTCACTCTGGAAGATTGAATCGGTAAAGGACTCGACCTTGAGGTCTCCATTACCGAAAACAAAGAGCATCTCCTTAGTCCTTCTTAGGTACTTGAGAATGTTCTTCACTACTGTCCAGTGGTTCTCACCTGGGTTCGACTAATACCGGCTCACCACGCTTAGCACGTAAGCTACATCTGGTTTTGTAGATAGCATCTCATACATTATAGATCCTACCGCCGAAGCGTAGGGTATAATGCTCATGTGAACCCTCTCTTTATTAGTCTTGGGAGATATCTTCTTGGAGAGGGTGATTCCATGCAATGCGGGTATGTTACCGCGCTTGGAATCTTCCATACTAAATCTTTTTAGTATGGTCTCTATGCACCTGGACTGCGAAAGTCCCAGTAATCTCTTGGATCTATCTCTGTAGATCCTGATCCACAAAATGTACGAGTCATCACCTAGGTCCTTCATGGAGAACCTTTACGAAAAGAACATCTTGACCGATTATAGCATAGGAATATCGTTTCCTATCAAAAGATTGTTGTCCATGTAAAAAATTAGGAATAAGACAGTTTGTCCTACAATCTTCTTATAAATACATGGCTCATTCTCGTTCTTAATGAAGTCAAATTTCTTGACTGTTTCATCAAAACAGATGTTCTAGCTCCACGATGCCTGCTTCAATCCATAAATGGATTTGAGCAACTTGTACACCTTCCCGCTGCTCTCACTATCTACAAAACCTTCGGGCTGATCCATCTAAACGCACTCTTCCAAACTACCGTTCAGAAAAGCCGTTTTTACGTCCATCTACCAGATTTTATAGTCATGGAAGGCAGCAATGGCAAGTAGGATCCAAATAGATTAGAAGATAGCCACTGGATAAAAAGTTTCATCATAGTCCAATCCTGGTCTTTGACGAAAACCTTTTGCAACAAGTCTAGCCTTATAGGTTTCCACCTGCCCATCTACACCAATCTTCCTTTTGTAGATCCATTTGCATCCAACGGGTTTTATACCAGGTGGAGCAACTTTCAAGGTCCACACTTTATTGGTGTATATAGACTCTATTTCGGATTGCATAGCATCCAGCCACTTATCAGAGTCCCTACTGATAATGGCCAGCCTGAAACTAGTAGGATCATCTTCTTCCAAGATGCTATCCTCTCGATCCCCGTCTATGAGAAAACCATAGTATCTCTCAGGCAGATGAGAAATACTACCAGATCTGCAGAGTGGTTAAGGTTCGTCTGGGGTTATTGAATCTTGAAGTTCTACCAAATCTTCAGTTTCAGTTTGTGGTCGCTGAATTTCTTCCAGTTCTACCGTTCTCCCACTAATTTCTTTTGCAAGAAACTTTGTTTCTAAAAAAACGGCGTGCTGAGCAATATACACTTTCTGTTCTCGGTGTGGTTGAACAGATATCCATAACCATTCTTTGGATATCCTACAAACTTACATAAAACTGGCCGTGCTTCGAGTTTATCCGGTTTATACTTTTTAACGTAAACCGGACAACCCCATATCTTAAATCTGTTAAGATATGGCATTTTACCATTCCATATCTCGAATGGTGTCTTAGGCACTGATTTGGACAAAACATCATTCAATAGGTATGCCGCTCTCTGAAGCGCATGTCCCCAAAATGAAAGAGGCAACTTAGCATTACTCATCATGGAGCGAACCATGACCAACAGGGAATGGTTCTTCCTCTCCGATACACCGTTGTGCTGTGGTGTGCAAGGAGGAGTAAGCTGAGAGAGAATTCCATTCTCTTTTAAATATTCTAGGATTTTCATGCTTAAGTACTCCCCTCCTCTATTAGATCAGAGGATCTTGATACGTTTGCCAGTCTAGTTCTCTACTTCGTTTATGAATTCTTTGAATTTCTCAAAATCTTCAGATTTGTGTCATAAGATACACATACCCGAACCTAGAGAGATCGTCAGTGAATGTGATGAAGTACGAGAACCCACCCCTTGGATGTATAGACATCGGATCACATGCATCACTGTGTATGAGTCCCAAGAGCTCTGCTGCTCTTTCTCCGTGTCCGGTGAACGGAGAGTTGGTCATCTTTCCCTTGAGATAAGATTGACAAGTTTCATAAGATGAAAATTTGAACATATTCAAATATCTATTCTTATGCAACTTACTTAGTCATTTCTCTCCGATATGACCAAGTCTACAATGCCACAAGTAGGATTCAATCGTATCTGAACTCTTCCTCTTGCGTGTGTTTTGTACATTGAAAACTGTGTTTTGATTCAGAAAATAGATACCATTACACTGTGTACCTTCTGCAACAATACCTGATTAAGGTAAATGTTCATGATATTTCTATCAAGAACAAACTTATATCCATCTTTATCAAGTAAAGAAACTAATATGATGTTGCAAACCATGGAAGGTAAATAATAGCAATTGTTCAAAATCATTGTATTGCCTTTTGGCAACACTAGGTGACATTCACCGACGGCAGCAGCATCAACTTGTACTCCATCTCCTACTCTGAGGGATATATCACCAGGTCCAACTATCCTACTTTTTCTCAGTCCCTGCAATAAATTACAGATATGAGATCCCGATCCGGTATCTAGTACCCAGAAAGTAGGACTGACCGAAAAACAGTTCTCAATAACAAAAACACATGAAGGAGACGCAATAGTAAGCTTCTTCTTCGTTGAGGTCATCAAGGAATTCATGTAATCCTCTTTCCCTTGCTCATACTCAAGATAGCTGTCATAGTTTAGAGCTGAACCGACATTCCCCAGCCCCGAATAAGAATTCGGATCGGTCAAGCGATACATTTTATTATCTTGATTAGGACGTGAAATGGTTGCCACCTGGAAAGAGAGAGAGGAAAAAACACTTAGCGTGCGCTCTTACATGATTAGATTGGTTATTAATTTATCTAATCAGGATGGTTCCCACCGTTTCCTCAAATTCTTCTTCAAACCTTAAAAGAAGAACTAGTCAGGATTAACCGCACGTCATAATACATGCTTAACCTTTCGGCCAAGCTAGTGTTGGTACTTTGAGGGAGGTTTTCCAACGCTTTCGCGAAGTTCCTTAATTATATAAGCTCTTTTCCCTGGATGCATAGCCCCGCTAACACCGTTCTAGACACCTACTTGGTTTATAGCATTGATTGTTAAGTGAAATAATCTCCCAAGAGTAATTTTACTCATCAGTGGGATCGGGATCCAACTATCATTGTGTGATAACCTAGATGAAATCCACTCTAGTCACCACACTTCAGAAGGTATGCTAAAACTGCAAGTTTTCTATATATTTGAAACTCCCGATATGGTTATTGCCCCTAACGGTTTATGACCATGACTAGGTCAACAAACCATAAACCACTAGTCAAGTTCAACCCGCCATTTTCTTGATTTCATTAAACCCACCCGTACTTTCCCTTGACTAGGTCAACAATGCCGTACGAATGTTCTAACCAATCGCATTTACAATGCACAAAAGGTACTACTTAGCTACCGTACACTACGCCTTGACTAGGTCAACAAACGCAGCACGAATACTAAATATTACTATTCTGAAATGAGGGAGGGCTACGGCTGGATTTTTAGCGAAAATACCCTTTAACGTAATGAACTTGATATCGTTGATGGAACCCGAGCAGTTTTGAAAAGAAGTGGTTTAGTCTCCGCTTTTTAAAACTTCTGGTTTTGGAGGAAAAAAAACCCCGAGTAATCTACAGTATAGACTTTTGCTCAAGAGGTCACTCCCCGCGAAGGGATCTCAGCTCTTGCCTCCTAGAATGAGGTGCTGGATATTCACAATCGAATAGCACTATGCAAAGCGAAAGAATATAACTATAGTTGTTCGAAATTTATTCCAACAACATCTTTTTAGGTTTCTTTTCTTATATTGATCAAAATTAATGTGTTCCCATCATTTAACCTATCACATCAGAAAATAACAAAAATACAATGTACGTATATGCCATCCGCATTTGCCACTGGGCCCCGTCATCACCCGTTAGGTTACTTAACTAACGACAGAGCGGAGGCTGGACTAGCGCGAGTGTAAAACATAAACAACACCTATTAGTATACATATAAATATATATATCATTCGTCCCAGGCATAATAATAAGAAACATCACGTAATCTCAGCAAGCAACACAGAAAGGTGGATAATCTTGGAGTCTCGGGTTTCATTTGAGCCGCAAATAAAACCGGATGTTCCTGGTCATGTGGATAGCCTGTGCAATGAAAACCTAGACCCCTACGAGCGCGGTAAGTAACCCGCCAATCCCAGAAGTGAGGCAACCCCAATCAACAAAGTGAACGGACCACCCAGCACTCCACAGGATCCGGTAACTTGAGCGCCCCTCCGTGGGTCATCCTATACCCCCTACGAGTGCGGCGAATAGCCCAACAATTCTAGAGTGAAGCCCCCTCCGTCTCAATTCCATGAGATGCAGGCTCGTTGCCTTCTAGAACCCGGCTATTCATGCACTCCACAGCGGGGTAATTCTAGTACAGGAAATGAAAATAATATGTACAATGGTGACATCGACCTCAACTTGGTCGTGCCACAAACAAATAATATACAACCCAGCAAAGATGGCAGTCCACATGTCGGAAGATCGCCCCACAATAACAAATGTACGAATGAATCTCAACTGTACCACTAACATCGCACCACAAGCTATCTACCATGACTATCCAACCACAACCATAACACAAACACAGAACATCAATGTGAATGTCATGTTCGCAAACCCGTCTAAAAGAATATATAGCAATTAGACGAGTTATACCGCTCAAATGACATTCACGGTTGCAGATAAAAGTGTATGCACTGAAAACTTTTAAACAGTGTTAAAAATAATGACTTTGAAATACTCCGTATTGCCCCAAACACAAAGATAACAAAATATCCAACTTGGGCAAAAACAAACAATACTTGAAACCCTAAATCCAAGATGCAAGAACACAGACTAAAACCCAACACAATTTCCACTTCAAAAAACCGGTGGGGCCGTCCAATTTGGCATTTTGGCCAACCACAGTGAGGTGAAATCGTCTCATTTTTTGTTTGTGTTCATATCACAACAAAAGGAGCAATCTGCAATTGTTTAAAAAAATTTTATAGCCTCTGAAATTTTCGACAGAAACTTGGATTTTCGTTTCGTGTTTCGGAGTTATTTCGGTTTCGTTACTTTAACATTATTTAAACCTGCTAGTGTATGGTTTATGGGCTGTCTCTGATACCATGAAAGGTTATGCAAACGCCCTGGCCATCAACCGAGGCCGATTGTGGAACAAAATTTTTTCTAACGATATAAACTTGGCGCTAGAATAACCCTAAACCGGATCTACCATAAACCTAACTAGCAACTAAAGAAGCTATCTACTATGAAAGAAGTTTATACCATGAGACTCGAGTCCTTCGTGTCTTCACTCCTTTCTTTTAGCATGCTCCTAATGGCTTCCATGATCAAGCTTGATCGACGGCTTCCTCACGTCAAAGATGATCTACCCGAGAGTGTCTACTTTGGACTCCTACCATAAACTAAGGTAACTAGGTTACATGGTTTTCTAATCTAAGTAACCTAGGTGATGTAGAGAGTGATGATGGATTGTTTTTGTCTCAAGAATCCTAGGTTTTTCAACACACAAGACTATTAAGGTTTGAGGTAGAAGAAGAGAAGCTTGGAGGAGATGGGAATGTTGTAGAAAGCAACATAAGAAATTGAGTGAAGAATGGCTAAGTCTTGTGACTAATAAATCAAGCATGCCAAAGATAATAAAAAAATTATCTTCACAAAAAGATATCTAGATATTTTCTACAAAAAATCTAGATGCCACCTTACCTCAATAGTAACCCATGACTCACTAAGTGAGTCAACAAGTAGCCATGCTTCACTTAATAAAATTCAACACCTCATACCTCCACCTCATTAATAATTTAACTAAATGGTTAAAATAAATAATGAGGTTTCTTCTTCTAGGAGCGCTCTTGTAACAAATTACAAGAATATCCCTCACCGTATTTATATACCCGTATCCGTATTCCGAAAAGTACGAATACAAAAGAGACGAAAATAATCCAACAATATAATAGGATCCGGCTTAAACCAAAGCCTGCTAGTATTATCCACCTGAACATCATACATGTATAAGTACACGTCTGTAATCGAACTCTGCCGTAAAACCATACGTCCTCTATATCATTTCGCCCGAAGCAGGTAAACCCTCTATAGGGGACTCTAAACACTCGACAGTACTCCAGCATTGCGTTACTGGATAAATCCATAACCACAAGCACGTCAGCGGCATTAGTTGTACGTGACGGCTACCCGGGTACCTGTCGAAAAGGAAAGCCGATGAGCAAACTCATCCGGATCCCTACTGAGCCTATCCGTGACAATATCCGTGCAGTCCGGTCTCTTCGTTTAAGAGTATCGCATACCGGATCTAGGTGGTGGTAAGCGTCAGACCCTAATAACTCGATATTTCATGCTGATTCAGCTCAGGACCAATCCGGAAAACTATTGATCGACCTATCAGTAAATCCCAATTGCCTTGACCAAGTTCTTATGGTCCTGACCAATCGAACATTGTGTGATATCGACTCCTAATACCTGGAGAGACGAATCCCTGACAATCACTCACTGCCTCCATATGGCTCGGGACTGTACCCAACCAAAACCTATTTGCACGACTCAGTAGAGCCGTGGTAGGGTAGTGATCAAAGCACAGTGGAAACTCACACTAGACAAATGACGATCTCAGGTCCAAAGACTAATCTGTACACATGTCACAAGAGAACCGCTATCTGACTATAGATATAATACCATGTAGAAGTTCTCAGCAAGTCCGTCCAGTGTACTCACCCCCAGTGAGCACCCGTATACAATTTTAGGTGATCACACCAATAGTTGTGGAACCAACCACCGCCCCTCATCGGGGTCTAGAAACGTACACGCAAGTCTACTCTGGAGTGTCGATGCCCGATCTCGATACTACTGCGACTTAGTACATTTAAGGATGTGCTTACAGACTATCCAGCTCCCACATGTATGATTGCCATGACAACGCAGCCAGTCAAGCAAGATCCTACGGACTTTATCAACATACCGCAATATTTAATAACGTGTATAACATATGCCATATTAAGATAAAGTCAAACCATAGTAGTATACTACTATATCAAGTTTTTATCAATATGTGCAAGCTGGATAAAGCATCAATAAAAACAAATACACATATCCTGATAAAGACAACTGAAATAATATACTATATAACTGAGCAAGATCGTCCTGTACATACATATTCCCAGCATCCACATGTATACATATACAATAATGGCCTCTAGGGCATACATATCCAACAGTTTTCTTCAGGGTGTTTTGCTTTGTTAAGTGGGATACACATTTGGATCGTGACCACCCTTGTACCTATTTATTTCTGTTGTATCTAGTTAAAGTTCCATCAACCAGAAACCAGACTTTGTGTTATTGGTAGTCCTAGACAGACTTGTATATTTTCGAGACTTAGAGCGAGATTGGTGTATATTCGCTATTTGAGCTGATGATGTCTTTCTTTACTTATTCTCTTTCTGTGTTTGATCTTCGCCGTAGGGCGTCGTATATATGCTTTATTGTGCGGTTGTGATTCAGCCAATTGGCAAAGAGCTAGCTCCCGCTTGGGGATGCCTATATTATTGCATGTATATAGTTTTTGGATCAAAATATACAAGGGAGGTGCTGTCCAAATTTCAAGGATGAAAAAGTTTTCAAAGATAGTATATGATAATTGCATTTTCTTATGATATGACTTATACTTTTAGAAAGATGGCTTTAATTTCTTATGCCCATATTTCAAAACTGCACCTCTACTATTTTCTGCAAAAAGTTTTATATTTCTGGGCTTCGACTTACTTGAATCACATTACGCCTTTAGACGTTGCATGATTTAAGTTCCAGTCACGTGCCAAATTTCGGGTCGTGACAAAATTGGTATCAGAGCGTTAGGTTTAACCTTGGTTCGAGTTTAGGCTTGACCTTACGGAACTTAGACTTGACTAAGGAGAGTTTTTAAGACCCAAGATTGCATCTCATAGGTTGACCTTGGTTGATGGAATAGGTAGCTTGAGTAGAGTGACGTACCGCGTGTATGTTCCGCGGTATACTTACGACACGCTGCTCCACTTAAGTGACCTTAGGATGTACATTTCCTTAGATCCGTGCTTTTATTCGTACCTATGATCATACTCCCATTGATTCCATTCTTTCCTATGATCATATTTCCATTTCAGACCTATCGATTCCATTCGTTCCTTTGATCTATCTTCATCGATACTTTCTTGAGGTTCTTGTCACCATGGCTACGAGAGTAGAGAGAGCTGCTATTAGAGATGCGGTCAGAGCGAGCTCATCACAGACGAGGACTAGCCATAATATTCTTCTGGTGACATAAGTGTAAGTCGATGTACAACACCCCACGAGTTGCGGGGAGACGAAAATATGAAAAACAATCTTGTTCTATGAGTTAACATCGACTAACCGAAAGGATCTTTGCTAAACTATAACTAACAAATACATAAGAGTTGTTAACTACTATGAAAAGAGATTATACCTAGTGAACCTAGTCCTTCGTCTTTTCGTTATCCACCTCCTCGTCGGCCTCCTCTATGTAATAGACGATCCACCCGAGAGCTTCTACTCCAAGCTTTGCCTTTAATCTTGAGGTAACTAGGTTTCTTTATTTGCTAATCAAAGTCACCTAGGTAATATAGAGTGAGGTTATGGATTAATTAGTCTATATAATCCTTTATCTCAACACATGAGAGGGGAGGATTAGGGTTTGAAGAGAGAGAGCTTGAGGAGAGAGAAGGTGAGCATGAATAATGATGAAAATGTTTCTCACTTCTAATATATTATGAAGCATAAAGAATTATCAAATGAATAAATCAAATGATTTATCATCACGCTTCATTAAATATGTGCAATGAATCATCAAGTGAGTCATTAAGCAATAAATGCTTCATTAACGCACTTGAATGATTCATCTAATGAGTCACAAATGCATTTAATGTAAATGCTACCTAAACCCTCAAGTCACCATACTTTTAGAAGCTTCCCGTCAAATTACGAGAACGCCTTTCCTATCCGTGAAAACACGGAAAAACTTTAGACTGTATAAATCCAATAATCCGATACTAGAATCTGGCTTAAACCAAAGCCGGCTAGTAAAAACTGTCCGAACATCGTACGTGCGTTTAAACACGTATGTGTCCGAACCCTTGTCGTAAAACCATACGACCTCTATATCGTTTCGCCTGGAGCAGGAAATCTCTCTGTGTGGGACTCTAAAGACTCGACTACTACGCTGGCAGTGGGTTTAACCACAGACCGCAAGCGGCACTAGCTGTACGTAACGGTCCCCAGGTAGTTGTCGATAAGACGGCCGATGAGGAAACCCATCCGAACTCCTACTGAGCCTGATGTGATAATCTCCGTACAGTCCGGTCTGTTCGTCTAAGACTATCGCATATCGGGCCTAGGGGCGGCAAGCGTCAGTCCCCTAAAAGTGGTATAAGTCGTGTCGGAGCGAAGCCCATTACATTTTGAGAAACTACTGGAACCTACCAGTAAATCTCGCTTGCCCTGGCCAGGGACTTTGCGTTATGGCTCTTTGACACAGCGCGATATCAACTCCCAATACCGGGAGAGACGAATCCTGTCTAACCGCCACTGCCTCCAAGTGCTCGGGACTGCACACAACTGCTACCTGTTTGCACGACTCCTTTAAGCCGTGGTAGGGTAGCAATCTAAGAACAGTGGGACACACTCGAGGCGAAATAGCAGTGTCAAGTCTGCGGACTATGCTGTACTCATGTCATCTGGGACCTGTTAACTGACGACGGGTATAATACCAACCAACAATTCCCTGCGAGTCTTGTCCGGTGTACCCGTAACCCAATGAGCACCTGTATACTATCTCCAGTACGACGTACTGATGGTTGTGGGACAGACCATCTCCCCAACTGGGATGAGAAGCGTACACACTAGTCTACTCCGGAGTATCGATGCCCTGTCTCGATAATCCTACGACTAGGGACCTGAAAAAGGATGTGCTTGTAGACTACCCAGCCCCCACTAGTGTGACTGCCATCACAACGCTGGTAGTCAAGCAAGATCCTAAGGGCTCTATCAATACGTACACACATATTAAGATAGATAAAACCAAGAAGCATACTACCATGTTTAGCAAGATTGTTATATAACTGTGAATATCCCAAGCTTCCATTAAGTAATATACAAGCTGGTATGATACAATAATGGCCCCTAGGGCATATACACTAACAATCTCCCACTGGCACTAGGGCCAAGTACTGGCATATCGAAGACCAATGATCTCGAGTAGCCTCTCGAACTGAATCTGAGGTAAGGCCTTTGTGAATGGATCAGCAATGTTCTCCTCTGTAGCAACTCTCCGGACCTCGATCTCCCGGCGATCTATGATCTCCCTGATCAGGTGATACCGCCTTAAGATGTGTCTGGACTTCTGATGGGACCTGGGTTCCTTCGCTAAAGCTATAACTCTGTTGTTGTCGCAATACAGAGGTATTGGATCAACAATGGTAGGAACCACCTGAATTTCTGTTAGGAACTTCTTCATCTAGACCGCTTCTTTTGCGGCATCGCAAGCAGCAATATACTCCGCTTCCATCGTCGAGTCTGCAACGGTGTCCTGCTTGGAGCTCTTCCAGCACACCGCCCCTCCATTTAGGGTAAAGACATAACCTGACATGGACTTGGAGTCATCCTTATCACTCTGGAAGCCGGAATCAGCAAAGGCCTCGAGCTTGAGGTCTTTTCCGCCGTAAACCAAGAACATCTCCTTAGTCCTCCTCAGGTACTTGAGAATGTTCTTTACTGCTATCCAGTGCTTCTCCCCTGGGTCTGACTGATACCGGCTTACCATGCTCAGTGCGTAAGCTACATCTGGTCTGGTGCACAACATCGCATACATTATAGAGCCTACCGCAGAAGCGTAAGGTATAATAGACATGCGTTCCCTTTCCAAATCAGTCTTGGGAGGCATCTCTTTGGAGAGGGTGATTCCGTGACAAGCCGATAGATTACCGCGCTTAGAATCTTCCATACTGAATCTTTTCAGTATAGTGTTGATATACCTGGACTGCGAAAGTCCCAACATCCTCTTAGATCTATCACGATAGATCCGGATCCCCAGAATGTAAGAGGCATCACCCAGGTCTTTCATGGAGAACCCGTGTGACAAGAATCTTTTGACAGATTGTAGCATAGGAATGTCATTTCCTATCAATAGAATGTCATCCACGTACAAGACGAGGAATACGACAGTTCGTGCTACAATTTTATAATATATACATGGTTCATATAGATTTTTGATAAAATCATATTCTTTGGCCGTTTCATCAAAACAGATGTTCCAACTCCGCGATGCCTGCTTTAGTCCATAAATGGACTTAAGAAACTTGCATACTTTCCCGTTGCTCCCACTCTGATTGAAGCCTTCTAGCTAATCCATATAGACGCACTCTTCCAAATTACCATTTAGAAAACCCGTCTTTACGTCCATCTGCCAGATCTCATAATCATGGAAGGCGGCAATAGCAAGAAGGACCCGAATGGATTTGAGCATAGCCACTGGAGAAAAAGTCTCGTCATAGTCCAAACCAGGTCTTTGACAAAAACCCTTTGCAACAAGTCTAGCCTTATAGGTTTCCACCTGTCCATCTACACCAATCTTTTTCTTAAAGATCCATTTGCATCCTATGGGTTTTACCCCATCTAGAGCAAAGTCTAAAGTCCATACTTTGTTGGTGTACATGGACTCAATTTCGGTCCGCATTGCATCTAGCCATCGTACCGAGTCGCCGCTCTGGATGGCCTGCTGGAAGCTAGTAGGTTCATCATCATCAATGGCGCAATCCTCTCTATCCCCATCTATGAGAAAACTGTAGTATCTCTCAGGCGGATGAGACGGCCTACTACTCCTGCGGAGGGGTACGGGAATGTCCTGTTCTTCTTGAACTACTGGTCTTACCAAACTTTCAGTAGTAATTTGTGATTCTGGAATTTCTTCCAGTTCTATTTTGCTCCCATTTGTTTCCTTTTCTATAAACTGTTGTTCTAGAAAATGGGCATTTCAAGAAACAAAAACCTTTTGTTCCTGTGCGTAATAGAAATAATACCCTTCGGAGTTCTTTTGATATCCCACAAACTTACACTGTACTGATCGTGCCTCGAGCTTGTCCGCATGCTGCTTTTTAACAAAAGCTGGACATCCCCATATCTTTAGATACAGAAGATAGGGTTTCTTCCCACTCCACATCTGATATGGCATGGTAGGCACAGTCTTGGTAGGAACCCTGTTCAAAAGATATGCCGCTGATTCTAGCGCATAACCCCAGAAAGACCGTGGTAACTCAGCATTACTCATCATGGAACGTACCATATCCAATAGGGTTCGATTCCTTCTCTCCGATACACCGTTATGCTGTGGAGTGTATGGAGGAGTAAGCTGAGAGAGAATTCCTTTCTCTTTTAGGTAACCTAGGAACTCGGCACTTAAGTATTCACCACCTCGATCAGATCTTAGTGTCTTGATACTTTTGCCGGTTTGGTTTTCTACTTCATTCTTATACTCTTGGAATTTCTCAAAAGCCTCAGATTTATGTTTCATCAGAAAAATGAATCCGTACCTAGAGTAATCATCCGTAAAAGTAATGAAATAGGAAAAACCACCTCTTGCATGTGTAGACATAGGACCACATACATCGCTGTGTATGAGTCCTAAGAGCTCGCTTGCTCTTACTCCATGTCCAGTGAATGGAGTCTTTGTCATCTTTCCTTTAAGACGTGATTGATAAGTGGCATAAGTTTGATATTCGAACGAGTCCAAATATCCTTTTCTATGTAACTTAGTTAACCTTGTCTCATTGATGTGACCCAGTCTACAATGCAATAAGAAAGCCTTATTTATATCTGGAGACTTTCTTTTTAGTGTGTTCTGGACATTGAAAATCTGTAATTGGTTTAAGACATATATACCGTTATCCAGTGTACCGGACCCAATCAAACCATGATTAAGGTGGATGTTAACAACATCGCTTACAAATGTGAAATCATAACCTTTATTTGATAACAAAGAAACTGATATGATATTACACGTTAAACTGGGTACACAAAAACAGTTATGTAAAACCAAAATATGTCCACTCGTCAATTCCAGGTGATAATCCCCTACGGACACAGCTCCCACGCTAGCTCCGTTAGCAACCATCAGGGTCAAATCACCAACCTTCAGCACTCTACGGTTTCTCAGTGCTTGCAATGAATTGCATATATGAGATCTTGATCCGGTATCCAATACCCAGGAAGTAGAGTTGATTGACAGACAATCCTCAATTACAAACACACCTGAAGTCGAAACCACAGCTTGTTTCGGTTCCTGGTTCTTGGCGTTCCACGCCTTGCAATCTTTCCTCCAGTGCCATTTCCTATGACAATGGAAGCACTCATCCTTGGCCACTACTGGCACCGCAATCTTTTTCATTCCCTTCGCTCCTACCTTACTTACACCTCCTCTAGGTTTGGTGGCGGCCTTATTCTTCCTTCCTTTGGCCTTAGCCTTGGACCCGGAAGAAGAAGCACCGCGAACAAACATAGTGTGTGTTTCCCTTGCCTTCTGCAAGGTGCCCTCTGCACTCCTCAACATGTTAAGGAGTTCTGAAAGTTCAACTTCTTTTCTTTGAATGTTGAAATTTAGAATAAACTGGGCGTAGGTGGAAGGGAGGGACTGGAGAATCAGGTCTGTATAGAGCTCATTATCCAAAGTCGTCCCAAGGTCTGCGAGCTCTTCTATACAGCCAATCATCTTTAGGACATGTTCTCCTACCGATGATCCGACGGCCAACCTCGCTTGAAACAAGTTCTTTGAGGTCTCGTATCTTGCTATACGAGATTGCTCTCCATAAAGTTCCTTTGTATGGAGAAATATGGCATCTAGATCCATATCCTCGTGCCTCCTCTGATGTTCATTATTCATCGAGGCAAGCACGATGCACTTGGCCTTCGTGCAATCTAACTCCCAGGTTTTGCGGATTTCCTTATCCGCATTAGTAGATTTGGGACCTGGGACTGCAGGTGCCTTAGCGGTGAGGACATACCCCAATCTGTCATAGGTCAAAGCCATTTTGACATTCCGCAACCAATCTTTATAGTTTGTCCCTGTCAATATATTTTTCTCTAATAGTAACTTAAGTCCTGTCATGTTTTGGGTCGCTGCAATGAGAGAGAGAGGGAACACTTTAGCATGATGCTCTTGCAAGTTTAGAGTGGTTTTTAGTTTATCTAAACTGGATGGCTCCCACTGTTTCTCGAATCTCTCCTCAAACCAAAAAGGAAGAACTAGCGAGGACTATTCTCACTTTACAATACTTGCTTAACCGTTCAGCCAGGCCGGTGTTGGTACTTCGAGGGAGGTTTTCCAACGCTTTCGCGAAGTTCCTTAATTAAATAACCTCTTTTATCTGGGGCGTAACCCCACTGACACCTTTCTCGACACCTACTTGGTTTATAGCATTGATCATTAAGTGACGAATCTCTTAATGAGTAGCATATACTCATAGTAGGATCGGGATCCAAATATCATCGTATGATAATGCTGAAGGAATCCTACCAACATTCATCAAACTCCAAATGGTATGCATCTCTTTGCAAATTTCAGTTTCTTTAGAAATTCCCGATATAAATTTCTGCCCCATGCTCTTATGACCTTGGCGTTGGTCAAAATGTCATAAGTCACATATCAAGTTCTACCCATCATTATCTTGTTAATTTGAACCCATCCGTACATACCCCTGACGTTGGCCAAACGATAATACGACTGTCCCAAACTAACTCATCTATCTATGCAACAAATGAATACCCAGCAGCTACCAAACACTATGCCTTGGCGTTGGTCAAAATACATAGCTTGAATACTACTGAATACCCAAATGAAATGACGGAGGGCTACGAATGGTTTTGGAGAAACCGTGAACGTAGTGAACTTGATATGATCGAAGGAACCTGATAGCTTTTAAAAAGGAGTGGTTAAAGCTCCGCAATTTAAAAATATCTTTTGTTTTAAAAATAACCGAGTGGTTTCTTTTAAACTGTTCCAACGATTCAACTTTGGTTTATTTTCTTTGCATTAATAATAATGCGTCCCATCAATTAACCTATCATTGCAGAAAACAACGAAAATACAACGTCCTCTTATGCCATCCGCATTCGCCACTGGGTCCCGTCATAACCCGTTAAGTTACTTAACTAACGACAGAGCGGAGGCTGGGCTCGCGCGGGTGTAAAACATAAGTGACGTCTAAATAGCTATCATATATAGATATTGTACATTCGTCAGACGCAATAATAGGCATTCCAGATCACATATGAACATTATTGGATATGCAAGCAATCCGCGTTTCTTTTGAGCCTGCAACGAAAGACAGATTACACAGTTGTGATGAATAGCCATTACCCCACCCTAGACCCCGACGGGTACGGCAAACTACCCGCCAAGTACCCGAAGTGAAGCGGTCACCCTCAACAATGTGAGTAGGCCACTAAACACTTCAAAGTACCCGGTAGTTTGTGCACCCCACCTTGGGTCTATCCTAGGAGCAAAAACAGTAAAATGAAATAATACAACGATGGCTACAACCGCAACCTGGATGTGCCCCGCAAAATAATATTACATTATATTACAATTGTATCGAATGAATGAATATAATAACCCATCTCAAACCCCGGCTAATCATCACAACAATCCAATCAAGTTCATAATCACAAACAGTAAAAACATTACAGAAATGTGCAACCTCCTGCCAACCGACATACTAGCAGTTAAGGGAGGTTTACGAACACATTATACAGTTCACAGATATAATCTAATTAGCAAACATCATATAATTTCAATCGAGCAAACACTTTAGACTCTACTCCAAAACTTCTCTGTGCACCTGAGACTTGAGCAGAAAATAAACATTCCAGAAAAGACAAAATATTCACAGAAGAGTTACTGGGGAAAATTGGGCTGAATCGGCTTAAACTCGGCCGTGGATCCATGGCGGATCGGTGGGATCGGCCGCGGTTCCGCGGCTGTTTGGCCGATTCATGCACCCAATTTTTTCCAGTATTCTTATATTTCCCTGCTTGTATTTTTAGAAGTCCCTGAAAAATTTTTAGACCTCGATTTAAATTCGACAGAAACTTGGTGAATACGATATTTTTTCCGGTTCGTTTTGCGTTCGAAATTGTAACGACTTTGCTAATAAGTTAGTTATCATTTAGCGAGTCTCTGATACCACTGTAAGTCGATGTACAATAGCCCACGAGTTGCGGGAAGGCGGAAATATGAAAAACAATCTTGTTCTATGAGTTAACATCGACTAACCGAAAGGATCTTTGCTAAACTATAACTAACACATACATAGGAGTTGTTAACTACTATGAATAGAGATTATACCTAGTGAACCTAGTCCTTCGTCTTTTCGTTATCCACCTCCTCGTCGAGCTCCTCTATGTAATAGACGATCCACCCGAGAGCTTCTACTCCAAGCTTTGCCTATAATCTTGAGGTAACTAGTTTTCTTTAGTTGCTAATCAAAGTCACCTAGGTAATATAGAGTGAGGTTATGGATTAATTAGTCTATCTAATCCTTTATCTCAACACATGAGAGGGGAGGATTAGGGTTTGAAGAGAGAGAGATTGAGGAGAGAGAAGGTGAGCATGAATAATGATGAAAATGTTTCTCACTTCTAATATATTATGAAACATAAAGAATTATCAAATGAATAAATCAAATGATTTATCATCATGCTTCATTAAATATGTGCAATGAATCATCAAGTGAGTCATTAAGCAATAAATGCTTCATTAACTCACTTGAATGATTCATCTAATGAGTCACAAATGCATTTAATGTAAATGCCACCTAAACCCTCAGGTCACCATACTTCTAGAAGCTTCCCGTCAAATTACGAGAACGCCCTTCCTATCCATGAAAACACGGAAAAACTTTAGACTGTATAAATCCAATAATCCGATACTAGAATCTGGCTTAAACCAAAGCCGGCTAGTAAAAACTGTCCGAACATCGTACGTGCGTTTAAATACGTATGTGTCCGAACCCTTATCGTAAAACCATACGACCTCTATATCGTTTCGCCTGGAGCAGGGAAACTCTCTGTGTAGGACTCTAAAGACTCGACCACTAAGCTGGCAGTGGGTTTAACCACAGACCGCAAGCGGCACTAGCTGTACGTAACGGTCCCCAGGTAGATGTCGATAAGAAGGCCGATGAGGAAACCCATCCAAACTCTTACTGAGCGTGATGTGACAATCTCCTTACAGTCCGGTCTGTTCGTCTAGGACTATCGCATATCGGGCCTAGGGGGCGGCAAGCGTCAGTCGCCTAAAAGCGGTATAAGTCGTGTCGGAGCGAAGCCCATTACACCTTGAGAAACTACTGGAACCTACCAGTAAATCTCGCTTGCCCTGGCCAGGGACTTTGCGTAATGGCTCTCTGACACAACGCGATATCAACTCCCAATACCGGGAGAGACGAATCCTGTCTAACCGCCACTGCCTCCAAGTGCTCGGGACTGCACCCAACTGCTACCTGTTTGCACGACTCCTTTGAGCCGTAGTAGGGTAGCAATCTAAGAACAGTGGGACACACTCGAGGCGAAATAGCAGTTTCAAGTCTGCGGACTATGCTGTACTCATGTCACCTGGGAACTGTTAACTGACGACGGGTATAATACCAACCAACAGTTCCCTGCGAGTCCTGTCCGGTGTACCCGTAACCCAACGAGCACCTGTATACTATCTCCAGTACTGTTAGTGTATATGCCCTAGAGGCCATTACTGTATCATACTAGTTTGTATATTACTTAATGGAAGCTTGGGATATTCACAGTTGTATATACAATCTTGCTCGAAATGGTAGTATGCTACTTGGTTTGTCTCTGCTTTAATATGTGCATGTGTTTCTTTTAGCATATTGCTGATATACATATTAGTAGAGCCCTTAGGATCTTTGCTTGATTACCAGCGTTGTGATGGCGCTCACACTCGTGGGAGCTGGGTAATCTATAAGCACATCCTTATACAGGTCCCTAGTCGTTGGACTATCGAGACAGGGCATCGATACTCCGTAGTAGACTAGCGTATGCGCTTCTCATCCCAGCATGGGAGACGGTCTGTCCTACAGCCGTCAGTACGTCGTACTTGAGATAGTATGCGGGTGCTCGTTAGGTTACGAGTACACTGGACCGGACTCGTCGGGGACTGTTGGTTGGTATTATACCTATCGTCGGTTATCAGTTCCCAGGTGACATGAGTACAGCTTAGTCCGCTGACTTGACACTGTCACTTCGCCTCGAGTGTGTTCCCACTGCACTTTGATTACTACCCTACCACGGCTCAAAGGATTCGTGCAAACAGGTAGTTTTTGGGTGCAGTCCCGAAGCACTTGGAGGCAGTGACGGTTAGACAGGATTCGTCTCTCCCGGTATTGGGGGTTGACATCGCGCTGTGTGCAGGAGAGCCATTACACGAGTAGTCCCTGGCCAGGGCAAGCGAGATATACTGGTAGGTTTCCAGTGTTATCTCAGGGTGTTCTGGGCTACACTCCGACACGACTTGTACCGCTATTAGGGGACTGACGTTCATCGCCCCCCTAGGCCCGCCATGCGATGTATCAGACGAACAGACCGGACTGTACGGAGATTGTCACATACAGGCTCAGTAGGAGTTTCGATGGGGTTCACCTCGTCAGTCTTCTTATCGATATCTACCTGGGGACCGTTACGTACAGCTAGTGCCGCTTGCGGTCTGTGGTTAAACCCACTGCCAGCGTAGTGTCGAGTCTTTAGAGTCCCACACAGAGAGCTATTCGCCTTTAGGCAAAATGAGTAGAGGTCGCGTGGTTTTGCGACAGGGTTCGTTCACATTCGCGCACTTGTGCACGTTTGCTGTCCGGACAGTTTATACTAGCGGGCTTTGGTTTAAGCCGGATCCTAGTATATGATTTGGGATTGGTTTTTCTCATTGTATTCGTGTTCCTCGGATCACGAATGCGGGTGCGTATGCACAGTTGCTTGAGATTGAGGGAGAGGACTTTGATTAGGGTTAATGACTATTGTCATTTTATTAACCCTAATGCTTATGTGTGTATTATTGTTAATTGATATTAGTTTAATAATTGTGCATGGTTATGGTTGTTGACCATTTGACCCACCTTGACTTGTTGACCTTGTTGACACTTTGACCATCATCATTTCATTTGGAAGATGCTCTTTGATCCTTGCAATTTGCATTAAAAATGAAATGATAATGGTCATGTCTTGATTTATCCATGACAATTATCTCACTAATTATCTAATTACAATAATTCACATATATGAGAGAATGCTTCATATTATTCTCTCATTCTATCATATCTTTTCTCTCTCTTGTTCTTCCTCTCCCTCGAGCTCTCTCCCTCTCATGTGTTGAGAAACACTTGAGCTTGAGAAAAACCCTCTCTTGATCATCTTTACTCTCATCTAGGGTTCAAGGACTAGCACTTCTTGCACCCTAGTTACTTCTAGCTTGGAGTTGAAGCCAAAGGTTGAGGCTTTCGGGTGGATCTTTCTTCGACGTGAGAAGACGACCAAGGTGACCTCCTTCCACCACTCCAAGGAGCAAGGAGAGAAGGACTTAAAGCCCAAGGTATAACCTTTCTAGCACTTAGCTAGTTACTAGTTAGCTTTAGCAAGTTTTTGTTTAGCAAAGATCCTTCTAGCTATAGTCCATGTTGCCTAAGCTCATAAAAATCCGATTTTTATTCCGTCTTCCGCCTCCCCGCAAGCACCGGGATGGGCTACGTGGACTTACAGTGGTATCAGAGCCTAACCTAACATAAACTAGCTAGGTAGTGAAGTGTGTCGAAGTTCGAAACGGAAAAATCGAAAAACCAAAATATCAAAACCCTAGTTTTCTGTTAAAATTTTTTCTGGTCAAAACAAAAGTTGTTATACTCCAAAAATCATCTCAGGATTTTCTTAAGAAGCACAGCAAACCCGGTCCAGTGAGTCGTCTAAACCGCCGCGGTTCAGCGGCAATAGCAAGCTATTGCTGCGGAACCGCCGCCGTTTTGACTCCTCACTGAGTCGAGTTTGGTGCAGTTTTCTTATGGCTTGGTTTTAGGATTTTTAAGATGGTTTATATGTGCCCAGATTTTCCAGAATAGAAATTTGTTTTTGGGGGCCTATAAATCCGTATTTTTTCCGAACTTCAATACACTTTGACTATAAGGGTTATATCTGTGATGTTTGAATGTATTGAACGTCGGCTAATCGCTATATGTCGATTAGTCGGGGTTATACATATCTGTGATCTGTGATTGATACCGGTTTGTGTATATGAATGGGTTGGATTGTCGCGGATGAATAGCCGGGGTGGATGTGAGATGAGTGTTGCTTTTTCTTTCATTCATTGTAATATGTAAATTGATGTAATATTATTATTTGTTTGGCCGCACAACTGGGTCGGGGTTGTAGCCGTCATTGTATAATTCTTTTTACTGTTTTTGCTCCTAGGATAGACCCATGGAGGGGGTGCACAAACTACCGGGTATCTCGAAGTGCCGAGTGGCCTACTCACGGTGGTGAGGGAGGTTGCTTCGCTTCGGGTACTAGGCAGGTAGTTTGCCGCACCCGTAGGGGTCTTGGGTGGGGTATTGGCTATTCACCGCGACCGTGTAATCCGCTTTTCGTTGCAGGCTCGAACGGATTGCGGATTCCTAGTATATCCAATGTATTCATCTGTGATCTGTAATGTCTATCATTGCTATATATTTATATATGATAACTATTTAGGCGTTGCTTATGTTTTACAGCCGCGCTAGCCCAGCCCCCGCTCTGTCGCTAGTTAAGTAACCTAACGGGTGATGACGGGGCCCCGTGGCGAATGCGAATGGCATAAGCGTACGTCATATTTTGGTTGTTTTCTGCAATGGTAGGATTAAATGATGGGACGCATTAAAAGAACTAATGCAAGAAAATAAACCAAGTAAAAGTCGATTGGAACACTTTGAAAACCACTCGGTTATTTTCAAAACTAAACTTTTAAACGCGGAGCTTGAACCACTCCTTTTAAAAGCTATCTTGTTCCATCTATTAGATCAAGTTCACTACGTTCACGGTTTCGCCAAAACCATTCGTAGCCCTCCGTCATTCCACATGAATGGTCAAAAAATATTCAAGCTATGTATTTTAGCCAAAGTCAAGGCATAGTGATTGGTAGCTATTGGGTATTCATGTGCAGCATAGATAGATGCGTTGGTTTGGGACAGTCGTGCTGCCATTTTGGCCAAAGTCAAGGGTAGGTACGGGTGGGTCCAAATTAACCAGGAGAATGACGGGTAGAACTTGACATGTGACTTATGATATTTTGGCCAAAGTCAAGGTCATAAGAGCATGGGGCAAAAATCCACATCGGGAGTTTCATAAGTACTGAAACTTGCTAGCATTGCATACCATTTGGAGTGTGATGATTCTGGTAGGATTCCTTCGGTTTTATCACGCGATGATATTTGGATCCCGATCCTACTGTGAGTATATGCTACTCCTCGGGAAAACTCTCACTTAACGATCAATGCTATAAACTTAGTAGGTGTCTAGAAAGGTGTTAGCGGGGCTACGCCCACAGGGAAAAGAGGTTACTTAATTAAGGAACTTCGCGAAAGCGTTGGAAAACCTCCCTCGAAGTACCGACACTGGCCTGGCTGAACGGTTAAGCAAGTATTGTACGGTGAGATTGATCCTGGCTAATCCTTTCTTTACGGTTTGAGAAGGGATTCGAGAGACAGTGGGAGCCATCCAGTTTAGACAAATTAAAAACCACTCTAAACTTGCAAGAGCATCATGCTAAGGTGTTTCTTTTCTCTCTCCTAATTGCAGCGACCATTCAACATGACCGGACTTAAGTTATTACTAGATAAAAACATATTGACAGGGCCAAACTACAAAGATTGGCTCAGGAATGTCAAGATGGCGATCACTTACGACAAGTTGGGGTATGTCCTTACCACCAAAGCTCCCCCTGTCCCAGGTCCCAAAACCAGTGTCGTAGATAGGGAAATCTACAAGACCTGGGAAATAGATTGCGCGAAGGCCAGATGCCTCATACTTGCCTCGATGGACAACAAACATCAGAGGAGGCACGAGAATATGGACCTAGAGTCCATATTTCTTCATACAAAAGAACTGTATGGAGAGCAGTCTCGTATCGCAAGATACGAAGTGTCGAAGAAGTTGTTTTTGGCAAGGTTGGCCGTCGGATCATCGGTAGCGGAACACGTGCTTAAGATGATTGGCTACATAGAGGAGCTCGCGGACCTTGGGACCACGTTGGAGAATGAACTCTATACTGATTTGATTCTCCAGTCCCTTCCTTCCACTTACGCCCAGTTTATTCTTAACTTCAATATGCAAGGAAAGGAGGTTGAACTTTCCGAGCTTCTGAACATGTTGAGGAGTGCTGAGGGCACCCTACAGAAGGGTAGGGAGACATCCACTTTGTTTGTAGGAGGATCTTCCTCTTCTAGGTCCAGGGCGAAAGCCAAGGGCAAGAAGAAGAAAGCCCCCGCCAAACCAAGAGGCGGTGTCGGTAAAGTGGATACGAAGGGAAAAGGAAAAGCAACAAAGGTAGCGGGAAAGCTGGTGGGGAAGGAAGAATGCTTCTATTGTCACAAAAGTGGTCACTGGAAACAGGATTGCAAGGCTTGGAAAGCCAGAACACAGGATTTGAAGCGAGTTGCAGCTTCAGCTTCAGGTGTGTATGTTATTGAAAACTGTCTATCAATAAACTCTACATCCTGGGTATTGGATACCGGATCAGGATCTCATATCTGTAATTCTTTGCAGGCATTGAGAAAGCGTAGAGTTTTGAAGGCAGGTGACATGACCCTCAGAGTTGCAAACGGTGCTAGCATGGATGCTGAGGCCGTGGGGGACTATCACCTGGGATTGTCGGATGGACACTTTTTGGTTTTGCGTAGTTGTTATTATGTACCAAATGCAACCTGTAATATCATTTCTGTATCTTTATTATCTAAAGAAGGTTATGAATTTGCATTTGTAAGTAATGTAGTGAACATTCACCTTAATCAAGTTTTGATTGGGTCAGGTACATTGAACAACGGTATATACGTATTAAACCAGCCATAGATTTTCAATGTCCAGAATACACACAAAAGAAGGTCTCCAGAAATTAATAAAACTTTCTTATGGCATTGTAGACTGGGTCACATCAATGAGAGAAGGTTGACTAAGTTACATGCAGAAGAATATTTGGATTCGTTCGAATATCAATCGTATGCAACTTGTCAATCCTGTCTCAAAGGAAAGATGACAAAGACTTCGTTCACTGGACACGGAGTAAGAGCGAGCGAGCTCTTGGGACTCGTACACAGCGACGTGTGCGGTCCAATGTCTACACATGCACGAAGCGGTTATTCTTACTTCATTACTTTTATGGATGACTTTTCAAGGTACGGTTATGTCTTCTTAATGAAACATAAATCCGAGGCTTTTGAAAAATTCCAGGAATATAAGAATGAAGTAGAAAAACAAACAGGCAAAAGTATCAAGGCACTGAGATCTGATCGAGGTGGTGAATACTTGAGTGCCGAGTTCCTGGGTTACTTAAAAGAGAATGGAATTCTCTCTCAGCTTACTCTTCCATACACTCCGCAACATAACGGTGTATCGGAGAGACGGAACCGAACCCTATTGGATATGGTACGGTCCATGATGAGTAATGCTGAGTTGCCGCGATCGTTCTGGGGATATGCGCTAGAATCAGCTGCATACCTTTTGAACCGAGTTCCAACTAAGACTGTGCCTACTACACCATATCAGATGTGGTGTGGGAAGAGACCCTATCTTAATCACATTAAGACATGGGGATGTCCAGCTTTTGTAAAAAAGCAGCATGCGGACAAGCTCGAGGCACGCTCAGTACAGTGCAAGTTTGTGGGATATCCAAAGAACTCCAAGGGATATTTCTTCTATTGCGAAGAGGAACAAAAAGTCCTTGTTTCTCGCCATGCCCACTTTCTAGAACACCAGTTCATAGAAAAAGAATTAAGTGGGAGCGCAATAGAACTGGAAGAAATTCCAGAACCACAAGCTATTACTGAAAGCTTGGTAGAACCAGAGGGTTCGAAAGATCAGGACATTCCCACGCCACTCCGCAGGAGTAGTAGGCAGTCTCATCCGCCCGAGAGATACTACGGTTTTCTCATTGACGGGATAGAGAGGATTGCATCATAGACTTTGATGAGCCTACTAGCTTCCAGCAAGCCATTCAAGAGCGCCGACTCGGTAAAATGGCTGGATGCAATGCGGACCGAAATGGAGTCCATGTACACCAACAAAGTATGGACGTTGGACATTGCTCCAGATGGGGTAAAACCCGTAGGATGCAAGTGGATCTTCAAAAGGAAGATTGGTGTAGATGGACAGGTTGAGACCTATAAGCTAGACTGGTAGCAAAGGGTTTTCGTCAGCGACCTGGTTTGGACTATGACGAAACCTTTTCTCCAGTAGCTATGCTAAAATCCATTCGGATCCTTCTTGCCATTGCTGTCTCCAAGATTATGAGATTTGGCAGATGGACGTAAAGACAGCTTTTCTAAATGGGACATTTAGAGGAAGTGTGTCTATATGGATCAGCCAGAGGGTTTCAATCAGAGTGGGAGCAGCGGAAAGGTGTGCAAGTTGCTTAAGTCCAATTTATGGACTAAAGCAGGCATCGCGGAGTTGGAACATCTGTTTTGATGAGACGGTCAAGGAATTTGGCTTTATCAAAAATCCCAGATGAACCATTGCATCTATTGTAGATTTGTAGCGAGAACTGTGGTATTCCTCGTTTTATACGTAGATGACATTCTCTTAATAGGAAATGAATTCCTATGCTACAATCTGTCAAGGGGTTCTTGTCACACAGGTTTCTCCATGAAAGACCTGGGTGATGCCTCATACATTCTGGGTATCCGGATCTACCGTGACAGATCCAAGAGGATATTAGGACTTTCGCAGTCCAGGTATATCGACACCATACTGAAGAAGATTCAGTATGGAAGATTCCAAGCGCGGTAATTTACCGGCTTGTCACGGGATCACTCTCTCCAAAGAGATGTCTCCCAAGACTGATTTGGAGAGGGATCGCATGTCTATTATACCCTACGCTTCTGCGTAGGCTCTATAATGTGTATGCGATGTTGTGTACCAGACCGGATGTGGCTTATGCACTGAGTGTGGTAAGAAGGTATCAGTCAAACCCTGGGGAGAAACATTGGATAGCAGTAAAGAACATTCTCAAGTACCTGAGAAGGACTAAGAGATGTTCTTGTGTATGGCGGAAAAGACCTGCAGATTGAGGCCTTTGCTGACTCCAGCTTCCAGAGTGACAAGGATGATTCCAAGTCCATGTCGGGTTTTGTCTTTACCCTCAATGGAGGGGGCGGTGTGTTGGAAGAGCTCCAAACAGGAAACCGTTGCTGACTCGACTATGGAAGCGGAATACATCGCTGCATCTAATGCCGCAAAAGAAGCTGTCTGGATGAGAAGTTCTTGAGAGAACTTCAGGTGGTCCGTCCATTGTTGACCCAATACCTCAGTATTGCGACAACAACGGGGCTATAGCTTTAGCGAAGGAACCCAGGTCCCATCAGAAATCCAGACACATCTTAAGGCGGTATCACCTGATCAGGGAGATCGTAGATCGCCAGGAGATCGAGGTCCGGAGAGTTGCATCAGAGGATAACACTGCAGATCCATTCACCAAGGCCTTGCCCCAGACTCAGTTCGAGCGGCTGATCGAGATGATAGGTCTTCGATACGCCAGTACATGGCCTTAGTGCAAGTGGGAGATTGTTAGTGTATATGCCCTAGAGGCCATTACTGTATCATACTAGTTTGTATATTACTTAATGGAAGCTTGGGATATTCACAGTTGTATATACAATCTTGCTCGAAATGGTAGTATGCTACTTGGTTTGTCTCTGCTTTAATATGTGCATGTGTTTCTTTTAGCATATTGCTGATATACATATTAGTAGAGCCCTTAGGATCTTTGCTTGATTACCAGCGTTGTGATGGCGCTCACACTCGTGGGAGCTGGGTAATCTATAAGCACATCCCTTATACAGGTCCCTAGTCGTTGGACTATCGAGACAGGCATCGATACTCCGTAGTAGACTAGCGTATGCGCTTCTCATCCCAGCATGGAGACGGTTTGTCCTACAGCCGTCAGTACGTCGTACTTGAGATAGGTATGCGGGTGCTCGTTAGGTTACGAGTACACTGGACCGGACTCGTCGGGGACTGTTGGTTGGTATTATACCTATCGTCGGTTATCAGTTCCCAGGTGACATGAGTACAGCTTAGTCCGCTGACTTGGACACTGTCACTTCGCCTCGAGTGTGTTCCCACTGCACTTTGATTACTACCCTACCACGGCTCAAAGGATTCGTGCAAACAGGTAGTTTTTGGGTGCAGTCCCGAAGCACTTGGAGGCAGTGACGGTTAGACAGGATTCGTCTCTCCCGGTATTGGGGGTTGACATCGCGCTGTGTACAGGAGAGCCATTACATGAGTAGTCCCTGGCCAGGTCAAGCGAGATATACTGGTAGGTTTCCAGTGTTATCTCAGGGGTTTGTTCTGGGCTACAATCCGACACGACTTGTACCGCTATTAGGGGACTGACGTTCACCGCCCCCCTAGGCCCACCATGCGATGTATCAGACGAACAGACCGGACTGTACGGAGATTGTCACATACAGGCTCAGTATGGAGTTCCGATGGGGTTCACCTCGTCAGTCTTCTTATCGACATCTACCTGGGGACCGTTACGTACAGCTAGTGCCGCTTGCGGTCTGTGGTTAAACCCACTGCCAGCGTAGTGTCGAGTCTTTAGAGTCCCACACAGAGAAGCTATTCGCCTTTAGGCAAAATGAGTAGAGGTCGCATGGTTTTGCGACAGGGTTCGTTCACATTCGCGCACTTTTGCACGTTTGCTGTCCGGACAGTTTATACTAGCGGCATTTGGTTTAAGCCGGATCCTAGTATATGATTTGGGATTGGTTTTTCTCATTGTATTCGTGTTCCTCGGATCACGAATGCGGGTGCGTATGCACAGTTTGCTTGAGATTGAGGGATGAGGACTTTGATTAGGGTTAATGACTATTGTCATTTATTAACCCTAATGCTTATGTGTGTATTATTGTTAATTGATATTAGTTTAATAATTGTGCATGGTTATGGTTGTTGACCATTTGGACCCACCTTGACTTGTTGACCTTGTTGACACTTTGACCATCATCATTTCATTTGGAAGATGCTCTTTGATCCTTGCAATTTGCATTAAAAATGAAATGATAATGGTCATGTCTTGATTTATCCATGACAATTATCTCACTAATTATCTATTACAATAATTCACATATATGAGAGAATGCTTCATATTATTCTCTCATTCTATCATATCTTTTCTCTCTCTGTTCTTCCTCTCCCTCAAGCTCTCTCCCTCTCATGTGTTGAGAAACACTTGAGCTTGAGAAAAACCCTCTCTTGATCATCTTTACTCTCATCTAGGGTTCAAGGACTAGCACTTCTTGCACCCTAGTTACTTCTATCTTGGAGTTGAAGCCAAAGGTTGAGGCTTTCGGGTGGATCTTTCTTCGATGTGAGAAGACGACCAAGGTGACCTCCTTCCACCACTCCAAGGAGCAAGGAGAGAAGGACTTAAAGCCCAAGGTATAACCTTTCTAGCACTTAGCTAGTTACTAGTTAGCTTTAGCAAGTTTTTGTTAGCAAAGATCCTTCTAGCTATAGTCCATGTTGCCTAAGCTCATAAAAATCCGATTTTTATTCCGTCTTCCGCCTCCCCGCAAGCACCGGGAATGGGCTACGTGGACTTACAGTGGTATCAGAGCCTAACCTAACAAAACTAGCTAGGTAGTGAAGTGTGTCGAAGTTCGAAACGGAAAAATCGAAAACCAAATATCAAAACCCTAGTTTTCTGTTAAAATTTTTCTGGTCAAAACAAAAGTTGTTATACTCCAAAAATCATATCAGGATTTCTTAAGAAGCACAGCAAACCCGGTCCAGTGAGTCGTCTAAACCGCCGCGGTTCAGCGGCAATAGCAAGCTATTGCTGCGGAACCGCCGCCGTTTTGACTCCTCACTGAGTCGAGTTGGTGCAGTTTTCTTATGGCTTGGTTTTAGGATTTTTAAGATGGTTTATATGTGCCCAGATTTTCCAGAATAGAAATTTGTTTTTGGGGGCCTATAAATCCATATTTTTTCCGAACTTCAATACACTTTGACTATAGGGTTATATCTGTGATGTTTGAATGTATTGAACGTTCGGCTAATCGCTATATGTCGATTAGTCGGGGTTATACATATCTGTGATCTGTGATTGATACCGGTTTGTGTATATGAATGGGTTGGATTGTCCGCGGATGAATAGCCGGGGTGGATGTAGAGATGAGTGTTGCTTTTTCTTTCATTCATTGTAATATGTAAATTGATGTAATATTATTATTTGTTTGGCCGCGCAACTGGGTCGGGGTTGTAGCGTCATTGTATAATTCTTTTTACTGTTTTTGCTCCTAGGATAGACCCATGGAGGGGTGCACAAACTACCGGGTATCTCGAAGTGCCGAGTGGCCTACTCACGGTGGTGAGGGAGGTTGCTTCGCTTCGGTACTAGGCAGGTAGTTTGCCGCACCCGTAGGGGTCTTGGGTGGGGTATTGGCTATCACCGCGACCGTGTAATCCGCTTTTCGATGCAGGCTCGAACGGATTGCGGATTCCTAGTATATCCAATGTATTCATCTGTGATCTGTAATGTCTATCATTGCTATATATTTATATATGATAACAATTTAGGCGTTGCTTATGTTTTACAGCCGCGCTAGCCCAGCCCCCGCTCTGTCGCTAGTTAAGTAACCTAACGGGTGATGACGGGGCCCCGTGGCGAATGCGAATGGCATAAGCGTACGTCATATTTTGGTTGTTTTCTGCAATGGTAGGATTAAATGATGGAGACGCATTAAAAGAACTAATGCAAGAAAATA